>CM055116.1:10562477-10715504 GCA_029206835.1 Rana muscosa
GGTCCACCCAAAAAAGCTTATTTCTTACCTCTTCAGGTCTTCCCCCCATTACATAACCTACACAGGTAAGCCACTCTACCGTAGTGTTATTTTACGTGCTTAGATGTCCGTTTCTGAAGCAGTGAAATCTATTCACTGCTTCATTCGCCGGCATTCACAGTGGAGATCTTTCTCCTCTAGGTGTCAGTTTATGAAGCAGAGTTGATCGATTCACCCTTGGAGGAGTAAAGCGATCTACCAACGCTTCCAACACTGGAGAACGGCCCCTGATACTGGAATCTTGTGAGACTTTACTGTTATCACAAATTCACAGAAACACTGAGATGTCATTCTCCACTTGGAATTTTTAGTTTTTCAAGCCATGTTTTTATTCTCTCTTGATTGCGGGGAAATGAATGCAGTTTAATATTTTCATTTCTCGGGTTCAAACAACAAGATTTTACAAAACAACTGGGCATTCTGAAATAAAATCAAACATTAATTGTTTATTTTTTTTTCAATTTTTTTTTTAAGAAAGACAAAAAAATTGAAGAAAAGACAGAGAATAGTGCATCACAAGGAAAGGAGACAAATGGATGGTGAAATGAGAAATAAGACATAATGATGCAAGAACAAGGAATATGACGAATGGATGGATATGAGAGACATGAGTCAAAGTGATGCGTGAGCAAGGAATGGGAAGATTGGATGGAGATAAGAGAAATAAGACAAAGTGATACATGAGCAAGGGATGGGATGGATGGATGGATGGATGGAGATGGTAGAAATAAGATAAAGTGATGAGTGAGGGAGGGATGGGATGGATGGATGGATGGATGTAGACGGGAGAAAGAAGAGAAAGTGATGAGTGAGGGAGGGATGGGATGGATGGATGAAGGTGTGAGGAAAAAGATAAAGTGATGAGTGAGGGAGGGATGGGATGGATGGATGAAGGTGTGAGTAAAAAGATAAAGTGATGAGTGAGGGAGGAATGGGATGGATGGATGGATGGATGTAGACGGGAGAAATAAGAGAAAGTGATGAGTGAGGGATGGGATGGATGGATGGATGTAGATGGGAGAAATAAGAGAAAGTGATGAGTGAGGGATGGGATGGATGGATGTAGACGGGAGAAATAAGAGAAAGTGATGAGTGAGGGATGGGATGGATGGATGGATGTAGACGGGAGAAATAAGAGAAAGTGATGAGTGAGGGATGGGATGGATGGATGGATGTAGACGGGAGAAATAAGAGAAAGTGATGAGTGAGGGAGGGATGGGATGGGATGGATGTAGACGGGAGAAATAAGAGAAAGTGATGAGTGAGGGATGGGATGGATGGATGGATGGAGACGGGAGAAATAAGAGAAAGTGATGAGTGAGGGATGGGATGGATGGATTGATGGAGACAGGAGAAATAAGATAAAGTGATGAGTGAGGGATGGGATGGATGGATGGATGTAGACGGGAGAAATAAGAGAAAGTGATGAGTGAGGGATGGGATGGATGGATGGATGTAGACGGGAGAAATAAGAGAAAGTGATGAGTGAGGGATAGGATGGATGGATGGATGTAGACGGGAGAAATAAGAGAAAGTGATGAGTGAGGGATGGGATGGATGGATGGATGTAGACGGGAGAAATAAGAGAAAGTGATGAGTGAGGGATGGGATGGATGGATGTAGACGGGAGAAATAAGAGAAAGTGATGAGTGAGGGATGGGATGGATGGATGGATGTAGACGGGAGAAATAAGAGAAAGTGATGAGTGAGGGAGGGATGGGATGGGATGGATGGATGCACAAGAGAAATATGTGGAGTATAGAAGTGTGTAGAAGAAATGAGACAGAGGGATGGATGAGCATGAAATGGGTATGAGGGATAGAAAAGGGAGAACTGTGAAGGTGGGAAGCATGAAATAAAAAGGAGGAGGAGGAGGAGGCACACAATGCATGCTTTTTATAGCATATAATAAAGGCATCTATATAAATTGACAGTAAAAAGTTTAGGTATACATTTTATAATTTGCTGTAATTATATTGCCAACTCTAAGAATAATAAGAGAAAGTGATGAGTGAGGGATGGGATGGATGGATGGTTTTGTGGTTTTTACAAAATTATTTGATGGTTGCTGCTGTCCTTTGCAGTACACTGGTGTAGACGAGTCTAGGATTTTTCTATCTTCAGGCAGCAATGGGGGCGGAGTCCAGGCAGGGCAGTGACGCTTAGTAAATGAAACTAAGCCAAGGGGGGCGGCGCTGTAGCGATGTAGACACGCCCACTAACCCACAGCTATTTTCTCTATCTTCAACGTAGAGAACGTCCTCACGCTCTCCTGTAGTCCAAGAGAGGGAGCGAGCACGACACTCCACACCAGGGAGAAAGGCTCGCATTACGGTGTGGAGTTCCAGACAGAAGAACAGGAAGTGAGGATTTCTCAGAAGAAATAAAGACATTTACAAACAAAATCGAAGGATAAGGTAAGTGAAGGAGGACTACACTAAGGTAAAGGAAGCTATTTAGGAAAAAAAATTGTAACTTTACTACTCCTTTAAAAGAAACTGTTCCCGTTTTTTCCAAGAAAGGATCCCCAACCATCACTGACCATTTAGGAACATACAAACGTACCTTAAAAATACTAGACATTCAGGACGATCGCACCAAAATTGAGTTACTACCATGGATATTTGAAGAAAAGTATAGACAATTCTTTGATTCACTACAATCCCTGTATGGTCAGTCATGGAGGGAGATTAAACATAGGTGCCAAATGGAGTTCGGACCATACAAAACTGGCCTCGCTGCAAAAGCAGCGGCCTACAATTTAAAATGTAGTCAGAATCAATGTCCCACAGAATTCCTGGCTGTATTGAAAAGCGCGTACTTTCTAGCTGAAAAGGATCCTAATCCGGACCAGCCAGAATTCCAAACTCTATATTATGAAGCATTACCAGCTTACATAAAATTGGGGCTGGCAAGAGAGTTTAAAAAGGGATGTTCCCTGGATTGGTTAGTCAGAGAGAGTGATCACCTGTACGCAATCCAACAATCTAGCGAAGTTGGGATAAAAAGAAACACCAAGCCCATACTCAAAGCTGTAGCAGCCACTACCATGACCCCTCAATCTCTCGATCTGCAAACAGATAGAAACTCATATGCTTAAACAGTCCGAGATGGCAAACCCACGGGAAGTTCTGAAGTTGCGCCTCAACCACAGCAGATGATGGGGGATAGACAAAGGTTGCCAGGGTACGGTAGTGAGGGTGAGAGGGGCCCCAGGTACAGGGGATATCTGCAGGGATCCCAAAACAACCAACAATCAAATTGGAATCGAAATCCCACTGCTACTAGGTACCCCTAAAATTTTAACAGAGATCCCAATTTTCAAGGGTACCTGCACTTTAACAGGAATCCAAACTTTCACGGTCACTCTGGTTACTACAGGGACCCCAACTTTATAAGAGATCCAAATTCTAATGAGAATGCCGATAATCGCAGAACACCTCCCAATCAGGAACAGGTCAATCACCTCAGGTTTGGGGCAGCCCCTCAAATTCCCCCAAATCAGAGGGGACCACAGGAAACCCAGAGAGAAAGGCCACAGCACCAAGACCCGAGGAGTGGCGATGAATCTGATGCATCAACACAGTCCCGTCCTGAACGCCACCGGTTCAGGCAAAATTGGGCAAATTGCCAGGACACCATGGGCCAGCGAATCGAACAGGGAGAGGCACAAATTAATCAGATGTATGAACGAATGACCCATCTGATCAATTGCCAATCTACCGACCCATCTTTTTTAGGGGCCGCTCCTGTGACCAAAGCAAGGTCACAGAATGCTTAGAACCCCAGACAATTCTCCTGCAAGGAGCAACCCTGGATGGGATGGCAGGAGATACACAACATACCCCTGACATGCCCCTAAAAAGGGGGAATCAGGGTGGGATTGTTAATTCTGATTCTATTTTTCAGTATCCTCCAAACCCCTCTAATGTAGCTGAACCACTGAGAGCCGGTATAAGTGACCAAATGGGCGGGATGCCTCACACTCCATGTGCTTCCGTCTCCAGTAAGCCCCGCAGGCCATCCCGCAGGAATCATAAACACAAAGAAGCTGTGACAAGCGTTGAGATAAATGCCAAAGGTAAATTGTTGGAAATCCCACAGATCCTCAACCACGCTAATTTCATGTGTGAATTGACTGAATCTGGTGGAAGATATTTCACAACTGTAAAAATACATGAGCCTGGCGATCACCACACTGCAGGTTTAATTGACACGGGATCCCAAGCCACCATCCTGTCGCAGGAATAATTTAATGAAGCAATAAAATCAATGCCCAGCAAACCAAGACTTAGGAGCTTTGACTGCTCACTAATCGGGTTAGGGGGAGAGCCACTACAAGTCATGGGTACTGCCTGGCTTAAACTTAAACTAGGTATTAAGGAAATCAGGCACCCTGTTATCATTGCTGATCTCCCACACCATCACATGATCATAGGAATGGATCTCCTCAAGAGGCTCAACACAATTGTTGATTGCGTAAATCAAGTGATGTGGTCACAAGTCAACTCCCTGATTAAATATGAAAGACTTCAAACTCCCCATTCCCGGCGACACTGCCACCTGGTGGAAGAAAGGCCTGGTTCCCTAGAAATCCACTTCAGGAATAGTCAGTTCCCTGATGTCACGGTCATCCAACCTGATAATCCTGGCCTGGAAGTAGGAACCAAGGAACATATATTTAAAATTCCCCGAGATAAAATAAAAGAGATCTCCCTCCAGGATAACGTACTGACCATATCCTTCCACCAAGAAGACAAAACTAGGATAGGGGGAAATCACTCCTAGTTCCTAGTTCCTAACAAAAATAGAAAAGGTTAAAAATGTCCTCTTTATCCCTATCCGGAAAGATGGTCTTAATAGGTCAAAATATGCAAAAATGTATCTAAAACAAGAGCATAGCTTTGTGAGCCACAGCCTTGTTGGTCATCTTTCTGCCCAAGAAATGATCCGTTTCTCCACTCCTCAGAGACATTGGGTGACAGATACCATCGATGACTCTGAAGACCATAACTCAGTTGCAAGATGCCTTTTAAACATCACCATAGGTAATACGACAACTACTAGTACTGGATAATCCACAATCCAAAATTTACCTCGGCAACGATCTAGTGCATCGGTTTGCCACACAAATTGAACTGATAAACGATTGTTTATGGAGTCGACTAAAGGGGGATCCTGAGAAATACCAGGATATGACCCCAGCCCTGAAGTTCCAGCAACAGATGCCTTACGCTGTTGAGATTCAGGTAGCTGAAGAAATTATCATCCCTAGGGACATAAAAAATGTCCTACTTCAAAAACTGAAGGGATTGTATGCATTAGTATGCCTGTCCCAGAGAATGCAAGACAAGGGAATAACAATTAACCATACACCCTTGATCAATACGCATCAATCAATAATGTCCATTTACATACACAACCTCACAAATCAGGATCTTAACCTACCCAAGGGCACCCTTATCGGCCTTGCAGTAGAGATGGGGTATCACACGTTTGGGGTCACTAACCAAGTAATTGGGCTCATACCAGATGAATATTTATCTGAGGAGAAATTGATTGAACAATCGTTCAATTCTACACCCGAGGGCATATTCACAGTAGAATCCATTTACCCCTTCGACTCTAAAGATGGTATCTGTAGAGTTGAAGAAACATCTCTCATCTTTGAACAACCAATCAAAGAACAGGAGTACCCCAAGGGACCTGATTGGGAGAAAAATAAACCTCACACACCCGATGACCTGACCACCAGGCTTGAAGAGGCCTATGAGATAGGGAAACCGGAAAGCTTTCCGAGATTCAAAGATATAGTCAAAGAGATCATAGCCCTAGCCGATGCCTGCACCAATGATCTGGAGCGACAATTGCTCTGCAAACTTCTTTTTGAATTCCAGGAAATCTTTGCCCAGCATTCCTACGATTGTGGGAATACTGATCTCCACATCACAAAAATCCAGACAGACCCTCAGGCCCCACCGGTATTTGTAAAACAGTAAAGACTTCCGCTAGCCACCTATGATTCTCTCTCTGATATCATTAGGAAGTTACTCAAACGGGGTATAATTAGGCCCATCCACAGTTCATACAATCACCCCATCCTGGGAGTTTTAAAACCCAACGGACAGTGGCGCTTGTGCGCTGATCTCCAACAACTCAATAAGCATGTCTACATGTCAGGAGGGCCCGTTCCCTACATAGACCAGTGCCTGGCCCAACTCCAGGGATCTCAGGTATTCTCGGCTCTCAATTGTGCCCAGGGATACTGGACCATAAAGGTTAGCGAAGAAGATCAATATAAACTGGCATTCAGCTTTGGAAACCAACAATACTGCTGGGTGCATATGCCTTTCGGTTATATCAATTCTGGCCACAAATTTGCAGTCTTCATGCACAAGGCCATGCCAAATGCCTTAGAGCGAGGAACATTGGCATACGTCGATGACATCCTCATTAAAAGTACCGACATGACCAAACACATCACAGAACTCCGACACATTTTAGGCAAGCTAAGGACCGCCGGAGTGAAACTATCACTTTAGAAAGCACAACAGTGCCGCACCCGAGTAAACTTCTTAGGCCATGAAGTTACCTCAAAAGGGTTAAAACCCCAAAAAAAGAAGGTTGAAGCAGTCTTAAATTGTAAAGTCCCTACTAATCTTAAAGAATTGAGATTGTTTCTAGGAATGGTGAATTATTCACGCAAGTTCATCGACAATTACACTGAGATTAGCAAACCATTACTTCATCTGTTGAAAAAAGACACTGAGTGGTCGTGGGGCCAGGAACAAACCAACGCTATGAAGGAACTAAAGATACAACTCACCCAAGCTCCCTGCCTTGCGTATCCAGAAGGAGGTAAACCCCTTTTCCTTGAGACAGGGTACACACAGGTAAGTAGGAGTTCTGTTCTCTATCAGAGACAGGAAAATGTCAATAAGATTATCGCTTACGCCAGCAAAACGTTGTCCTCAGTCGAGATTACATTTTCTGACTGTGAAAAAGCTCTATTGTCCACTGTCTGGGCATTACAGAATTTCCGCAGTTACATTCAAGGTGAAAGAATCATTGTTGAGACCGCACACCAACCTTTACAGTATTTACAGAGTGAACATATCAGGGATGGAAATGTGTCAAATAGCCGCATCACTGCTTGGACTCTGTCCTTGCAAGGTTGGCCCCTGGAAATTCGATATAAACAGAACAAGAAAAGTCCAGTGGCCCAGGGACTCGCTGAGCTGCACGATTGCTCCGCCCCTGACCCCTTCGCGGGGAACCCGGACACTGACTTTTTAGAAGAACAAATGTTGTCTCCATATATGGTTTATGATGATGAATACTGTAAACAATTTCCGTGTGTTTTTGTAGATGGTTGTGCCTATCATCATCAGCGCCAACTAGTGGCTGGCATCGGGATCATATGGACCCAAGGTGTAGCCCCAATCTCTGTGGGATACAAACTGGGGCCAAGAAGCAGCCATGTTGCTGAACTTGCTGCAATCCTGAAAGCCGAGAAAAAATAAGTTCAATGCTTCTGAGCATGCGTCAACTTGATTCTGAGCATGCGTGGGTTTTTTATCCGATGGAGTTCCACACAGACGATCGGATTTTGCTATCGTTTTTTTTTCCATCGAAAAAATTTAAAACATGTTCTATTTTTTTCACACCGATGGAAAAAAGACCGATGGGGCCCATACATAAAACCGATCGTGTGTACACAGCTTTAGGGTCAGTACAGTCGGAAGCTGTTACCAGGCAACAAGCTAGGATGACGGATGATTAAATGTATTGCAATGGTGTCATGAAAACCCCAGTGAAGATTTAATTACGGCCCAAAAAGAAGACCCAATAATTGGCTTGTTTTATAAACATTTGGAATGTCCGAGCCAGAATCCCCTTAGTCAAGAAAAGTATCCTGGCAAGGAAGAGAAGTATATTAATGAAATCCAAATCCCAGTTCACGCTGCATCAGGGATTGTTGATCCGCACCTCTAAAGGGGGTATACAACAATGGCTAGTCCCCCTCAAATTCAGAGGTTTAATGCCCCACGGTGCCCAGACGCCCCCACGTCTGAGCACCGCGGAGAACTAATCACCTATGAGATACTCCGAGATTATGCCTACTGGCCTCATATGCTGCTCGATGTGAAGGCATACTGTCAAGGATGCCTATTATGTCCTCAATTCCAACCGGCTTCACCCACCCACAGGGCACCACTTCAGAAAAGAGGTATATGCATGCCTTGGTCAGACCTTCAAATGGATTTCATTGGGCCTGTAATTAAATCTTCACGTGGGAATCAATATATGCTAACCGTAACATGTTTATTTACCAAATATGTTGAATGCATTCCCGCACCAAACAACAACTCTGACACATGTGCTGCCCTTTTGATAAATCACATACTTTCACGCTTTGGCCTTCCACAGAGAGTAGAATCTGATAGAGGTACGCACTTCACTAGCGAAGTAATGACCAAACTGTGGAAAATATTGGGCGTAAAAAGGAAGCTACACATCGCCTATCGGCCCGCCTCTAGTGGTGGTGTGGAACAGTACAATCAGACCATTGTCAACATACTTACGAAATTTGTAAAGGAAACAGGCAAGGACTGGGATGTAAAGCTTCCTTTAGTCCTGATGGCATTAAGGGCAACACCGAATAACGTCACAAAAATGTCACCCTTCGAACTTATGACCGGGAGGCAAATGGTCCTGCCCCAACACCTCCTATACCACACCACTGATCCTCACTTAATCAATGCCATAACAACTCACCAATATAATGAAGATTTACGGAAGCATTTACAATATGCGTTCTCATTTGCCCAAAAGAACATTGAAAGAGCCGCAACTAGCGCCAAAACGTATTATGACCTTAAAACCACAAAGAAAGAATATGAGATTGGAGACAAGGTA
The DNA here is from genome assembly GCA_029206835.1 of Rana muscosa. Lineage (NCBI taxonomy): Eukaryota > Metazoa > Chordata > Amphibia > Anura > Ranidae > Rana > Rana muscosa. The sequence continues at coordinate 10,571,436 of CM055116.1, forward strand.
TATATCTACAATTTCATGAGAAACCAGGTAAAGGAACGGAAATTTCTGCCATCCTGGAGAGGTCCATTCCATATAGTGGACAAAATCTCCCCAGTGGCATATAAACTGCATATTCCACGGAATGGTGAAGTCCGTGAGAGATGGGTGCACATCAATCAGTTACGCGCTTGCCACCCCAAGTCCCAATTACAGTTGCTGGAGGACTGACCCTCGGCAATATATACTTTCAAGATCAACAAAAAGGGTTACATCACCTGAACATTAAATTTTGTTTATATATCTATGTGGTACTCAAACTGTCTATCTTTTCTTTTAACAGTGTCCACATGAGGGAAATGAGACCCCTACCGCAATCCAAACCCAGGATCGGAAGTGATAGCAACCAGACATACCAGAGAAAGGACCCAACCATGAGACCAACACCGGAATCCCGCCATGTTGTGAAGTGAATCCCCGGCACTTTTCCAGGACATACCCGGAATTCAAAAGAGGGATTTTGTCATGACGGAGATACCTCAAAATATATATTTTTTTAACAAGAGACAAAACATCATATTTTAATTTAAACCAGTCAAGGTCCAAAAAGGAACACTTCCCCCTTCCAAAAGAAACAAACACTACAAGAAACTTGCTGACCAGAAATACCTGTGTGCATTACAAGACTTTCATTTAAAGAACAAGAATGGGTATTATACCCCTTTGTGAAGCCAAAGCCCTAGCCAAATACAATGTTGATTTCAGCTGTCTGTCAGACAATGAATATGTTGTAAGGTATATGGCACCCAAAAACTGGACAATCAAATGTATGAACAAGACTAGAGCTATATTTACTAAGAAGTATTGAAAAGAAGGATCTGTTTGGACAGCTGAACTGTTCGCCCAGTTCTCAGTCTAAAGTCCAGGGCTGACCCTCAAGAGGAACATTCAGACATATATATTTTTATCATTTCTCTTCCTTTCCCTCATATATATGTGGATATAAATATCCTAATCATAAGTGACGCCTATGCCATGTTTTAGACGTGTTAAGAGAACACTTGTATACATATTGCATTACGAAGACATATGACAAATACCCGTTTTATCTGTGTTGTTTTTACATAGAAGATACAGGGACCATGTTGTTGTTCATTCAATTAGCCATCTAGTGTGATTCGAAGTAATCAAATCTACACTCAAGGATTATATTATGTACCAATTACTAGGGATCCCTACACAGTGTATATTCATATCCCAAAATATATATATATAAATATTCATAAGAAGGAAACACATTTATTTTAACACAATAAGTCTAGAAAAGAAAAAAAAAAAACATTTGTGGTCCTCAGACACCCCACAGTGGCTGAAAAAAATATCACCTCTGATACCTGGCCGATTGTAAAGAATTCACAACCAATAGAAAGTGAGCTAAACCTTCTGGGATTAGCTCAAGACAACTTTATGATCCCATTGTTCAAAATGGTATAAAAGTTGTTAAGGCCCAAAGGAAGAGATCATAGACCCATACACCAGATGCACTCCTAGATGTCAAGCAGTCTGCTGATCTCTGACCACTCCCCATTGGGCTGGACCTCGTGACGTGAATCTCCCCCTTTTAAGCTTGGTAAGATACATATCATATCTCATCTTCTCTCTCAGAATTGTAGGGATTATATTCTAGGGGTTATGCATTGATGTTCATTTGGCTGTCTAGGGGTGCATCATTATATCTGTGTTTTGGAGAATTCAGGCCAAGATATAAAAAGCAAATTTCTCAAAAATTATGTGATTCTAGGGAAGGTTTTATGGCACTATATAATTTCTGAACTCTGTTGGTTTAATAATTATTTCAAATTCGCAGTGTTGTTCTGTAGACTTAGTGAGGCACATTTCGGATTTCTTTCCGGCCGGAGGAAATTTGAAGGACTGTTTCCCTGAGCAACAGGAGATATTGCGTTTTTCATTCTAAGCGTAAATTACTGCACATATTTGTGCAACAGACCAATGTAGGATTCCCCTGGGTTATTATATTAATTTTCGTTTCGATGCAAATTTGATGTTTTAATAGTGGATATGTGAAGTGTCAATCACCAGTAAATCTCGTTCTGTATAAAATAGTATGAATATACTCGTTATTTAATAAAGTCACAATTATTCACTTGTAAATTCTGTGTGAGATATTTTTTATACTTTGGTAAGAAAACCCCATAAATAAATGAACTCAGGAATTAATTATGGTATGCATTGACATTTCTGAACCAAGTTCATAAAATTACCGTAAGGTTGGAGGCACTGAGAATAAACATTGAGGTCTTAATAAAGATCCCATACCATACTCACAACATAATAATATAGCCGGATACATCTACATACAATATAATAAAGTGACCCTGACACTAAAAATACATTACAATCAGCTTATAAAAGAACATGTTTAATATTATCTTCCGGGAAGGTGGTGAGTGAAATCTTCCCTCCCTTGAAGAATGATGGGTGTCTCTCCAATCTGACACTTTAGGATGATTTGGATACTTTGTCCTCCTCGGGTCACTGCAGTTTCTCCTCACTAATTGACTACATTGTTCTGTAGTGATGTAACGGCTCGTGGGATGAACTACTACACCCAGCAGGGGACAAGGTTTCCAACAAACACAAAGTGTCTGATACTAGCGGTGTCCAGAGCAGAAATTAAACTCGCTGTCCACCAGAGAGGTAAGTATTAAGTGTTTATATATAAAATGTTCATTCTCAATATACTAGGTAAATACCAAAATTACCAATAATAGAGATAATGCTATGACTACTGGTAACCCAGTGTTCCCCTATACATATTAGTGGATAGCTGCTTTTATATTCAGGTCCGGTCTGAACAGAATTATGTAACATTTTGAGAAAAATATACAGCCAAGAAGTCCAGAACTTGAGGCCATTAGAGCAAAAACCTCCACAGCCACCATGTATTTCCCTCTGGTGCTCAGATAGGCCGGGATCATGGCAATCCAGACACTGCAGAACACCAGCATGCTGAAGGTGATGTATTTGGCCTCATTAAAACTGTCCGGTAATGTCCTGGCTAAAAAAGCGATAATGAAGCTCACAGCTGCCAGAAGTCCCATATATCCCAGAACAGAGTAGAAGCCGATAACTGAACCCTCATTACACTGAATGATGATCTTCCCCGGATAAGAGTGAGTGTCCCGATCCTGGAAGGGGGGAGAAATAGACAACCAAGTGACACAGATTATGACTTGAACCAGTGAAAAGACACATATGATAGAATTGGGCAGTTTGCCTCCCATCCATTTCCTCCAGGGGCTCCCAGGTTTGGTGACTTTAAAAGCAATACACACCATGATACTTTTGGCAAGTAGAGAAGAGATGGCAACTGAGAAGATGACACCAAAAGAGGTTACACGCAGCATGCAGGTCACATCTACTGGATGGCCGAGGAACAAGAAGACACAGAGGAAGCTCAGCATGATGGAGACCAGGAGAAGATAGGTCAGGTTCCGGTTATTGGCTTTAACAATGGGTGTGTCCTGGTAATGTATAAATATCCCCAATATTAAACCAGTCAGAAGACAACAGAGGATGGAAACAGCTGAAAATACTGCAACAATGGGATCATCCGTGTAGGAGAGAAATTCCACCACTCTTGGAAAACACTGATCCTTCTTCTCATTTGGCCATTCTTCATCAGGACATTTCATGCAGTTTTCACTGTCTGCAGGAGGAACAATACAAACACAATGAGCACAAGAAACATGTTATAGGCAGAAAAAGTGATAATGGGGAGAATATTGATGATGAACCCCTTTTATTTGATGTTAAATACATCATTAGGCACATATTGTAATAAATCTGTTCAATAAGTGCAAGAAAAAAAAAATACCTGTTGATGATGTCAGAAATTCAGAGCTGTCCTGTACATAATTCCTGTGTTATCTCAGCACAGTCTAATTAGCCCTCCTAGTTCTTGTCTTGAGACTACAAAGTGATTAGTCTCTATGCTGTAGAAATAAGGATAGGGGGATGGTTTGAACTGCCATGGATGTCACAAAAGTGGCATCAGTCCTGCTCAGCTCTGATTCAGTAGAGGTCTGCTCATAGATCTCCTGCTGAGTGGAATGGACAAAGTTGTGTGAATTATTTCTCCCTGTTAGTAATCACACCTAGTAGATCACACATAGATCATCTGTATTACATGAATAATGCTGGTAAGGTAGGTGGACAGGGACAGATATAGACTGGACATCAGATGGATGTGATTAATACATACAAGGATTAAAGGGAATTTTACAATGTTTGTTTTTGTTTTGTTTTATTCCAATCTTTATTTAGTGGAGATGAAGTACAACCTAATGACAAATATAAGAAAATAAATCGTCATCCATGCATTAAATCCGTACAGAGTACCAGGGCCGGACTGGCCTACTGGGATACCGGGAGATTTCCCGGTAGGCCGCCTGCCCTGGGGCCGTTTTGAGGTGCGGCTGCAGTGCTCCCCTCTCTCCAGCACCTGTGTATTACGGAGCTGGCTGGGTCCGTGTTCGGCGGCTGCGCTGTAACACGGTCCTGCCCCCTAGACCGGTTCGTGTGATAGTAGATAGAATCAGTGTGTCAGTCGGGGGGGCGGGACCGTGTTACAGCGCCGCCGCTGAACACAGACCCAGCCAGCTCTGTGATACACATGAAGAGATGCCCGCCCAGACAGCCGGCCCTGTGCCCGCCCTGTGTCAGTGTGGGTAGGAGGAGAAGCAGGGATGGCTGTATATAGAGGAAATTAGCTTTTTATATTCCTCCATGCAGCCGCTGAATGCTTGCAGGAGGGAGAGGAGGAGAATCAAGCATTCAGCGGCTGCATGGAGGAATATAGAAAGCTTAATTCCTCTATATGCAGCCGTCCCTGCTTCTCCTCCTATCCAACTTCTTTTACTGGCCCCTCCCAGTTCTCCTTGTGCTCCCTGGCTCCCCCCCAGTGCTTTCCTTCCCCCACAACACTCTCCAGCCCCCCCCCCCACAGTTCTCTCCACCGCTGTTCTTTCTGCCCCCTCTGCTATCCAGCTCTCCCCATCCTTCTCCAGCCACTATCCCAGTGCTCTCCACTCCCCCCAGTGCTCTCCACCCCTGTTATTTCTCCCCCCCAGTGCTCTCCACTCCCCCCAGTGCTCTCCAGCCCCTGTGCTCCCACCCCTGTTCTTTCTGGCCCCCCGGTGCTCTCAAGCTCCACCCATTGCTCTCCAGCCCCCCAGTGCTCTTTGCCCCCCTGTGCTTTCCACCCCTGTTTTTTTTGGCTCCCCCAGCACTCTTTGCTCCCCACCCCTGTACTCTCCACTCCCCCCTGCATTTTGCCCCCACCCATGTGCTCTCCAATCCTGCCAGTGCTCTCCGCCCCTCATAATGCTCTACAGCCCCCCTTGCTTTCCACCCGTTCTTTCTGGCCCCCACTAGTTCTCTCAGGCTCCCCCATTGCTCTACACCCCCCAGTGCTCTTCACTCCCCCCTGCTTTTTGTACCCCCCAGTGCTCTCCAGCCCCGTGCTCTTTCTTCCCCTCAGTGCTCTCAAGCTCACCCCCAGTTCTCTTCGCCCCCCACACTCTTAGCCCCCTCAGTGCTCTCCAGCCCCCCAGTGCTCTCAGCCTCCTGTGCTCTCTAGCCCCCCCCAGTGCTCTCAGCCTCCCGAGCTCTCCACCCCTGTTCTTTTTGTCTCCCCCCAGTGCTCTCGAGTCCCCCCCCCATTACTCTCCACTCCCCCCTGCTCTTTGCCCCCACCCATGTGCTCTCCAACCCCGCCAGTGCTCTCCACTCCCCCTTCTCTCCAGCTTCTACCCAGTTCTCTCACTTCCCCAAGACCAGAGGTCAGGCTGACTGGAGCCGGAAAATGAGGACGGCTGAAGGTGCAGGTGTCCATCGACCACTCCATCTCACAGCAAACAGATCCTCTGGAAGGAGCACTGTCCCCATCCAAAACCAGAACAGGCCCTGCCTGCTGCTGGCCATCATGGATATCCTGCTGGCATAGAAGGTACCGTACCGAGCATCAACAACACACCTTCCCACAGACAGGGACTGCAGACTGGGACATGAGGCACAGGAGGGGCTGCAATGATGGGTACAGTCAGGCTGCATTCGTGGGCACAGTGAGGCTGCATTCATGGGCACAGTGAGACTGCATTCATGGGCACAGTGAGACTGCATTCACGGGCACAGTAAAGCTGCATTTAATGGGCACAGTGATGCTATATTGATGGGCACAGTGAGGCTGCAATGATGGGCACAGTGAGGCTGCAATGGTGGGCACAGTGAGGCTGCAATGGTGGGCACAGTGAGGCTGCAATGGTGGGCACAGTGAGGCTGCATTTGATTGGCACTGATGAGGCTGCATTTGATTGGCACTGATGAGGCTGCATTTGATTGGCACTGATAAGGCTGCATTTGATGGGCACTGGTGAGGCTGCATTGAGCTCTTGTATCATGTTTGCTGTCTCTGACCATCTCCTGTATCATGTCTGCAGTCTCGGAGGGAGACTGGAGATGGAGAGGAGTCAAGAGTGGGAGCACCGGCGGGATGGGGGTCATGGGAGAAGTCAGACATGTGTGGACTGTGGAGACGAGACTATAGGATAAAACCAGAGGCACTGAGCTGGAGCCGACTGACTGAGCCCTGCACGGTCGGAAGGGGGGTAACTGATGTAAGGGGGAGCGAATATGATAATGTAAGGGGGCACTGATATAAAGGTTTCCCCCTTATATCAGTAACCGACCCCCCCTTACCTTAGTGTATTCTTTCTGCGGAAGGTGGTCCCCCCCCACGTTCTGAGTTCCTGGGGTCCCCCTTGATGATTGACCACTTTTATTACTTTTAACTGGAATTTGCTTTTATATATATAAAGCCCTATGTGATTTCATATCTGCCTTATCTATATATAGTACACTCTTCAAATTTGCTTTAAAATGTATGGTTTTCCCTTTCATGAACAAGAAAATAATGACGTTATTATGTTGCGCTGGTATAATAATGCTATGGGGCTGGTATGAAATTTTTTCCAGGGCTGGATTTTATTCCCAGTCCGGTCCTGCAGAGTACAGACCATTGGAGAATACAACACTCTCTCTGGATTGGTCTAATCATGGGGAGAAGTAAATGGTGGAAAGGGTTTATTCATCTTCTAGTCCTCCCCTATCTATTGGAGGTGTCAGGGATGAAGGGGTCAGATATATTGGGGTGTTGTAATCAGGGAGGAGGAGTCTGTATTTATGTGAAGAGGGTGATGGAAAAAAAAGTGGGCAAGACAAGTAGAGAAGGTAGTCTAGATGTGGTGGTTAGGAGGGGTAGGTGGGAAGGGTCAGGGAGGTGGCAGAGAGTAATGCGTTATAGATGTAATAGTTGGGGTCAGCAATGCTGTGCATTGTCACATATCAGGCATATTCATTCGGACTTGTAAGACTATGACAGACACATTTTATTTATACTGTGCAAAAAAATTACTTTTTGTTGCTGTCAGAAGTGGTAGTGGTAATAGTAGTAGCAATAACAAAATACAACCGGGCAGGGCTGACACCATTTCTTGTTATTTCAGTCCACAAACTCCTGTTTGCTGTCAGCACACAACAGGATTTAGGAGCCGGGTGCATTTCTGGCAGGATCAACAAGTATCTTTTTGTATTTGCAGGGTCTTTGAAAGGATAAATCATGGGAAAATCTGCACACATTATAGGGATGTACTATACTGTATATGTGTTTTTATCTGGCATACACTTTAAAAACAGAAGTAACTCCCGTCAAGTCCAACAATAACTTACTAACAAATACAAACTGTACCGGAAATGTTGGAGATCTCTCCTTCTGGACATGAGACGCACTCATAGCAGCATTTATGAATTGAAGATCCAAACTTTTTTCTGCTGCCAGGTAAACAGGGATCTGAGCACCGAGATACCGTAACCTGAAATCACATATTATTATTATTATTATTTGAAGGTCCATCATATCTCTTTTTTTCAGTGCAAGCCTTCTCTTTAACCACTTCAATACCGGGCACTACCTTCTCAGGCCAATTTTCAGCTTTCAGCGCTGTCACACTTTGAATGACAATTGCGCGGCCATCCAACACTGCGTTCAAATTACATTTTTATCATATTTTCCCCACAAATAGAGCTTTATTTTGGTGTTATTTAATCGCTATGGATGAGCTTCGTGTTCGAGTTAAAACCCATGTTGGACTCGAACATCGGCTGTTCGATCGTTCGAAGAAGATCGAACATTATGGGCCATTTGCGCCAAATTCGAGTGGCGCGTCACGGCCTATAATTCACTACGGCATCACAGTGCATTGCTGGCTGATGATTGGCCAAGCATGCACTATGACCCGCATGCTTTGGCCAATCACAGCGCAGAAAAATTGGAGAGCCGTAATTGGCCAAAGCCAGGGTGGCTTTGGCCAATTATGGCTCTGGGGGTTTAGTACACGCCCCACACTATATAAGGCCGCCGGCTCGGCGGCCTTGTGTAGTGTGTTGGCGTTGTGAAACAAGAGTTTACAGAGATAGACAGTGTCATTTATATTGAGTTAGGAGCAGGCAGGAGAGTCAGTTAGCTGCTGTTACGGTGTGTAGAGGATATATATGCATCCTAGGTGTTGTATATATATTTATACACTGTATTTAGTTTAGCTAAATCCGTTCCTGGTTTTCTCTATACTGTGACAGGCAGGCAGGTGATTGTGCTAGCTGCAGACAGTCAGTGTTTCACTTAGTGTACTACTGTGTGCTTTGCATAGCGTTCACCTAAAGCTTAACTAAATACAGTTAGTGAGTGACTAATACTGATGTTCTCATAATTAAAGCACAGGCAGAGAGCTGCAAGTATTTTCAGTGTACTGTGTCCCTCTCTGCACAGTTTTCACCTAAAACTAACGGCTGCTGCTGCTGCTTTTCCCATACTAATACCACAGCAGGCATTTGATTCTGATAGCTGCATAATCAGTACAGACAAATATATATATATATATATATTTGTCTGTACTGATAATATATATATATATATATATATATATATATATATATATATATATATATATACATCCCACCTTTGTGCAGCTACATCTCACTGCAGGCCATTAGTATGTCTGGAAGGTAAACAAGAGTCACGAGGCAATAAAAGAGGGCAAGCAGGCTCTGTTTCTAGAGGCAACAGTGCTGCTGGTCATGGACACAGTGCATCCTCATCAGCACGTGGGTGTGGGACATGCTTGACCTTCTTTTCGGCAGCTGGCCATGTTGAGCCACAACATGCCCAAGACTTGGTAGAGTGGATGACCAATCCGTCCTCCTCCTCCTCACCCTCTCTCACCCAGGTTCAAGGTACTTTGTCTGGCAAAGCAGCTGCCAAATCGGCCTCTTCCCTCGGCTCAATGGCATCAGTCACTCCTTCCCTAGCCCCACCATGTCCTCCTGAGGAGTCCCCCAAACTGTTTGACCACAGTGTTGGGTAAATGCTCCAGAAGGATGCCCAGCATTTTGAAGTCTCTGTTGATGGAACCCAGCTGGAGGAAGGCAGTAACATGAGCACAGAGAGAGGGGGTGCCCAACAAGGACAGCTATCTGGCAGTCATGTTCCCCCAGCTGCGGCATACTGCCAGATTGGCTCCAGTGATGAGGAGAGAGGGGATGATGAGGTCACTGACTCCACGTGGGTGCCTGATAGGAGAGAGGAGGACGAGGAGGAGGCACATCTCCAATGAGGCAGGATGACCTCCAGGGGCCAGCTTAAGGTCAGCACACCGACCGCATCACACCACAGAGCTCTGATTGTGCAGGGCGCTGCGTTATTTCCAAAAGTTCTTTGGTGTGGGCCTTTTTTCAGACGTGTGCAGCAGATCGCACTGTTGCCATTTGCAACATATGTCTAATGCGTATCTCGCGTGGCCAAAACATCAGCCGCTTGGGCACCACGTGCTTGACCAGACATATGTCGACCTGCCATGCAGTCTGTTGGCAAGCGTACCTAAAAGACCCACACCAAAGAACAAAGCGGACCTTTCCTTGCTCCTCATCAGCTGGGATCTCCAACCCCACTATACCTTCAGTCCTCTCTTAAACCTGCACTGAGAGGAATGAAGGTGTAGAATTAGGTGTGTCACAGCCAAGTACTTGCGGACAATCTGCTATCGGTACACAGACGTCCGATTGTACCAGGCAAATTTCCCTGCCCCAGCTGCTGCAACACCAAAAGAAGTTTGCTCCCAGCCATCCACATGCCCAGCGGTTGAATGCTAGCTTGGCTAAATTGCTAGCACTTCAACTGCTGCCTTTTCAGTTGGTAGACTCTGCCTCCTTCCGTGAGTTTGTTGAATGTGACGTTTCTCAGTGGCAGGTTCCCAAATGCCACTTTTTCTCACAGAAGGCGATTTCGGCTCTCTACCGGCATGTGGAAGGCAATGTCTTGGCCTCGCTGGACAGGGCAGTCAGCGGTAAGGTGCATATTACCGCTGACTCATGGTCCAGCAGGCATGGACAGGGATGTTACCTATCTTTCACAGCGCATTGGGTGACTCTGCTGGCAGCTGGGAAGGATGCAGGACAAGGTGCAGTAGTGTTGGAGGTTGTTCCGCCACCACGTCTCCAAAATGTTACTACTGGTGATTCTGACACACCTCTCTCCTCTACCCCCTCCTCTTCTTCTTCCTCCATGGCCTCTACCTGTGCTTTGTCCTCAGAACCAGCAGTGCTCCGTAGGCGTTCAAGGGTCTACGCAAGTAGGCAGGCAAAAAGATACCATGCAGTGCTTGAGCTGGTGTGCTTGGGGGACAGGAGCCATACTGGGGCAGAGATTCTGTCAGCTCTGCAGGGGCAGGCTCAGAGGTAATTGACGCCACGCCAGCTTAAGGCAGGAAAGGTGGTTTCCGACAATGGGACCTCCTCTCCGCCCTCCGACAGGGACAACTGAGCCATGTGCCCTGTTTGGCTCATGTCCCTAACTTGGTGGTGCAGCGGTTCTTGGGCAGGTACCCAGTCTTACAGGAGGTCCTGAAGCAGGCCAGGAAACTCTGTGGGCATTTCCGCCGGTCATATAATGACAGTGCTTGACTGGCTGACCTGCAAAAGGATTACAACCTGCCCAAGAAACGCCTAATCTGTGACATGCCCACCAGGTGGAGCTCTACGTAGGCCATGCTGCAGCGGCTGCACATGCAGCAGAGGGCCATCAATGAGTATCTGTTGCAATATGGCACCAGGACAGTGTCAGGAGAGCTTGGATTTTTTTCCCCAAGCCAGTGGGCCATGATCAGGGACGCATGCACTGTCCTGGCACCATTAGAGGAGGCCACGAGGATGGTGAGCAGTGACAGTGCATGCATCAGTGACACTGTCCCTCTTGTCCAACTGTTTGAGGACACGCTGTGTGGAATAATGGACAGGGAACTTGAGGCAGAACAGATGTAGGAAGAGCCCCCTTTATCCAGACAGTGTTCCTGCTGGCCCGGCTATCACACAGGAAAAGGAGAAGGAGGAGGAGGATTATTGTGTCAGCATGGAGGTGGAGCCTAGCTGTCATAGAAATCCTGTCAGCTACAGGATTCCTGGACTTCCTGATTCCGAATCTCGGGCACGTCCACGCGCGCGGGCACGCGCACGCGCGATGGCGGGCACGTGCGCGCGCACGCGCTTAGCGGGGGCGCGCGCACGCTCCGCAAAGCGCGCCAGAAGAGCTATTTAAGCATGCCTGTGACAGACAGTCCCTGCTGTCTGCTCTACAGCGTGTAGTACCCAAAGAGACCTGATTCGTGTATTTACCTGCATCTGACCCGGCTTGCCTTGACCCTTCCAGTTTCCTGCCTGCCTCTGACCCCCGGCTTTGTTTGACCAATCTTCTGCCTGATCCTCCAGTACCTTGCCATCAGCCAATACTACCGACCCGGCTTGTCCGACCAATCTCTCCAGTTGCTGTGTCCTGGTTCCAGTCCAGTCAGCCTCATCAGTTCCAGTCCAGCTGCTTGTTCCTGGTTCCAGTCCAGTTGCTGTATTCTGGTTCCAGTCCAGCCAGTCTCTTCAGTTCCAGTCCAGTTGCTGTGTTCCTGGTTCCGGTTCAGCCTGCCATACTTCCTGGGTGCCTGGGTCCGTCCCAGTCTTCAGACTCTACTCTACCTTGATCCATCCTGCCAGGCACTCGTACCCCTTCTACCTCCGTGCCTCCTGTCTTCAGTACCAGGGGCCGCCGGTGGAAGCCGTAAGAGAGGCCTCCCTCTGCAGATCCGGGCTCGTCACGTCAGGTACGTGACAGTAGCAGACAGCCATGTCTGAGCCCGGGCAGGGAGCCTCACCTATGGAGGAACTCTGTCGGCACCTGGCAGGTTTGTCTGAAGCAGTCAAGAGTCTTCAACAAGGATACACCCGCTTGGAAGAACAAGTGCGGGTCCTCACCAATCCCTCTGCCATCCAAGAGGGGCCCCACGCCTCTGCTTCCACAGCCGGAACAAGTTCCTCACCCACAGTGGTCATGCTTCCTCCTGAACCTAAGGTTCCTACACCCGAAAGATTTTCCGGGGATCGGAGCAAGTTTAGGGCCTTCCGGAATTCGTGTGAACTGTATTTTGCCCTGCAGCCCCGTACCTTTTCTCTAGAGGCCACCAAGGTGGGCTTTGTGGTCTCTTTGCTCGCTGGAGACCCTCAGAGCTGGGCCCACCGTCTCTTTGAACAGAAGGATGTATCACTAAACAACCTCGCTGCTTTTTTCGATGCCCTGGCCCAGCTATACGAAGATCCCCAACTCTCAGTAACCGCAGAAGCCGCCTTGCGTTCCCTTCAACAAGGACGCAGACCAGCGGAGGACTATGTGGCAGAATTCAGGCGGTGGAGTGCGGATACCAATTGGAATGATGCCACCCTCCGCCATCAGTTTCGCTTAGGACTTTCCGATTCCTTGAAGGACGAGCTAGCTAGAGTTGGTGTACCACAGACACTCAACCTGTTGATTGATCTAACCATCCAGATTGACCGACGTCTGAGGGAACGGAGGGCTGAGAGGACCACTGGCTTCTCCCGCCCAACCTGGATGCTTCCTCGGGCTCCTAGTCACCTGTACTCGGCTCCTGCTACACCTCCAACTCCCACATCTGACACGCCTGAACCAATGCAGCTAGGGCTCCTTCGTCCATCCCTCGCTCCTGAGGAACGCCAGCGCCGCCGAATAAATAATCTGTGCCTGTACTGCGGGGACTCCGGACATTTCGTTAGAACCTGTCCCCTGAAGCTTCGTAAGTTTCTTTCAGTTTCTTCTAACATGACTAACCTACAAGCCAAAACCACATCTCACCTTGCCCTCTCTGTTTCATTACAGCTCCCAGGAAGGACTTTGCAAGTACCCGCCATTATTGATTCCGGAGCATGCAGCTGCTTTATGGACTCAGCCTTTGCCATTAAACACCAAATTCCCCTTCGTACCAAGACCCACGGACTTCGTGTCCATCTGGCTGATGGTTCCATCATTAAGTCCGGACCTGTGACCCAGGAGACCACTCCTATACCCGCTACCATCTTTACCACCTCTGGAACCCACCAAGAATGCTTGTGTCTGGACATCATCTCTTCCCCGTTGTTTCCCTTGATCCTTGGTATGCCTTGGTTACAAGCCCACAATCCCACTATCAACTGGACTACGGGAATATTTGCCTTTCCTTCTTCCTATTGCCAACAGTCCTGTGGCTCATATAAACCTCCTGGGCCGGCCTCGCTACTATGCATTGACACCGAAGATGGCACCCGTCAATCCATCCCAGAAGTTTACCACGACTTTCTTGACGTATTTAGTAAACAAAAGGCAGAGACTCTACCACCCCATCGGGCCTACGATTGCCCCATCGACCTACTTCCTGGAGCAAAGATTCCGTTCGGTAGAGTCTTCCCTTTAACGGAGGTAGAACAAGGGGCTTTAAAAAATTATGTTGATGAGAACTTGCAAAAAGGGTTCATCCGCCCTTCCACATCCCCAGCAGGCGCAGGCATCTTTTTTGTAGAGAAAAAGGACCACACCCTTCGACCTTGTGTGGATTACCGGGAATTTAATAAAATTACAGTAAAAAATCGCTACCCTCTCCCCCTGGTACCAGAGTTATTTCAGAGACTAGGTACTGCCACCATCTTTACCAAACTTGACCTCCGCGGAGCCTACAACTTGATCCGTATCAAAGAAGGTGACGAATGGAAGACCGCCTTCCGTACCCGGTATGGACATTTTGAGTACTTGGTAATGCCATTCGGGTTGTGTAACGCCCCTGCCACTTTCCAGTATTTTATCAACGATGTTCTACGGGACTTCCTAGACCTCTTTGTTATTGTTTATCTTGATGATATCTTAATTTTTTCTTCCTCCCTTGATTCTCATCGCAGACATGTCAAGAATGTGTTGGGTCGGCTCCGCCAGCATGGCCTGTATGCGAAGGCCGAAAAATGCGAGTTCGAGCAAGAGAGTATATCATTTCTGGGGTTAATCATTTCCAGCGAGGGCATCAAGATGGATCCTCAAAAGATTACCGCAATCCTGGACTGGCCAGAACCGGTGGACAAGAAGGGAATCCAACGTTTCGTTGGATTCGCCAACTTCTACCGCAAGTTCATCAGGGGGTTTTCAGCTATTATCGCACCCATTACTCAACTCACCAAGCAAGGAACACGTTTTCACTGATCTCCTGAAGCCCAAGAAGCTTTTGAACGCCTGAAGGCCCTATTTACCTCAGCCTCTATCTTGAAACACCCAGACTCCTCACTACCATTCGTACTTGAGGTAGACGCCTCCGAAATAGCGGTAGGAGCAATACTGTCCCAAAGACAGGGAGTCAAAGCCTTGCTCCACCCAGTAGCCTTCTCCTCCCACAAGCTTTCTGCAGCAGAGAGGAACTACGACGTGGGGGATCGGGAGCTACTAGCGATCAAGTCTGCACTAGAAGAATGGCGGTACCTGCTGGAGGGCGCGGCTCATCCGATCCTAATATTCACTGACCACAAGAACCTGGAGTACCTGAAAGCCGCGAGAAGATTGAATCCACGGCAAGCCAGGTGGGCACTCTTCTTCTCCCGGTTCTCTTTTCATGTTACTTATCGTCCTGGGGCCAAGAATATTAAGCCTGACGCCCTGTCTCGGATGTTCCATAAGTCCAAGGAGACTTCTCCGCCTGATACCATCCTTGCCCCCGGAAATTTCCTTCTTCTACAGGAGAACCTGTTCACTCAAATCAAACAAGCTTCCACCGGGCAGAGACAGTTCTCCGAGCCGGAATTGCAGGTTAAGGATGGACTATTGTGGTACCAAGACAGAATCTACGTACCTGAGAAACTAAGAGTAACCGCATTAGAACTCTGCCACGACCACGCCCTGGCCGGGCATTTTGGCGTTGCCAAGACCACTGACCTGGTACAGCGCACCTTCTGGTGGCCTCGAGTACGTGAAGACTGTAGGAGGTTTGTAGATTCTTGTACAACTTGTACCCGAAACAAGGGTTCCAGATCCAAGGCCTGGGGACTACTAAAACCCTTACCCGTTCCAGATAGGCCCTGGAGAATGTTGTCCATCGACTTCATTGTCGAGTTACCCCCGGCCGAGAACCATTCCACCATCTTCGTTATTGTGGACCGTCTGTCCAAGATGGCACACTTCATCCCTATGAAAGGGACTCCCTCCGCTCCTGAAACCGCACAGGTATTCATCAGAGAAATAGTTAGACTCCACGGGGTACCAGCCAATATTGTTTCCGATCGCGGGGTTCAATTTACCTCTCGATTCTGGAGATCCCTTTGCAAAGCCTTGAAAATCGAATTATCGTTTTCCTCTGCTTACCATCCACAGACCAACGGACAGACGGAGAGAACGAATCAGACGCTCGAGCAATACCTGCGATGCTTCTCCTCTTTTGCTCAAGACAACTGGGTTTCCCTACTTCCGTTGGCCGAGTTTGCGTATAACAATTCCATCCACTCCGCTACCTGCCAGACTCCTTTCTTTGCAAACTATGGTTTTCATCCTACTTTTCTGCCTAACTCCCTTCCTGAGTGTCCCGTACCTGCAGTCCAGGAAAAGTTAAATTTTTTCTCGGTCAATAACCAGCTTTTACAAGAGACCATGACCAAGACTCAAGAACGCAACAAGACAATTTATGACAAGAAGACACGGGGTGAATTAGTGTTGGTACCCGGCGACCAAGTATGGCTATCTACCACAAACCTAAGAATGGCATGCCCTTCTAAAAAACTGGGCCCCAAATTTTTAGGTCCATTCCCTGTTAAGAGGAAAATTAATGAAGTAGCTTATGAATTGGAACTTCCTGACTCTCTTAGAATCCATCCAGTTTTTCATGTCTCTCTCCTAAAACCCACAGTCTCTAATCCGTTTCCAGATCGGAAGCCGGATCACCCTGATCCGATCATTATTGACGGTGAGCAGGAATTCGAAGTAGAAGCTATCATGGACTTCAGGAGAAGAAATAACCAGAACCAATTCCTAATTAAATGGAAGGGCTACGGACCCGAGGAAAACTCATGGGAACCCGAGGAGAATATCCATGCCAGGAGTTTGATACAGGCTTTCAAAAGGACTCACCCTGGAAGGTTCACCCGGCTGGGCATCCGGAGGCTGCCCCTTGGGGGGGGGGCAATGTCATAGAAATCCTGTCAGCTACAGGATTCCTGGACTTCCTGATTCCGAATCTCGGGCACGTCCACGCGCGCGGGCACGTCCACGCGCGCGGGCACACGCACGCGCGATGGCGGGCACGTGCGCGCGCACGCGCTTAGCGGGGGCGCGCGCACGCTCCGCAAAGCACGCCAGAAGAGCTATTTAAACATGCCTGTGACAGACAGTCCCTGCTGTCTGCTCTACAGCGTGTAGTACCCAAAGAGACCTGATTCGTGTATTTACCTGCATCTGACCCGGCTTGCCTTGACCCTTCCAGTTTCCTGCCTGCCTCTGACCCCCGGCTTTGTTTGACCAATCTTCTGCCTGATCCTCCAGTACCTTGCCGTCAGCCAATACTACCGACCCGGCTTGTCCGACCAATCTCTCCAGTTGCTGTGTCCTGGTTCCAGTCCAGTCAGCCTCATCAGTTCCAGTCCAGCTGCTTGTTCCTGGTTCCAGTCCAGTTGCTGTATTCTGGTTCCAGTCCAGCCAGTCTCTTCAGTTCCAGTCCAGTTGCTGTGTTCCTGGTTCCGGTTCAACCTGCCATACTTCCTGGGTGCCTGGGTCCGTCCCAGTCTTCAGACTCTACTCTACCTTGATCCATCCTGCCAGGCACTCGTACCCCTTCTACCTCCGTGCCTCCTGTCTTCAGTACCAGGGGCCGCCGGTGGAAGCCGTAAGAGAGGCCTCCCTCTGCAGATCCGGGCTCGTCACCGTCAGGTACGTGACACTAGCACTCAGCATCAGCAGCAGTCTTCAAGTTATCAATTACAGTCCCAAGACACCCATGGACTTGTATGTGGCTGGGAGGAGGTGGATGCGGATCATGTCGTCCTCAGTGACCCAGATGACTCCGCACCAAATGCCTCAGAAAACCTACACTGCATGGCCTCCCTGGGAGAGGGATCATTACTGGCTGGCAACCCTCCTTGATCCACATTACAAGGGTAAGGTTGCAGAACTTATCTTGCCATCGCAGAGGGAGCAGAGGATGAAGCATCTTTGGGAGGCCTTGCAGAAAGGTCTATGCAACGCGTTCCCAGAGACTGGGAGGTTACAAATTCCTGGTCCTGGACAACATGTTGCTGAGACTCCGGTCAGTCAAAGAAGGAGTGGTGGAGAAGGTGGCCGTCTGACCGATCCGTTCAGACAATTTTTTAGTACGCAGCCCCATGGTATGATCGGTTCCAGCAACCATCGCCAGCATCTGGTTTACATGGTGCAGGAATACCTAGGGGCAAGATCAGACTTGGACACCTTTCCCACCAAAAATCCTCTGGGTTACTGGGTCTTGAGGATGGATCACTGGCCAGAGCTTGCAAAGTATGCAATTGAGGTGCTGGCCTGTCCTGCATCCAGCGTTCTTTAGTGCTGCTGGAAGATTTGTAACCGATCACAGGGTGCGCCTGTCCACGACTCTGTCGTTTGACTGACCTTCATAAAAATGAATCAGTCTTGGATCACCACCAGCTATCAAGCACCTGATGCTGATGTAACCGAATATTTTTTTGGGAAATGTAAGATCCCTTCAAGACTGCCTATGCTGATGCTGAGTGACTATCCTGTTATGCTGAGTGACTATCCTCTTCCTCCTCAATAATCATGCTGATAGCTTGAAAGAACATTTTTGGGTCTGGGCACTGCCACCAGTGGCTAAGGCCTGATTTTTCAGCCCCTGTTTAACAGGGGTGTGTAATTACAATTTTTGATGCAATGCTTTGCAGCAGGGCTCACTGCTGTGCTCCAACTACAGTATCTGTGAGGGGTTGAAGTGTTGTGGCACCAGCACCAGTGCCTAAGGTCCAATTTTTAAGCCCCTGTTTAACAGGGGCATGTATTTACAATTTTTGATGCAATGCTTTGCAACAGGGCTCATTTTCGTGCTCCAACTACAGTATCTGTGAGGGGTTGCAGTGTTGTGGCATCAGCACCAGTGCCTAAGGCCCAATTTTTCTGCCCCTGTTTAACAGGGGCGTGTATTTACAATTTTTGATGCAATGCTTTGCAGCAAGGCTCATTGCTGTGCTCCAAGTACAGTATCTGTGAGGGGTTGCAGTGTTGTAGAACCAGTGCCTAAGGCACAATTTTTATGCCCCTGTTCAACAGGGGCATGTAATTACAATTCTTGATCTAATATTTCACAGCTGGGCCCATTTCTGCACCCACCAAGAGTTACTGTGAGGACTTACAGTGTTGTGGCACCAGCACCACCACCAAAGGCCCAATTTTTCCTACCACTGTTCAACAATGACATGTAATTACAATTCTTGATATAATAGTTCACAGCAGGGCGTTCCAGCACCCACCAAGAGTAACTGTGAGGGCTCACAGTGTTGTGGCAACACCAACATGTAAGGGGCAAATTTCAGCAGAGTATATACGGCATGCCCCTACTTTCAAACATCCAACTTACAAACGACTCCTACTTGCAAACGGAAGGAGACAACAGGAAGTGAGAGGAAATCTACCCCTAGGAAGGGAAATTCTCTCCTGTAAGATTTAATATGGGAAAAGGTGTCTCCTCTCTACTGATGCTTTATCACCAATCCTTGTTTCAATAAAAACCCAAAATTTTCAAAAACATTTGTCATTGGGATGGAAAGTGAGGTGAAATCTTCTGAACAGGTGCACAGACAGCAAAACAAATGTTACAGGGGTGATAACCCTTCCCTATGTTTTCCAAAAAGCTTAAAAATAGATTTATTGGCTGGAGCTACACTTAAACAATGTATCTGTTCCAAATTACAAACAGATTCTACTTAAGAACAAACCTACAGTCCCTGTCTTGTTTGCACCGCCTGTATACTGCTGTTCAGAGTATATAGGACCTTTTTTTACTTTGGGTGCGGGGTTCCCCTTAATATCCATACAAGACCCAAAGGGGCTGGTAGTGGGCTGGGGGGGGGTACCCATGCCATTTTTCTCAATGGTTTTCATCCATATTGCCGGGACCAGACATGACATTAAAGCCACAAGCAGTTTTAAATGGCTTTTTTTCCTTTAGAAATCTCATTTTGTGCAGGGACAGTTCTAAACAAGGGAAACATGTTCCACTTCACAGGCATACTTTAGACACCCCCCAGGTATGATATTTAAAGGAATATTTCACATTTTTTTCACTTTATGCATCATTAAAATCACTGCTTCCAAAAAAACGACAATTTTTAAAACTTTTTTTTGCGTTGATACATGTCCCCTGGGGCAGAACCCGGGTCCCCAAACCCTTTTTAGGACAATAACTTGCATATTAGCCTTTATAATTAGCACTTTTGATTTCGAACTTTCGCGCCCATTGTATTTAATAGGGTTCTAAAGTTCGCGCAAACTTTCGGTCCGTTCGCAGGTTCTGGTGCGAACCGAACTGGGGAGTGTTCGGCTCATCTCTATTAATCACCACTGGGTTTTTTATTTTTTGATAAACATAAAAAAAAAAATTTGAAAAAAAAAAGTTTTTTTTAGTTTCTGTTATAAAACTTAGTTTTAACTTTCTTACATCTGTTTTTAATTGCACTAGGTGTCTATGTTGTATCACCTACAAAACACAAGTTGTACTGTGATATCTCTTTTTCTAGGATGTTATATACTCTTTTAATTGTTTGTTATATGTACAACTTCAATAAAAAATATAATTATAAAACAAAAGTGGTACTGATGGGAACTGATAGGTAGGGATGAGCCGACTGAAGGGAGATGTAGAATTGGCGCTAATTACAATTCATGGGCTTCCTTGCTCTAGCGTGCAAGTGAATATTTTATATATAAATAGATACATAAATACCCCTATATTATACTAGTGTCATTGGTGCCATAGTGTAACTCCTAAATGCTTCACTAATATATATGAATATGTGATAAATATAGATTGATGCGGATATAAATAATGATGAGCATAAAATAATATATATAAAAAATAAAATAATGAAATCAATAAAATATTGTGAACAATTAAAGGTGATAACAGTGAAAAAATTAAACCAATGTATAAAACTGTGATGGTAATAAATTAATGATGCATGCAAAAATGTCCTGCGACTATGCGATAAAGTGCAAAACAAAAAATTCAGAATTGTGCAAATTGATGTGATTGTGATTGATGCTAGATGCCCAGCAACTTTGCTAGGCAAAAAATCTTGCAATATGAATGCAACCTCATGCGATTTGGTTGAGCGACTATGCAGTAAGGTGCAAATGCAACCTCATGCGATTCGATTGAGCAATATGATTGTCCAATAATTTTGTAGTTTTTTTCAGATGCTAGGTGCCCAGTGCCTGGTGATGTGACCTTTTTTAATCTTCAAGACTGGTGCCCACAGCAGAACGTGCTCCAATAAAGACCGCACTCACCAGATGTTCACCCCCTCTTGGGGTGAAAAACGTTCACAGTATATGCCACTGTGCAGCACTCTGGCGGTGTCTCGTCTCCCTGGTCCTTTTGTGGTAATCCCAGTGTTATCTCAGAGTAAGAGGGAAAGGAAGGAATCCCAAATAGTGTAATTCCGTAATAAAAAACACTTTTATTGAACTTATAGCAATATTACTCACATTTAAGCTGTATCAAACAGGCATGTAAGAGACAAATGCTGACAGATCCTGGAAGTGTTTGTGACATTCAGCTTGTGCACTCTACCGGTTTCGTCTGTTCTGACTTCATCTGGAGTGTGATGAATGAGCCGAACACCCCCCGGTTCGGTTCGCACCAGAACCTGCGAACGGACCGGAAGTTTGCACAAACTTTAGAACCCTATTAAATTCTATGGGACTCGAATGTTTGAAATCAAAAGTGCTAATTATGAAGGCTAATATGTAAGTTATTGTCCTAAAAAGGGTTTGGGGACCCGGGTCCTGCCCAAGGGGACATGTATCAATGCAAAAAAAAGTTTGAAAAACTGCAGTTTTTTCGGGAGCAGTGATTTTAATGATGCTTAAAGTGCAAAAAAAAGTGAAATATTCCTTTAAATATCGTACCTGGGGGTGTCTAAAGTATGCCTGTGAAGTGGCATGTGTTTCCCGTGTTTAGAACTGTCCCTGCACAAAATTAACTTTCTAAAGGAAAAAAAGTCATTTAACACTGCTTGCAGCTTTAATGTCATGTCTGTTCCCGGCAATATGAATGAAAATCATTGAGAAAAATGGCATGGGTACCCCCCCACCCCCCCAGCCCAGTACCAGCCCCTTTAGGTCTTGCATGGATATTAAGGGGAACCCCGCACACAAAATAAAAAAGGCCCTATATACTCTGAACAGCCGTATACAGGCGGTGCAAACAAGACAGGGACTGTAGGTTTGTTCATAAGTAGAATCTGTTTGTAATTTTGAACAGGTACATTGTTTAAGTGTAGCTCCAGCCAAAAAATCTATTTTTAAGCTTTTTGGAAAACATAGGGAAGGGTTATCACCCCTGTAACATTTGTTTTGCTCTCTGTGCCCCTTGTTCATAACATTTCACCTCACTTTCCATCCCAGTGACAAATGTTTTTTGAAAATTTGGGGGTTTTATTGAAACAAGGATCGGTGATAAAGCATCAGTAGAGAGGAGACACCTTTTTCCCATATTAAGTCTTACAGGAGGGAATTTCCCTTCCTAGGGGTAGATTTCCTCTCACTTCCTGTTGTCTCCTTCCGTTTGCAAGTAGGAGTCGTTTGTAAGTTGGATGTTTGAAAGTAGGGGCCTGCCGTATATACTCTGCAGAAATTGACCCCTTAGGTGTTGGTGTTGGCACAACACTGTAAGCCCTCACAGTTACTCTTGGTGGGCGCTGGAACGCCCTGCTGTCAACTATTATATCAGGAATTGTAATTACATGCCATTGTTGAACAGTGGTAGGGAAAATTGGGCCTTTGATGGTGGTGCTGGTGCCACAACACTGTAAGCCCTCAGGCCTCGTACACACGACCGATTTTCTCGTCGTAAAAAACACGTCGTTTTTTTCGACGAGATTCTTGTTAAGCTTGTCGATTTTCTCGTCAAGCTTTCTATGCGTACACACTGTCATTTCCCAATTTCCTCGTGGTTCTCTGCGCTCACGTCCAGCACGTACGACGGCACTATAAAGGGGAAGATCTTTTTTCTTGGCGCCACCCCTTGGGCTGCTTTTGCTGATCTCGTGTTACCGCGTGTGAAGTAAAAGTTTGGGAAGAGACGATTCGCGCTTTTCAGTCTTCGTACTTTTCAGATCGTTTTCTGCCGTTCAGTTTGTGCTTGTGGGTTCGTATCTTGACTTTCAGGGCGTCTAGGCAGGTCGTATCTGTTTTACAGTGCGTTATTGCCTGTTCGTTTCTGAATTTCAGTTCGTTATTCATAGGCCTTGCTGTTCTAAAGTGCGTTCTGTTCTGTACGTTCTGATTAGACGACCGTTTCCTAGCCATGTCGCCTGGACGTTCTCGTCGTCGAGTTCGTGCTGTGCGTGCGCTTGGTGTTGGTCTGCTTGTTTTGGACCAAGACCAGTCCATGAATGGTGTGAGGAGGAGTTCATGGACCAAGAATTGGTTGCTCCAGCGGGACCAATTCTGCCACATGCCTCTGCTGTGGGAGATCGTCGAGAATAATCCTGAGGACTACAGGAATTTTCTGAGGATGTCTGACCCCGTTTTTCAGGAACTGTTGGCTTTGGTGTCCCCCTATATTACCAGGAAGGACACCGTTATGCGGGAAGCCATCAGTGCTGAGCAGAGGCTCATCGCCACGTTGCGTTACCTGGCGACAGGGAGAAGTCTTCAGGACTTGAAGTTCACCACAGGCATCTCCCCCCAGGCTCTGGGCCTCATAATCCCAGACACCTGTTCTGCTATTATACAAGTCCTGCAGGAGGACTATATTAGGGTAAGTTTTCTCCCTTCACATCACATTTTATGTATTACATGTATGCTAATGTATTGTATTTCTTTCATCCTTTCCTAATTACCATGATTGTAATATGCTGAGAATGTCCCCTTTGTCCCCATGCATGCTGGAAGTTTTTAAATGCCCCTTTTTTATCCTCCCTAAATATTTCCCCTCACTAACTTTTCCAGCAGGGGCGCCTGTTGCTCCAAATGTTGGGGGGTTACAACCCCAATTTCGGAAATAAACTTCCTCCTTTTTTGCTCTGTTGCCTAATAAACGCCCCCAGTTGTCCCCTCCAATGCAGCCATTTAGTCCCCTCTATTGCAGCCAGTTTCCCCCCAGCCCTGCACTTACCTTCTTGTGGTCAGCGCCATCCTTCTTCTGTCCTTGATGTCTTCTCCTTCCCTTCATGTTGCATCAGCCAATCATGTTACCATTAAACAGACTTGGTGAACATGATTGCCAGAGCTGCCTGTCAGTGTTTACACAAGGAATGCCCCCTCCTTGCGTCCCCGATTTTTCTTTGAGGAAGCCAATTACATCCCTCAGGTTGTAATTTGCAAGACTTTTTTAATACCTGTTTCTGCTCTGCAATTTTAACCCCCTAAATGACGCAATTAATCATATGTCGGTCGCTTTACAAGAGGCCATCCACCTGAATAGTGTGCGGCATAGACAATACATAGGTTCATGCAACGCATGAACCTATGTATTGTTCTGAGTGATGGGCACAGGAGAGAGGGGACAGTGCTCCAGCGCCCACTCTGGACGCACCGCCACTGCAATGCTATCCTGTGGCCAAACACATCTCCCCCCCCCAAAATAATTTAGTAATGGCCCATCAGAGGGGGTGATGAATATGATAAATGAGCCTTCCATTATACTTTTTTTACACACCTTAATAAACGTATAATTAGATTGATGTTGGTCTCTAATTTTTTGGTCTTGAATTTGCTTGTAATGTATGCCTTTGTTTTTCTAATATTATTTCATCTTGTTTCACTCCACAGCTTCCTTCAACGCCACAGGAATGGCAGACTGTGGCATCGGAGTTTGCCACGCGGTGGGACTTCCCCAACTGCGGTGGTGCCATAGACGGGAAGCACGTCCGCATCGTGCCGCCACCCCGTTCTGGATCCTACTACTACAACTACAAGGGGTTTCATAGCATTGTGCTGATGGCGGTGGTGTCAGCACGGTATGAATTCCTCTATGTTGATGTAGGGAAGAATGGCCGGATGTCCGATGGGGGATCCTTCATCCAGACGGAGTTTGCCCTCCGTCTCCAGAGTGACGACCTTGCATTGCCACCGGATGCAGGGAATATTGAAGGACTCCCCTTTGTTTTCTTGGCTGATGAAGCCTTCGGACTCGGACGGCATCTTATGAGGCCATTTCCACAGAGGACCCTGACCCCAGAGAAGAGTGTGTTCAATTACCGGCTGGCCAGGGCCCGAAGAGTCGTTGAAAATGCCTTCGGCATAATGGCCAGCCGGTTCCGCCTTTTTATGACTTCCATCCACTTGGCGGACTACAAAATAAACTATGTAGTGTTATGCTGCTGTGTGCTACACAATTTTCTTTGCCGCAAAGCGAATTCATATATGGCCTCAGTTTTGCCAGAGGCTGGACTTTCCCCTGCAAATCCCCTTCCGGGCCTGGAATCTGCCCGTCTTGGCTTGCCCCCCCAAAATGCCCATGTGGTTCGGGACAAATACATGGAGTATTTCACGGGTAGGGGGGCAATTCCTATGCCAGCCTATGTCTAAGTATCCCAATAAAAATCTTGTTTAAACCTTTAATTATTTGTTCTTTCCTGTCTCCTAGTTTGTCTTTGTGCATTTGTAGTGGCAAGTGTATTTTACTTTAGTAAATAACAACCAATTTCACTATGTTACCTTACAAAAGAACCAAATAAGCTTAGAGTGTATTATAAAAAGAAGCTACACGTTGTTTGTGTTCAAATATTTTACTCTCTGCACATTTTTTTTTGTTTTACTTTGGGGTTGGCCTGACCACAACCCGTCAAATTTTGGCTTATGAAAATACAAAAATACCACTTGCATTTCTAAAATGACAACATTGGATACCTCTGAGCAATCTGAGACATTCAGTTACACAAACTATGTCTCTATGTGCCCGTCCTAATATGGGGTCCTGCCACCCCTTGCCCAGCCAAAAATTCAATATGCACACATTTTTACTTTTTTGCAAATAGGAAGTTTACAATCCTGATCCCTATTGTCAACATGTGCTATCTGCCATCAGGGGTGATCAATGGATGTGTTTTGGGGGTGCATCCCCTTCCTCAGTTCACCGACTTTTGATACGAGGAAGGGGTTGCACCCACAAAAGACGTACATGGATATCCCCTGATGGCAGATAGCACATGTTCACACACTGTGTGCATATTCAATTTTTGGCTGCTTTGTTACTCAAAAAATTAGTAAAAATATAAAAACAAACATGTAAAAACAAATGTGTTTGGATGGCTTATTGAATTCTCCCCAAAACATCGAGAATGTCTTTAAATGTTTGTTCCATCACATGGATTCTTTGTTTAATTAGGTCCAGTTCCGTGCTACATTCCATCACTTGCTGGATGAGGCGGAGGGCACTGTCAGCAGAGAACGGTGTGCTATCCTTCACATCATTTCCATCCCCTAAAAACCATAAAAAAAAATATTAAAACTCTGCAGGCCTACCTCGCTTACCTTAAGCTGTGGTGTCAGATACTGACCTGTTGTGGTGACCAGATCCACAACGTCATCCACCTCTCCTTCCTGCACTTCTCCTTCCTCCACCTCAACTTCCTGCACATCTTTCGGTTGTGGATCTTTGGGAGTTTGGGGTTGCTTGGAAGTTGTGGGGTGCATGTGCTCCCTGGAGTGTCCTCCTCCCAGTCTTCTCTCCCCTATGAGAATAAAACCAAAGGTCTATTTATCACACTGTAAAAATCTCATTTTTAAACTTAAAACAGGCTAAATTGTTTGGAAGTGGGGTACAAGTGTGTGTTTGTGCGGAATTTAAAGAAAAATGCATTCTTTATGACCCCAAATATGTTTATTATTCACATTTGGATGTAATTTTTTGGACATGGAGGCACCACAAATAAACTCTGATGCACCTGTGTGGGACACCCAAAAAAGGCGGGTCTGGTGGCCCACACTATAGTGCTCCAAAGTACAGATGTGGAAGCAGCTGCTGAGTGTCCTCTCCTTTACACTGATTAAAGTTTGCATTTCATTCTCCTTACAAACACATCATCTAGACTTAAAAATTATCCACAATACTTGATCAAAAATGGCAGATGTCTAATTACTTTTGGGGGTCTTAAATAAGCCAAAACCACGGATAGTGGCCGAACGAAGTGTCGGTAACGTAACGAACGATTACTGTGCCCAACCTAGTTCAAAATAATACATTTTGGAAGGGAGTCCAATATGCTTTAAAAAAAAAAAAAAGTAAGTTTCTAAAAAGATTAATAGCAGAAAGGTCGTCATTTTACTTACTTTTAGCGAGCATCCTCTTTATGCTCCTCAACTGGTCTGGCTCCCTCAGTTTGAGGTCTGACCACCTCTTTCTGAGCTGCTCATTTGAGCGTTTCACCCCGAACTTCGCCCTCAGACTCTTCACAACTTTAGTGAGGATTTTGGCCTTCCTTCTATTTGGTTTGCTATACGGCCCATGCTTGGCATCATAATCAGCCTTGACCAAGATGTCCACCATCTCCGCCATCTCCGCCAAAGACATATTCGATGCCTTGAATCTCCTCCTTGATCGTGACGTGTCCTCGGTCTCCGGGCTTGTCTCCTCGCTAGTTGCGGAATTATCAGACACCTGCTGTAACTCCGCCATATCTGTCTGTGCGCCGAAAGAGAAGGGGCGGGGAAAAGATGTTAGTTAGAACGTCATGGGCGGGCGACGTGTGCGGAGCGACGTGTTCGAATTTGGACGCATGCGTGGTGTGTATATAGCAAACACACATGTGACTATAGTACGTTCGGTGTGCGGAGAGAGGAGTTCAAGTGACGGACGTGCGAACGAAGGTATGTGATTTTGTGAGACTTGTTAAAATTGTTGGCCTATACTGTCTTGAGATTGTTGGAGGATATATATGGTGACTAGGATGTGAAGGAGGTTAGACTGTTTGCCTCACATTATTTAAATATAATTTATTTTACTTGCAGATACAATATGAATGTATTTATTAGCGACAAAGAGTTCCTGGCGGAATTTATTGACCGGGTAAGGGAGCTGCCGGCTCTGTGGGAGACCAAAAACCCCATCCATAAAAAAAAAGGGGTGAGAAAAGCAGCGCTGGAGAAGCTGCTCCCATTTGTGCATACCAAGGTGCCCACAGCCACAGCAAAACAAGTGGACACTAAAATTGGGAGCTTGAGAGGTACCTACAGGACTGAACGCTCTAAGGTGCTGGCTTCTCAGAGGTCAGGAGCAGCAGCAGATGATGTTTATGTCCCGGTTTTGTGGTACTACAGCAGGATGTCCTTCCTGGATGACCACATTGAGCCAAGGCCATCACTCTCCACTCTTCCCCCCAGACTTCCCTGCAGCCAACCTGAGCCTTCTCTGGAGCAAGAGGAGGCAGCCATCCTGGATGATCCTGATTTGGCCATCTGGAGCCAGGTATAGTATTAACTGAAAATGTAGTGGGATAAAATTAATGTTTCCCAAATATGTCAGGATGAGAAACATACATTATTTTGTATTCAACAAGTGAAATCATGATCTGTAGACATTATTCTGCACTTAATTGTGTGGTAAATAGTCAAGCTGATGTAGTGGTAAATTTAAAGCAAGGATTTATGCATTTACATTCTAATTGCTTCCATCAGGATTACAAAGTTTGATGCAAAGATTAAACCAACATATTAAACTATGTTTCTTTTTCATACACAGGATGAAATCAGCCAGGAGGAGGGTCTGGAAACTGTCAGGCAGGAGGAGGAAGGGCCCAGTGGCAGCCAGGAGGTGGCAGGGCCCAGTGGCAGCCAGGAGGTGGCAGGGCCCAGTGGCAGACAGGAGGTGGCAGGGCCCAGTGGCAGACAGGAGGTGGCAGGGCAAAGGAGAAGCACCAGATCCCAGGTGCCTCCCATCAGGCTTCACAAAAGAGGCAGGAGGGACAGGACCACCAGTGAGGCAGCAATGGCCCTTATTAAAGAGGCCCATGCCACCCTCAAGGAGCCCACATCCCCTGAAGAGGCCATTGCCGGCCTAGTGGAGGCTAAGTTCAAGGTGATGAGCATGGAGCAACGCCTCCTATGCGAACCCCTGCTCATCACCTTGCTCAACAAGGGGGTGATGGAGCAAATTACCCCCAATACCGCCATATGTGAGGTGGCCCAACTGACCCAACCTCAACCTCCACCTCCACCTTCCTCTTCTGCCCCACCCCCTTCTGCTACCCCTCCACCTTCTGCCCCACCCCCTTCTGCTACCCCTCCACCTTCTGCCCCACCCCCTTCTGCTACCCCTCCACCTTCTGCCCCACCCCCTTCTGCTACCCCTCCACCTTCTGCCCCACCCCCTTCTGCTACACCTCCACCTTCTGCCCCACCCCCTTCTGCTACACCTCCACCTTCTGCCCCACCCCCTTCTGCTACACCTCCACCTTCTTCTTCTGCCCCACCCCCTTCTGCTACACCTCCACCTCCTCCTCCTGACAGGAGTACCCCTCCAGTGGGCCAGCCTCCAGCTAAACGAAGAAGGAAGGCTTCAGTAAAGGCTGCAGGGAAGGTTGCCAGGAAGAAGAGGAAGTGATGGCCTTGCTTCATTGTGGTCGCACTGGTCGGACAGAAGGCAGCCTGTTGTAGTACCACACACTTGGGACATATATCTCACCTGCTGCTGTTCCTGACCTCTGGGAGGCCAGCATCAGATTGTGTTCTGAAATGTGGGCCTTCTCAAGCTCCCAATTTTAGTGTCCACACAGGGTTGCTGTGTGCTCTGGGGTCCCTGGGATGCACAAATGGCAGCAGCTTCTCCAGCGCTGCCTTCTCTTTATTTAATTTATAGACATGAATAAATGTGTTTTTTGTTTAAGTTCATACTTGACTATGTGTATTTTTAAATAAAAAAAAACAAGCTTTGGAGTAAGCAGATACATTTGACTGACAATAAAAGGCACAGATATCACCCCCCCAAAAGAATAACTAAATCTGATTAGCTCAAAAACATGGTGTGAAATTTTAAAAATATAGATTAGAAAATTAAATGGGAGATCGCTATCAAAACATTGAGAAATTATAATTAACATCATTTTGAAAAATCTAACCATTTAAATTATTCCTAAAAACTTGCACGATATAATACACATAAATCTTATAAAGAGCAGCATGAAAAAGGTTAAAAATAAGGCATAACTCTGTGTGAATATCAGCAGCAAAAGAAGGTCTCTCGTTTTGATTAATGTAACATTCTAACGAAGAATTCAATGCAGAACATTTAAACGATGAAATATTTATGAGCGTGACGAATGTGCTCTCTCCATTATGAAGGCTTGTTTTACCAGAAGATGCGCTCCCGTCTCATAGTTGCTTGTGAGCATGCGCGCTTTTGGAAGAGTCGTAAAAGCATACACACGAACCATTTTCTCGTCACAAAACAGGCCGACGAGAAACACGACGAGGAAATCTGGACTCCTGACGAGAAAATAGAGAGCAGGTTCTCTATTTTCTCGTCGAGATTCTCATCAAGTTTCTCGTCGTAAAACCATACACACGAACGTTTTTCTAGACAAAAAAACTCTTGCGGCACTTTTCTTGACTGTTTACGACGAGAAAATCGGTCGTGTGTACGAGGCCTCACAGTTACTCTTGGTAGGCGCTGGAACGCCCTGCTGTGAAATATTATATCAAGATATAAAGTAGGGGGGGGGGGGAGTGGGACATTAAATGAAGCATGTCGTTGTGAAATAAAAATGGAAAGAGAGCACTGATTGAAAATTAAAATTTAATTTATGCCATATACCCCTATGGGTTGTCCATAATATGAAAAAGCCCAAACATTCATTTGTATACCATAATAAAATATAGGCAATCATGCATGATATACAGGATGATCATGGTATTAAATGTTCAGCTAATAATCAAAGGACATAGTTGAAACAATCAATATACACATAAATACAAAAGATACAAGATCAGGACACAAGGCAAATAAATATAATAAAACATTCATGATTAAAAATACCGTGCTATCAGCAGGTAACCTTCACATTCCACATATTCACTAATTGCCCATACATTCTACACTCCATCCCCATACACACACCCATACCTCATCACTTCACTCACCTCGTATATCTTTTGGATATATGGTATCTCCCTCATCCATGCATCCAAGGGGGCGTGGCCTGGAGATGGCGTACTGAGAAACACGCGCTAATCTAAGCTCCAGGACCTCCGTATATCCCTAACCAAAACGAAGGGAGATAGAAGACCTACGTTCGGCATGAGTAGTGGCCGCAAATACAGGACCAGAGCCGCTACGAAGAAAGGAGGTGTGAGCGCTCTGCAGAGTGACATTCAGCAGTACCTGATACCAGCTCCAGCCTCACGAGGAGCTCTGAGCGTGAGGAGGTCGATACGGAGAAGCTCAGCAAGTGACGGGGGAGCTAGGCTGAGTACACCTCGGAATTCCTCCGGGTCAGAGGGCAAACAGGAAGCGAGGACATAAGGACAGACTGAAACACAGAGGTACACGGACACCGTGAGGGAGGCTGATATAACTGCTATGGAGGTAGGAGACATTAAAACAATATTAGCAACACTGCCCACAAGGCAAGACATTGCTGCATTACCGACCCGTCAGGATATAGAAGCGTTAATCTTGCGGGTCGAAGAGGCACATCGTCAAGATCTCCTGTTAGTAAGAACTGACGTGCAAGCACTGACAGAGAGGGTGATGGTGGGAGAGAATTCCATTTCTGCCCTGGAACAGTGTATGGAGTCTATTGAAAAAACGCAGGGGGGGCAGGCAGATATTATAACAAACTTACAACTGCAAATGGAAGCCCACGAAGACAGAAGCCGTCGATACAATTTACGACTCAGGGGTCTCCCAGAAACAATAGAAACAGAAGACTTAAACATTAAAGTGCTGGAAGTATTTCAGGCTATCTTAAATCTACCGCTGATTACGATCAAGCTGGACAGAGTACATAGAGCACTGGGCCCTAAATCCCTAAACCTGAATAGACCCAGGGATGTAATTTTCCGTTTGAATAGACAGAACTTAAGGGAGCAGATACTTAGGGCAGCATAGGATAAGGAAGATACCGCCTTTGAAGGGGCTCAAATAAAAATCTTACCTGATGTCTCAAGGGCCACACTACAACGCAGAGCATGCCTGCCGCCTATCTTAGACCGGGCCAGAGAGCAGGGGTGCACGTATAGGTGGGGGTACCCATTAACAGTCACATTTCGGGTGGCATCCACTACGTTTACTCTCCAGACACCAGCGGATTTACCTGAACTTTTTCTATATCTAGCAATTACACCCTTCCAGATCTCGAATTGGCTCCTACCTTTTACATATAACCGCAGGGGGTTCTCAGATACCCAGGGTAAGAGGAGAGGCTCCCAAGAAAATGGAAGTCGGTAAAGGACCCAGACCCCCTAGGGACCAAAGGGGGGACCTGAATCAGGAGTTGGGTCCTAATATTAAATAAATACCCCCCCTTACATCTGGACATATTGGGAACCTTAAACGACCTCCCCCAAGCCCCTTCTTGCCATCCTCTTATGTCTTTTTCCCCCCTTTTTTTTCTTTTTCTCTTTTTTCCCATGTCCCTTTTTTTTTTTTTTTTTGGTTTGCCTATTGAAATCAGAACTACGTACCCAAGAACCGGAGAGAAATGGCGGACAGGACATATGATACTCCCCACCCCCCTTTTTTTTTGGTGGGGAGGAGATTTAAGATATTAGATAAGAGATAAGGAACTGTATTTTGGTATGCTTAGAGCCTGATGTGGTCAAGATAAGGATAAAAGTGGTATATACAGTGAGATAAAGATGGGGATATAGATCGACCCATGCACAGAGGAGTACAGGGTATCCTGATACCTTCCTCTTTTTTTTTCTTTTTTTTTTTAGAGGGAGATTTACTAGCTCCCCCTCTTAAATTCACTAGTAGAGGGAAGATTAAAGGGAATATCAGAGGGTATGGTATACACTGGTATTAAGGTTTTTTTTTTTTTTTTGTTTTTGGATGTGTGAAATTTGTTTTTGTTCTTGTTTTTGTTTTTTTGTTCTTTTTTTTGTTCATTTTTAACACAAAACACGAGTTAAACACGAGTTAATAATTACTGCTAAAGAGTAGGCTACACGAAGGAGGAGAAGGGGGGGTAACCCCCTATTTTTTCTTATATCTTCCCCTCCGTTCTTTTTCTCTCTTTTTTTTTTTCATGGCTTCTTTTAGAGTATGGCAAACTCTAAGGAAGGTACACAAAGAATATAATAAGAATATAATAAGAAACACAAATTCACAAAAGACACAGGGTTGGGTCTTCCCCCTTTTTTTTTTCTTTTTTGTTTCTTCACTAGTAATACCAGCAATATAAGTAACATAAGTAACATGTAAGTAGGTAAGTCGTTAGATAGTAAATAAATAAACACATAAATTAAATAAATATGATAAACATATTAAAATGAGTTATATGGGACAATATCATGTAGGAGGATTTGGGCACCAAGTGAGCCCCGGGAGCCCCCCTCCCCTCTCCCCCTCTCTGGCGAATGAATAGAAATAGTAGAAATAATAGAGTGAAGGAGCGAGTACTGGAGAGAGGAAGCATAAAGATGGAGGGGGGTGGGGATGGGGAGGGGAAGATTTGATATATATAGACTTACAGATATATAGGGAATTATGCCTAGATGTGGGAATAGGGGGTAGACAGAGGCCCAGAGAAGAGGAGGAGTAGAGGAGAGGGACGGGGAGGTGTGTTGCTCTCCCTCCTTAGAGGAATTTTTTTTTGAGTTATTAATTTAAGGGGAAGAATGGGTAGACGTAGACAAAGATAAGATATGATACATGGGTATGATATTATGTGTTATATATTTCCTATTCTCCTTGGTTTTCTGTAGGGGCGGGGGGGGGGGTGGGAATGGTGGTTTAAAGGGAGGGATTACTTCTTGAAGGGGGGAGAGCCCCATAGATAAGAGAAGAATTAAATAGATGGTTTAAAGAAAACAAGTTTTTGGTATAAATATTATGTCACATAGTATGTTATTATTTTCCTCTCAAGAAGAAGGTGAGGAAAGAAATATACAATGATACAATGATATATAGAATATAATGTATATTGATGTATATGAATGTATAATGTAATAGTATAGTATATAGACATATAAATAGCCCCAGACTAGGGGAGGCCAATAAGATATTTAAGGTGGTAGATAGGAGTGTTCTATGTCTGCGCTCCTGGGCCTGCCCCCCCCCCTGAACCCCGGAGCTATATAAATTTACTCACTCCCTGTTACCTTCTCTTCTGTCCTTTTTTTTTTTCTCTCTCCCTCCTCTTCCCGGTCCTCTTGATAAGGTTATCAGTTATCAAATAATCCAGGGAATGCAGAGGTCTATGGAGCTTGGAGCTTGTAATTTTTTTTTCTACCCCCCTTCTTTTTTTTTTAATCTTCTCTCTCTGTCGGCCAATCCAGGCACAGGCACCTAAATAGGTAGACGCTCAGATACCGATAATCGGTGAGCGTTTTTTTTTGTTTAGCATATAGCAAAGTTTAGCATATAGGAGGGGTTTCCCCTCTTCTATTTTTTAATCCCCCTTCTTTTTTTTTTTTTTCTTCTTTTTTTTTTTGTTATACTTAAGTGTAAAGATGGATGGTGTTCGGGTGATGTCGCTTAATGCGAGGGGTTTAAATACTCCTGAGAAGAGACGTATGCTCCTTAACGATATGAAAAGATACAACACCGACATCGCCTTTATTCAGGAAACACATTTTAAATATGATAAGCTCCCTTACCTCAGAAACAGATTTTACCCCATTGCTTATCACTCCACCAATCCGACAGGAAAATCAAAAGGGGTTTCGGTGCTACTCTCTAGTAAAATACCCTGGAAACACCAGAGCTCTATTATAGACCAGACAGGGCGTTATGTTTTTCTTAAAGGGCTGATTTGGGATAAACAGGTGACATTAGCCACATTATATACCCCCAACGAATTACAAGCCACCTTTTTGAGAGACACACTAGAGAAATTGCAGGAATTTAAAGAGGGACAATTGATCCTTGGTGGAGACTTCAACGTTCCACTAATGCCCTCAGTAGATACCTCGACCGGTAAATCATCTATCCCACCGAGCCAACTTAAAAGGATAGCTAAGACGCTCCACAGAGCCCAATTTTCTAGTCCCCCATACCCAGTTGCATGCGGTAAGTGAGACGTCGATTGGGATCAGGACATGGTCGGACCATGCGCCGATATTTTTGACTTACAGACTCAATGACACCTCTACGCCTCGGCACCGTTTCTGGCGTCTCAATGAGAGCCTATTACAGGTGCCGGAGGTATTGACTGAGGTAGAAGAAACGCTGAAATTATACTTTCAGGAGAATGACCAACCAGATTGTGATCCGGGCATTCTATGGGAAGCCCATAAACCGGTCATCAGGGGAATCCTGATTGAGCACGGGGCACGA
This sequence comes from Rana muscosa, assembly GCA_029206835.1. NCBI lineage: Eukaryota > Metazoa > Chordata > Amphibia > Anura > Ranidae > Rana > Rana muscosa. The sequence goes on from CM055116.1 coordinate 10,606,586, forward strand.
ATTAAGCATGAACGGAATGAACAACTTCTCTGTTGGTTGCAGAAAATGTCAGAGATTGAAGCTAGACATAAACATACCCCTACACAATCTTCAGAGACCAAACTGATGTTAATTAGGACACAGATCACGGACTTGCTCCGGTACAAGGCCAAAGCGGCCCTGCAGTTTTGCCGTAGAGTGAGCTATGAGTCAGGAGATAAGTGTGTGAAAATGTTAGCGAAAGCGGTTAGAGAACACAAACTCTCTACATATGTTCCCCACATTAATACCAGAAGTGGCCAAAAGGTAGTCCTACCGACACAAGTCACTCAAGCGTTCAAGGACTTTTATTCTCGTCTATGCAATTTGCCGGGAGTGACGACGAGCCAAGCAGAGTTAGAGGACTATATCACAACCTCCCAGATGCCCTCTCTACCACAGGGGATAGGAATAGATTTAGACTCCCCTATCACCTTGATGGAACTCGAACGTGCAGTTAGACATATGAAACCAGGGAAGGCCCCAGGCCCAGATGGTTTTACATTACAATACTATAGGACACTGTTACCAATACTGGGCACCCAAATGCTTACATTGTATAATACGGTAGGTGCAGGTGGAACGTTTGCTAGAGAGACTCTGGGAGCCCATATTTCGGTGATCCACAAGGAGGGAAAGGACCGGCGGAGTGTGGCAGCTATCGGCCCATATCGCTTCTGAATGTGGACCTCAAGCTATACACCACTGTTCTGGCTGCTCGATTGGCGCACCACCTTCAGCAACTCATTCACCTGGACCAAGTGGGTTTTATACCATCTAGAGAGACGAGAGATAGTACCACTAAGGTATTGAATATACTCCATGTCGTACGCTCCCCAAACACCCCATGTGTATTTTTAAACACAGACGCCGAAAAGGCTTTTGACCGGGTAGATTGGTCATACATGTTTGCGGTGCTTAGACACATTGGTCTAGGGGAGGTGATGCTTAACCGAATAGCCGGAATATATTCTAACCCGACAGCCCAGGTGAAGGTGAATGGGGTCCTGTCGGACCCCTTCCTAATACAAAATGGTACAAGACAGGGATGCCCGCCGTCTCCTCTTTTATTTTCCCTATCCCTGGAATCTTTTTTAGCTACAATTAGATTGAATCTAGACATAGAAGGGATAAGAGTAGGCCGGATACAATGCAAGGTCTCAGCATATGCTGAGGATTTATTGTTTTCCTTGACTAATCCGGTAGTCTCCCTGCCAAATCTTCTTTAAGAGTTCGAGAGATATGGGGCATTGTCCAACTTTAAAATCAACTTCTCGAAGTCAGAAGCGATGGGAGTTTCACCGATATCACAGGCTTTACCAAATATGGGCACAAATTTTAAATTTAAATGGACATCCGCACTGAACTATCTGGGGACTAGTATTCCATCTGACCTTTCTCGTTTATATGAGAGTAATTTTCCCCCTTTACTTGTTAAAACTAGGGTGCAATTAGAGACGTGGAACAAGGGACTACATTCATGGTTTGGGAGGTGCAATCTGTTGAAGATGAGTGTTTTGCCTAAATTCCTATACCTTTTTCAGGCCCTACCGATTAGGATACCCCCTGCATATCTTAAACAAGTCCAAGCTCTCTTTATCCATTTTGTTTGGGCCAATAAAAAACCTTGAATCTCCCACACCCAGCTCACGATGCCAAAACAATGTGGAGGTCTTGCACTGCCAGATGTTAAGAGATACTACCAGGCAGTCCATCTGGGCAGGGTGATGGATTGGTGGCGACATTATGAGTTCAAACTATGGGCACAAATAGAACAATACCAGACAGATATCCCATTACGGACCGCGCTGTGGTGTGGAGATTCTTTACCTATTGAATTAAAAACACACCCACTGATAGGTAATACCTTGCGACAGAGCGCCCGTGCTATATTAAAACCCTCCCTAACAGCTATGACATCGCCCTTGACTCCGATCTTGGGTAACCCCAGCTTTCCTCCGACGCAATTTAGGCAATTAAGGACCTCTGGCCTTACAACTGCTTCTCAGTTTGTAATCAACGATAGATGGCCCACCATTCTGGAACTGATGGATACTGCAGGCCCTTTTGGACTTGAGTTCTGGAATGCAGCACAGTTGCAGCATTTTTTCATGACCATTCCGAATCCCCGGAGTTATACTAGACCCTTGAATAAATTTGAGGAATATTGCTCGGGTATAGATCCGTTACCACAGACTCTATCTAATATGTATGTTTTTTTAAATACACCAGAACAACAACTTGATTTGTCCTGTATTGCAAGGTGGGAAACTGAACTAGACTGTACGTTTTCTCCGACCCAAAAACAGAATATGGTTAGCCTCTCCCTTAAGTCCTCGATATGCACTAAAATACAGGAAACCAACTATAACGTTTCTGACAAGGTGGTATTTGACGTCTGCATGCAATTTTCCCAGATATATCAGAACAATGCTGGCGTTGCGGCGAGGACAGGGGTACGATGCTACACATATTCTGGTCCTGCCCTAAATTGAGTGACTTTTGGACGATGGTGCGAAATACATCGCAAGGATTCACTGACTTTCTGATCCCAAATGATCCAGCGTTTTTTTTACTTCACGTGTCGACTTTAGCCCCCCGGGTATATAAAAAATCTATGTTGAGACATTTGATTAATGCAGCTAAAGCCTGTATTCCCATGAGGTGGAAGGCTCGGAATCCACCATCAGTGGTGATGTGGCTGCCGAAGGTGGAAAACATAAATAAAATGGAGGATCTAATAATGACGGCACAGGATAGACACGAGACTTATAAAACGATATGGGCCAGCTGGAATACGTTCATACACTCGGATGAGGGAAAATATTTTTTTAAGAGCTAAAATATTTACCATATTGTTGGGGGCTGTGAGACCTACTTGATTCCTGAATGGATGACGTTCTCAGCCTAGCACCGTCCTTCTTTGTCTCTTTTTTTTTTCTTCTCTCTCTCTTTGATATATAAGAAATTATGAGAATAGTGGCTGATAATGGTAACTCCAAGATATATATTATTTACTGTGTATTGTGTAATGTACTGGCATTCATGTGTTAGGTGATTAGGAGGCTGTGTCCTTCATTGGAGCTATTGTTTTTCCCTTTTTTTTTCCCCTAAGAAAATTTAATAAAAATTATATTTGAAAAAAAAAACTTCACATTCCACATATTCACTAATTGCCCATACATTCTACACTCCATCCCCATACACACACCCATACCTCATCACTTCACTCACCCCATATATCTTTTAGATATATGCTATCTCCCTCATTCATGCAAACACCTTTTACTCACTTTGCAGTCCATCACTTCGAAGTTTCCATTCTTTTTCTTTTAGAATTGGTTTCACACATATCTTTTGCTGCATCAAATATCCTGGCCACCATGCCTGCCCTTAGTCTTGTGCCTATTTGGTCCATGGGGAAACAGTTTATACCCTGCCTCAACCCTGGGTGAGATGGCGTGTCTGGATCATTTTTTAAATCTGCTGCCAGACCTGGACTTAACTCACGGGCTGCTCTGTAATTCCATCATATGGCCCCCATTGTCAATCCCACATTGTAATTTTCAATCCTCATTTACCAATTAATTACCTATTTATTTTCCCAATTTTTAGAGTTTATATAATTATACATCATACCCCTGATGATTGGTAGAAGCCAAGAAACGCATCGGGTTCTCAACTCATGATGTCCAGCCCAGTTTTTCTGTATTATTTGGTTGTCAATCTATGATGTTCAGCTCAGCCTTCGTCTTTTTAATCATGAATATTTTATTATATTTATTTGCCTTGTGTCCTGATCTTGTAACTTTTGTATTTATGTGTATATTGATTGTTTCAACTATGTCCTTTGATTATTAGCTGAACATTTAATACCATGATCATCCTGTAAATCATGTATGATTGCCTATATTTTATTATGGTATACAAATGAATGTTTGGGCTTTTTCATATTATGGACAACCCCTAGGGGCATATGGCATAAATTAAATTTAAATTTTCAATCAATGCTCTCTTTCCATTTTATTTCACAACAACATGCTTCATTTAAAGTCCCACTCCCCCCCCCCTAATTTATACAGGGATGGAAGCATTCCCTTGTTTCCCTTGAGTGCGTCGGGTCATTTTCTATTTTATTATATCAAAAATTGTAATTACATGCCATTGTTGAACAATGGTAGGAAAAATTGGGCCTTTGGTGGTGGTGGTGTTGCCACAACACTGTAAGCCCTCACAGTTACTCTTGGTCGGCGCAGGAATGGGCCCTGCTGTGAATTATGAGATCAATAATTGTAATTACATGCCCCTGTTAAACAGGGGCAGAAAAATTGGGCATTAGGCACTGGTGCCACAACACTGCAATCCCTCACAGATACTGTACTTGGAGCACAGAAATGAACCCTGCTGCAAAGTATTGCATAAAAAAATTGTAATTACAAGCCCCTGTTAAACAGGAGCAGAAAAATTGGGCCTTAGGCACTCATGCTGGTGCCACAACACTGCAACCGCTCACATATACTCTATTAGGAGCACAGCAAAGAGCCCTGCTGCAAAGTATTGCATCAAATATTGTATTTACACGCCCCTGTTAAGCAGGGACTGAAAAATTGGGCCTTAGGCACTGGTGCTGGTGCCACGACACAGCAACCCCTCACAGATACTATAGTTTGAGCGCAGCAATGAGCCCTGTTGCAAAGCATTGCATCAAAAATTGTAAATACACGCCCCTGTTAAACAGGGGCTGAAAAATTGGGCCTTAGCCACTGGTGGCCATGCCCAAAACCAAAAATGTTCTTACAAGCTATTAGCATGATCATTGAGGAGGAAGAGGATAGTCACTCAGCATAACATGATAGTCACTCAGCATCAGCATAGACAGTCTTGAAGGGATCTGACATTTAAAAAAATATATTCTGTTACATCAGCATCAGGTGCTTGGAAGCTGGTGTTGATCCAAGACTGATTCATTTTTATGAAGGTAAGTCGATCGACCGAGTCGGTGGACAGGCGCACCCTATGATATGTTACAAAGCCTCCAGCAGCACTGAATGTGCGTTCCGAAAGAATGCTGGATGCAGGACAGGCCAGTAGATCAATTGCATACTGTGCAAGCTCTGGCCAGTGATCCATCCACAAGACCCAGTAACCCAGAGGATTTTCGGTGGGAAAGGTGTCCAAGTCTGATCTTGCTCCTAGGTATTCCTGCACCATGTAAACCAGATGCTGGCGATGGTTGCTGGAAGCGATCATACCTTGGGACTGCATACTAAAAAATTGTCTTAACGCATCGGTCAGATGGCCCCCTTTTCCACCGCTCCTTCGTTGACTGACTGGAGCCTCAGCAACACGTTGTCCAGGACCAGGAATTCACATCCTCCCAGTCTCTGGGAATGCGTTGCACAGACCTTTCTGCAAAGCCTCCCGAAGATGCTTCATCCTCTGCTCCCTCTGCGACGGCAGGATAAGGTCCACAACCTTACCCTTGTAACGTGGATCAAGGAGGGTTGCCAGCCAGTAATGATCCCTCTCCTTGATCGCATGAATACAAGCATCCTTCCGCAGGCTTTGCAGGATCAGGGAGGCAATGCAGCGTAGGTTTGCTGAGGCATTCGGTGCGGAGTCCTCTGGGTCACTGAGGACAACATGATCCGCAGCCACCTCCTCCCATCCACATACAAGTCCATGGGTGTCTTGGCACTGTAATTGATCACTTGAAGACTGCTGCTGATGCTGAGTGCTAGGCTCACAATAATCCTCTATGCTGACACAATAATCCTCCTCCTCCTCCTCCTCCTCCTCCTCTTCCTGTGTGATAGACGGGCCAGCAGGAACACTGTCTGGATAAAGGGGGCCTTGAGAGGTAAGGAAGTCCTCCTCTTCTTGCCTCTGTTCTGCCTCAAGTTCCCTGTCCATTATTCCACGCAGCGTGTGCTCCAACAGGTGGACAAGAGGGACAGTGTCACTGATGCATGCACTGTCACTGCTCACCATCCTCGTGACCTCCTCAAATGGTGCCAGGACAGTGCATGCATCCCTGATCATGGCCCACTGGCGTGGGGAAAAAAATCCAAGCTCCCCTGACCCTGTCCTGGTGCCATATTGCAACAGATACTCATTGATGGCCCTCTGCTGCATGTGCAGCCGCTGCAGCATGGCCAACGTAGAGTTCCACCTGGTGGGCATGTCACAGATTAGGTGGTTCTTGGGCAGGTTGTAATGCTTTTGCAGCTCAGCCAGCCAAGCACTGTCATTATATGACCAGCGGAAATGCCCACAGAGTTTCCTGGCCTGCTTCAGGACCTGCTGTAAGCCCGGGTACCTGCCCAAGAACCGCTGCACCACCAAGTTAAGGACGTGAGCCAAACAGGGCACATGGGTCAGTTGTCCCTGTCGGAGGACGGAGAGGAGATTGGTGCCATTGTCGCAAACCACCTTTCCTGGCCTAAGCTGGCGTGGCTTCAACCACCTCTGAGCCTGCCCCTGCAGAGCTGACAGAATCTCTGCCCCAGTGTGGCTCCTGTCCCCCAAGAACACCAGCTCAAGCACTGCATGGCATATTTTTGCCTGCATACTTGCGTAGCCCCTGGAACATAGAAAAATAGAAAAAATGTGCGCTAGTCTTAAAATTATACTGAAACACAAACAGCTGCTGCAAAAAAATGTGACAATTATTCAAATAAACTGGTGATAAAAAATGAAGCGCTAAGTGTTCAAAAAGAGGCCTAGGATTCACCCTAGGTCTCAAAGATAAGTGCAAACCAGGTATTGAAATATTAAAGTCCACACAAACGTGATAATAAACAAATAATGTCCATAACGTGAATGGTGAAAATTGAATGGTGAAACAAGGTTGGAAACCATATGGACCCTCAAATCTTCATAGAAGAGAATAGGTAAATACTCTTACCAGAGCTGATGGACCCACTTGTCAGCGACAGTGGATCATTAGAGCATAGGATCCCCACGGGGCAAACTCGAAACTTGTCTGTAGACTCGCACCCTCAAAGATCATGGATGGAATTCACGAGCTTGAATGGTGTTGATTCAAGATGTCAGGGAAAAGATTCCAGCAAAAGACCCACCATGCGGTGGTCTCAACTCAGATAGTACACAGGGCAGTATAGCAATACTTATCTGAGTCGTGGATGGCACAGAGGAGCCAAAACATGCAGGCTGATATGCTCTCGCTTTACCAGGGAAGTCCTCCAATCACAGAAAGGGCAGGCCATACAGGGAACTCCTTACAGTGTATCCAAAATTATGGCCCAGTGACTTTTAGTGCCCTCTTGCTGATCTGTTTCTGAAGTAAAGCTCATGAATTCCATCCATGATCGTTGAAGGTGCGAGTCTACAAACAAGTTTCGAGTTTGCCCCGTGGGGATCCTATGCTCTAATGATCCACTGTCGCTGACAAGTGGGTCCATCAGCTCTGGTAAGAGTATTTACCTATTCTCTTCTATGAAGATTTGATGGTCCATATGGTTTCCAACCTTGTTTCACCATTCAATTTTCACCATTCACGTTATGGACATTATTTGTTTATTATCACGTTTGTGTGGACTTTAATATTTCAATACTTGGTTTGCACTTATCTTTGAGACCAAGGGTGAATCCTAGGCCTCTTTTTGAACACTTAGCGCTTAATTTTTTATCACCAGTAGCCCCTTGAACACCTACAGAGCACCGCTGGTTCCAAGGGCAAAGCACAGGTAGAGGTCATGGAGGAAGAAGAAGAGGAGGGGATGGAGGAGAGAGGTTTGTCAGAATAACCAGTAGTAACATTTTGGAGGCGTGGCAGCGGTACAACCTCCAACACTACTGCACCTTGTCCTGCATCCTTCCCAGCTGCCAGCAGAGTCACTCAAAGCGCCGTAAAAGATAGGTAACGTCCCTGTCCATGCCTGCTGGACCATGAGTCAGCGGTAATATGCACCTTACCACTGACCGCCCTGTCCAGCGAGGCCAAGACATTGCCTTCCACATGCCGATAGAGAGCCGGAATCGCCTTCCGTGAGAAAAAGTGGCGTTTGGGAACCTGCCACTGAGGAACCGCACATTCCACAACCTCACGGAAGGGGGCAGAGTCTACAAACTGAAAAGGCAGCAGTTGAAGTGCTAGCAATTTAGCCAAGCTAGCATTCAACCGCTGGGCATGTGGATGGCTGGGAGCGAACTTCTTTCGGTGGTGCAGCAGCTGGGGCAGGAAAATTTGTCTGGTACAATCGGACGTCAGTGTACTGATAGCAGATTGCCCACAAGTACTTGGCTGTGACACACCTAATTCTACACCTTCATTCCTCTCAGTGCAGGTTTCGGAGAGGACTGAAGCTATAGTGGGGTTGGGTATCCCAGCTGATAAGGAGCAAGGAGAGGTCCGCTTTGTTCTTTGGTGTGGGACTTTTAGGTACGCTTACCAATAAACTGCATGGCAGGTCAAGCACGTGGTGCCCAAGCGGCTGATGTTTTGGCCACGCAAGATACGCTTTAGACATATGTTACAAATGGCAACTGTGCGATCTGATGCACACGTCTGAAAAAAGGCCCACACCAAATAACAGAATAACGCGCAGAGACAGCAGCGCCCTGCACATGCGGAGCTCTGCGGTGAGATGCAGTCGGTGTGCTGCTGTCACGTATCGGGTACGACCAGAACTATGTGGACTGCAACAAAGGAAACCCAAAACGTGTGTAAGTGAAATATAATGATTTATTAAAGAGAGGTGAAATAATATAGATACAACCCCGTCCAATACCACACAGTGCACAACAACCAATACCAAACAGAACTCACAAATAATAACAGTAACAGACAAATATGTACAAGTAATGGGGAAACCAGAATCATAAACAGGGCCAGGCCAGGGTCATATACAGCAGGTAGGCAGATGGACAAAGGGGTATTCCAGAAGCGTAAACGTTAGCCAGGCCGAGGTCATACACAGGGGGATCAGCAGATGGGGTAAGGAACACAGGACAGGGAGAGGATGGATAGATCAGGACAGGGAGACAGGATCAAGCAGGGGGCAACCAGGCTGCAGAGCAGGGATCAGGGATTAGGACAGACACAACAGGTTCAGGTAACAGGAATCAGGATTGCAGGATTACAGGATTCGAGGTGCAAGTAGACAGGCTGCAGGTCAGGGCACGAGGACGATACCAGGGAGGTGTGTGTATGCACCTGCCGGGTATTTATAAGAAAGTCCTGTAATCAGGCTTTAGGTCACAGCTGACCACAGGAAGTGCTGCCTGTCCCACACTGCCAAAATACCCCCGCTGGTGGATGCCGGTACTACAGTCCATGGATCAGGTGTTACCACCAGCAGATGAGATCCTCCAACAAAGATATTGGCTGCCAGAGGACACCTGCTGGCGGACACTAGCACTGCAGTCCAAAGGACCAACAGCACCACCAGCGGGTGAAGCCTTTCCTGACAGCTGCCCTTAAGCTGGCCCCTGGAGGGCATCCTGCCTCATTGGAGATGTGACTCCTCCTCCTCCTCTCTCCTATCAGGCACCCAAGTGGAGTCAGTGACCTCATCATCCCCTCCCTCCTCATCACTTGTGCAAATCTGGCAGTATGCTGCACCTGGGGGATCATGACTGCCAGATAGCTGTCCTTGTTGGGCACCCCCTCTCTCTGGGCTCATGTTACTACCCCCTCTCTCTGGGCTCACGTTACTGCCTTCCTCCAGCTGGGTTCCATCATCGGAGCCTTCAAACCGCTGGGCATCCTCCTGAAGCATGTACCCAACACTGTGGTCAAACAGTTCGGGGGACTACTCAGGAGGACATGGTGGGGCTAGGGAAGGAGTGACTGATGCCATTGAGCCAAGGGAAGAGGCCGCTTTGGCAGCTGCTTTGCCAGACAAAGTACCCTGAGCCTGGGCGAGAGAGGATGACAAGGATGAGGACGGTTTGGTCATTCACTCTACCAATTCTCGGGCATGTTGCGGCTCAACATGGCCAGCTGCCGAAAAGAAGGACAAGCGTGTCCCACGGCCCTGTGCTGATGAGGATGCACCGTGTCCATGACCGGCACTGTTGCCTCTAGACACAGAGCCTGCTTGCCCTCTTTTATTGGCTCGTGACTGTCTGCCTCTCCTTGTTTTCCTTCCAGACATACTAATGGCCTGCAGTGAGATGTAGCTGCACAAAGTTGGGATGTATATATATATATATATATATATATATATATATATATATATGTAGCGGCCTCACCCTCTTCTCTCTGTCTAGGGGTATGCTGTACTTGAGAGTGAGATGCGCTACGGCCCATGTCCTCCCCATTGCTGTAGGGAGGTGAAGGCCAGTACTAGTTGTTTTCCTCGGGCCTGTGTGCTTTAGTGATTGACCAAGTCTTTCTGTGTTGATTCTTCCCCCTTTGCTCCCATTAACCAGAGTATCCACACCGATCACGATCCAACTCTTGTTTATTGTATCATTCACAATTAACAGTGCTGTAGCAGCCAACTGGTTGAGACAAATAACACTTTGGAACGGTGGGGGTGAGCAGGTCGAGGCACAATCCTAACCCTTAAACTAAACCACTGAGATCTCACCAGCGGTTGATGCAGCCATCGGCTAGATAGAGAACGTTAGCATTCGGAGTCTCTACCAGTGACTCTAGAGAACATAAACTGGAGTACCTTCGCTGCGCTGTGGCCCCTATCAGGGGGGAGATGTCCCTCCAAGGGAGTTACCAGAGGCCCCCCGTCACCGGGTTGATGCTGCTCCGTGCTCTTCAGAGGGGTAACCTCTCTGGCCTCCTCACCTCAGATACGGGCCCCATCCACCTCAGGGTCCCTCGGACTCATCCGCCCTTGCAGAGCCCAGTCAAAGTCACTGGGCCCCAAGCCTTCTGTGTAGTACCTCACCCCAGGCTTAAGGTGCCTGGGATGGACGCCAACTCCGCTCCGGCCAGGCCTAGGGCGCCTGGGTCAGAACTCCTAACCGCCCGCACCCAGGCTTAAGGTGCCTGGGCACGTGAAGAACTCCATCCGAAGACCTCATGGCCAGGGTGTCTCCCCCTTTTATCTCCTCCCTCGACACCACGGCAGGTTCCCCGCCCTTGCCGCACCATCTCTGGGAAGGGACAAAAAGGATAGCTCTGCGGTGGTATTTCTACCTTACGCCTGTAGGAACCCCGCCACCCACAGGCCAAGGAGAAAAGTACACCACCCAATCCTCCATGAAACAAAGTTGGTCCTTAATCTCACATGATTCACACATTTGAGTCATACTACCACTCAAATGTAACCCCTTAAATTTAGATCCTCGCTACATATATATATCTATATATCTGTACTGATAATGCAGCTATCAGAATCAAATGCCTGTTGTGGTATTAGTATGGGAAAAGCAGCAATTGTCTTTAGTTAGTTTTAGGTGAAAACAGTGCAGAGGCCACAGTACACTAACTGAAAATACTTGCAGCTCTCTGCCTGCGGTTTTATTATGAGAACACCACTATTAGTCACTAACTGTATTCAGGTAAGCTTTAGGTGAACGCTATGCAAAGCACACAGTGCACTAATTGAAACACTGACTGCAGCTAGCACAATCACCTGCCTGCCTGTCACAGTATAGAGAATAACAGGAAAGGATCTAGCTAAACTGAATACAGTGTGTAAATATATATACAACAACTAGGATGCATATATATACTCTACACACTGTAACTGCAGCTAACTGACTCTCCTGCCTGCTCTATGTAACTCAAATTAAATGACACTGTCTCTCTCTGTCTCTCTCTCTGTCTTTAACCACCGCCGCAACACATTACACAAGGCTGCCATGCAGGCGGCCTTATATAGTGTGGGGCGTGTACTAAACCCCCTGAGACATAATTGGCCAAAGCCACCCTGGCTTTGGCAAATTGTGTCTCTCTGTTTTTTCTGCGCTGTGATTGGCCAACGCATGCGGGTCATAGTGCATGACGCGCCACTCGAATTTGGCGCTAACGGCCCATAATGTTCGCAATTCGGCAAACAGCCGAACATACGATGTTCGAGTCGAACATGGGTTCGACTAGAACACAAAGCTCATCCTTAGTCAGAAGTGGGATATCTTGCAGCGGTGGTTAGTAGAGCTGGTAAACGTATATTTTTCTTTCCCTCTCTACCGCCTTGCTGCTGTGAGATATGAATCTGGGTGAAGAATTGTGATGTGGCTGGTTGCTTTGGTAGCAAATGGTCTTTTCTGCTTTGGGAGCAGGTCTGCTAGCAGGTGTGTGCTGGGATAGCATGGGTTATATTTGAGGCCTCGGGTCTTCTTTGAGAAAACCAGATATTGTTGTTATTTTTGCATTTTTAATTCTTGATTTTTGATTTTTTCTAATTTTTGGTTATGGCATTTTATAAATATCACCCTGTTACCTAGTCCTTTTATGTTGTATGGTTGTCTCTGTGTCAAATGTTGTTTGTACTTATTGATTTAAAGTAATTAAGTTTATCTGTTATTGCTAACTGTCATAAGGTGTTAAGTACAATAGAAACACACATTGTACGTTTATCTGCCTGAAATAAGACAAGGTGTTTCAGCACTGCCAGCACACTCAGAAGGTTCAAAGGGCACTTCCATTGCAGCAGTGAAACAGAGTTAACTGTTTGCAGAGTGCTGGGAGCAGTAGTGCAAACCCAATAGGGGGGATTTATGAGATTTACACGGCCTTCCTTTGTGTTGATATTTTTCTTTAACCTTAGCACCTTGTGTTCAAAATTTTAAAGTTGCTAGATTGGTTAAGATTATCTGCATCAATAAGTGGTATATTGTCTAAGTGGAATAAGAAGGATGATGAAACAGCTCAAACAAATATTAAGTATAAAACACATGCAGAAGTACCAAGGTCTGCAGGCAATCGCTCCAATGGAGTTTTAACCCCTAGGGCCCTGGACAATGAAACACCTAAACAGTTTGTAGAGAGATATTCGGGAGCCTTCCACACAGAACCTTTCATAAGTAATCTAGCAGGGTGGTCCGAAAGCATGTCCAGTTCTGACCCATTCCCCAGAATAGGCTCATTTTCCCCTTTTCACATACACTAAGTATGATCAAAGGATTATGTTTGGGGGATACTAAGGCATTCCCATTTTACTCAGGGGATCATGAGTGGGACATGAAATATATGGGTAAGTGTGCCAAGACATTAATTAAACTAGCCCCCTATTACAAGCTATCATTTAATAATGAGGAGGGTAATAAAGCCTTGATAGCTATGACAGAAGGCTATGAGGTAATCCCGATAAATAATCTCAGAAAGCAGGCAAAGCAGAGAGGATTATGGTACATAAATGGTGCAAATAAAAGAAAGCTAACACAAATGTTGGGGATGGATGGTTTTCAGCAAAGTAAGGATGGGTATTATGGAGAATATTCTAACGAAGAGCTCAGGAAAATGGGAAAGCGCAGGAAGTTAAGATTAGGATCTAATCTTACTAGGCAACAGTTGATCAATTGTGGCAGGATGATGGTTTGCAAGAGCCTGGGGCAATGACATTCATGGAGAAATGTAATGTGCATCTCCAAAACCAACAGCTCCACCCCCATACACTCCATTATATCCTAGTGTGACTGAAGTCAAACTACGAGATGATGATGATGATGGCAGTGTCTGTATTTATATAGCTTCACAGCAAGGGACACAAACTGCAGCTAGAGACATGGTTAGTGACAGTGATGAGAAAGTTCCCCCACAAGCACCCCCGCCCAGTGTGGTTTCTCATGCATCAACTGCCCAAATACCTGCCAGTGTATCTGCAGCCCCTGTAGCAGCTACAGCTGCATCTACCTCAGCAGCAGATGCACCCATGGAACCTTCCATCTCTTCCCAGGTAATAGAGCAAAGAGTAGAGAAGATAGAGGACACACAAGTGAAAACAAGAGCACAAAAGTTAAAAGAGGAAGACATGAGAAAACTAGAACAAATAGATTCTGACATTTCTCCCGAAGTACAGGCCCTATTTATGACATTAGGAGAACAAATTATTATTAGACCTCTGGATCCTCAAACCCTGAATAGCATAATATCTGGTTGCCCATCTCCTCGGAAAAGTCCTCAAGCTGCTGTTAACTATTTAAGGAGGACAACCAAAGGGTTAAACTGTACCGGTGAAGATTATACAATCACAATACAGGGAGTCATGGGGTATGAAGAGGAATCAGAGTTTGACTGGAAAAGTGTACCCCACTTGGGTGATTTTAACACAGTACACATAACAGAAAATTATCCTTTCAGAGATCAAGCAAAGATCAAGGATATGTGGGACACAGCTTTGAGACTTTGGTTACAAAGCCATGGGAACAAAAAGAATATGGGCCCTGTAGTACTGTGTAAACAAAATCCTAAAGAAGAAGTCAGGGTTTTCCTGAAAAGATTTAGGAAGGTGTGGACATAGGAGGCAGGACTAGGAAGAAGCAATGAGCTTGCCATGGTCTATGTCCAGGCTTTAACCACTTAAGCCCCGGACCATTTTGCTGGCCAAAGACCAGGCCACTTTTTGGGATTCGGCACTGTGTCGCTTTAACTGTCAATTGCGCGGTGACGTGGCTCCCAAATAAAATTGACGTCCTTTTTTTCCCACAAATAGAGCTTTCTTTTGGTGGTATTTGATCACCTCTGCGGTTTTTATTTTTTGCGCTATAAACAACAATAGAGAGACAATTTTTAAAAAAATCAATATTTTTTACTTTTTGCTATAATAAATATCCCTAAAAAATATATATATATAAAAAAAAAAATCCTCAGTTTAGGCCGATACGTATTCTTCTACATATTTTTGGTAAAAAACGCAATAAGCATTTATTGATTGGTTTACGCAAAAGTTATAGCGTCTACAAAATAGGGGATAGTTTTATGGCATTTTTCTTAATATTTTTTTTTTTACTAGTAATGTCGGCGATCAGCGATTTCTATCGTGACTGCGACATTATGGTGGACACATCAGACACTTTTGACACCATTTTGGGACCATTGTAATTTTTACAGTGATCAGTGATCAGTACTATAAAAATGCACTGATTACTGTAAAAATGACACTGGCAGTGAAGGGGATAATCTGTAGGGGGCGCTAAAGGGGTTAAGTGTGACCTAGGGAGTGCTTCTAACTGTTAGGGGCGTGGCTTGCCGTGACACGTCACTGATCGCTGTTCATGATGACAGGGAAAACGATCAGTGACAGTGTCACTAGGCAGAATGGGGAGATGTTGTGTTTACACTAACATCTCCCAGTTCTTTAGCTCTGTGACCCGATCGCGGGACACCGGTGGTGATCGGGTCCCGCAGGCACGGTCACGGAGCTTGCGGTACCACACGGCTCGCAAATTAAAGGGCAGCCTTGCCATTCTGTCGACATACATCCTCGTGCGGCAGTCTGGAACCGGTTAATGAATGCTTTTCGTCCTGAAGTTGCTAGAACAATCAAACAAATGATTGACAGCTGGCATGATAAAACACCAAAGGAACTGGAAAATGTCATAATGATGAAAGATGCTGCAGGATGTTTTGATTATGGAAAATCAATACTACAGGCATATCAGCAAAGGGTAAGTAGAGATTACAGAGACTTGCATAGAAACCAGGGGAAGTTTCCTTTGCGGGGTGGTATTGATGAGCAATGAAACAATAGTTATTTTGAGTGTGGAAAAATGGTCATTGGAAACGGGATTGTCCAAACAAAAGGCAGAAACACATGCCTAACCATCAAAGGGACACAATACAAACATTCACAAGAGCAGTCCGCTATCCCATTGATTGACAGAATAAGAGTATGACCCAATAGGACAGCCTAGAAGTAAACTCCCTCACCACACAATATACCCAACTTTCCCCTTCATGGACAGAACTGCCTTAATGTTCCTTTTTAATACAGGGCATAGCAACTGAATTGCAGGAAGTACCTCTACATTTCTGGACTGAACACCCCACTGATGTAGGATTCATAGATTGTACACCCTACAAGGCAACACTTAAACCCAACACATCTCCAATCTATGTAAAACAATATCCTCTCATTAAAGAGAAGGACGAGGGAATTACACCTGTCATAGAGGACTTACTTCAGAGTGGTGTTGTTAAGCTCACTGTTTCTCCTTAAAACGCACCTATAGGTCCAATACCCGAACCAAAGGGAGGTTACAGGTTCACACAGGATCTCAGAGCCATTAATAACTTGATACAGCCCATTGGATCAGTGGTACCTGATGTTAACGCATTGTTAACTTCTATACCATAAGATACTGAATATTTTACAGTCATTGACCTGAGTAATGCTTATTTCTTGATTCCAATAGATGAAGAGACCCAACCATTGTTGGCATGTAGCTTTCAGATAATTCAGATGACAAGGCTTTGTGGACTCCCCTGCAGTATACTCTCGAGTAGCTCAGGAGACCTTGAGGTCTTGGACTCACATCTGCAGCTCCACTCTCCTGCAGTATGTAGATAATCTCCTTCTTATAAATGCTGATCAAAAGGGGTGCCAAACAGACTCTATCTCTCAAATGAAACACCTTGCTGAAGCAGGACACAGAGCCTCCAAAAGCAAACTTCAATATTGCCAGAAAACTGTGAAATACTTGGGATTCCTCCTCTCCCATGGGCAAAGACAGCTCTCTCCAGACAGGGTAAAAGCCATCACTACCCTGCCCAAACCATCCACAAAAGCTGAAATTATGACTTTTCTTGGCATGATTAAATATATTTATAGCAGGCAATGGATACCAGACTGTTCTCATTATGATTCCATTCTCCAGGCAGCCACCACCCAGGAACAACCAGCACAAATACAACGGACTGATGATATGCACAAATCATATAACACTCTAAAGAATCTTCTTGTTGCATCACCAAGTGTTGGCATCCCTAACTACAACAAGCCTTTCCATCTGTATTGCAGAGAGGGGGAGATGTAATGGCGGCAGTCCCGGCCCAGGAGCACGGTAGCTCTATGAGACCAACTGCTTTTCTCTCCAGAATGCTGCCCATACCTGTACAAGGAATACCAGCATGCTTGAGAGCTGTAGCTGCATGTGCAATTGCTGTTGAGAATGCCCAAACTCTAACTCTATCACATCATACAATTGTACATATGTAGCACACAGATCCCCTCCTTTACCTGCCTTGTTTGGCTCCTCGCAGGAAGAAAGGGGCACACCATGCCACAAGCCCGTACCCTCCTGTATAAATAGGTTGAGCGGTGTTGTTGGCAGGTCTCCACAGCCAGAAACCAGAATCCTCCCGAGAATGATTCTCATCTCTACAATTGACAGAGATAAGTCCTTGTTCCCCCCAGTGACTTGAATGTCCACACCAGCTGCAACTCCAATGTAGAGTTTATTTTCTCTTTGCAATTAACAGTCTTTGATAGGCAAAGATTAGAGAAAGAAGACAGGACAGCATAAGGTGTGGGAGAGGTCCAGGCACAAACGTATTCACTTCACTGCTCGGCTTCTCAAGCAAACTCAGCCCAAATGGATAGTCTCCCTAGGTAGGGACTAACAGCCAAATGGTACTCTAACTTAACCGCACAGTCTCTGCCACAGACTGGATGAATTCGGTCTCTGCCACAGACCTGGTGAACTTGGTCTCTGCCACAGACCTGGCGAACTTGGTCTCTGCCACAGACCTGGTGAACTTGGTCTCTGCCATAGACCTGGTGAACTTGGTCTCTGCCACAGACCTGGTGAACTTGGTGCTTCAAAAGTTGACCTCTTTGTAAGGAGAAGACATCCCTCCAGAGAGTTACCAGGCCCCTTCCTTCACCGTGACTTCTCACCGGTCCCTCGGAATAGTTCCTCCCCTGGCCTCCTCGTCTAAGATACGGGTCCCCTCCCAAGGCGGCACCCTGGGATTCCTCAATCCTTGATGGGCCCCAGCTGAAGGTGCTGGGCCCAAGGCCTTTGCTGCAGTCCCAGGACTAAAGGTGCCTGGGACCTATTCACCGACCTCTGCCCCTGGGCCAAAGGTGCCCAGGGCGGACAAGAACACAACTCCTGGGAGTAGGACTCCCAACGCCCGAAGAACCCCAAACAGGCAGCGTCTGCCCCTTTTATATCCTCTCCCAGCATGCACAGCAGGCCCGCCACACCCACTGTATGGCTTCTGAGAGGGGACACACAAGGCATAGCACTGTATCAGAGGTTCAACCCTGGCCTACCATGGCAGCGCCACCTGCAGGCCACAAGGAACTACACACCGATACTCTCCCTGCGGACAAAAGTGGTTGATAGAATCCTGACAATTGGGGTGTTTGAGCATAACTACCACTCAAACACTCCCCCTAAATCTAGGACCCCGCTACACATACAACACATCAAGTGTTAAATGTGCTCAGAAACAACACAACACAACACATGACTGCTCAGCATAATTCAGGATATGAAGTGATTCTCACTTCATCAGCCAATTTGGAGATAAAGTATTCTCCTCCAAACTCAGGCTCGATTTCTTTCCTACATTCCATGATTACACACTCAGAGGATAGCACACTTGAGGAACATGATTGTATGGACATAATCCAACAAGACACAGCACCCAGACCTGACTTGCTAGAGACCCCCATACAAGGTGCAGAGGACATTTTTGTAGATGGTTCTTCTACAAGGCCTAATGACAAGACTTTCCATACTGGATATGCAGTAGTGGAATTGCCTAACATTGTTGTAGAAGCAGAGTCACTACCTTATCCCTCTGCTCAGGCAGCTGAATTAGTTGCTTTGATTAGAGCCTGTCAGTTATACAAGGACAACAAGGTAAATATCTATACAGACTCCAAGTACGCAGTGCAATCCATGATTTTGCAAAAAATTGGCAAAAGCAAGGTTTTGCCACGGCCGATGGGAAGGGAATTTCTCACTCAGACCTTATTCAAGAAATTCTTTCAGCAATAATTCTTCCAGCAAAGGTTGCTGTAATTAAATGCCAAGGTCACTCCATAGGAACAGATAAAATTGCCCTGGGTAATAGATTACTGTTGTAATATGTTGGCTGATTTATGTGGGGCAATATATTATTATATATATGTATAAGTACAAGATTGACCAGGCCAGATTTCAGTTGACTTTGGTATCTGTAATCTAATTACACATATCAAAGGGTGTTTGTTGACCAACGGGCCAAACAAGATTTACTGCACATATCAGAGGGGGCTTGTTAATGTTAAGATGCAAGAATCCAGGATAAGTCTATTTTACATATCAAAACTATGCTCAGGCTTTGGTATCTGTAATCTAATTGCATATGTCAAAGAGGGCTTGTTGATGTTATTATGCAAGAATGCAAATTAGGGCATGTGATGACTGTAGCCGTCTCCGGCTAGGGGGGGTCATTCTCTGTCATTCTGAAAGACAGAATGTAGATCAAAGACGGCCAATCAAATTGCTCAGCCATCCAGTAGATAGGCAATATAAGCTGGCATTCAGTTTACTCAAGATATTCTGTATGAATATGAAGGCACAGGTCTAGAATTGATCTAGGAGAAATGGCACTCTGAATTATATATATTCTGTTGGATTTGTTGTCATCTGTGCAAGTATTGGACTTTGTTCTGTGTTGGAAGTTAAATAAAATGCACTCTCTGGAGAACTTGGGTGTTGCTGCGGAAACATAACTTATATCATCATTATAATAACTAAACATCAATTATCTACCACTATACTACTTCACTACAATTACCAGATCAAATTGCTAAAGAAATTTCCACCAAACCAGTTTGTCCTTCGGATCTGCTAATGTCAAAATTTGTAATACCATCCCTTGTAGAGGATACAGACCTTTTTTACTTGCAAGCTCTTGCAACTCCGGAAGACATACAATTTTGGTCGAGGAATGGGTTGTCCCAAGACCAATTTGGTCTGTGGTCCAACAAGGAGGGAGATATAGGTAAGTATGGCCTCCCAAGAGCAGCTGTTCCATTGTTCTTCTCTCATTATCATGGTTTTGGACACAAAAGAAAAAAGAACACTTTAATAGCCATTTCTAGGCATTTTGTTGTGCAGGGACTTGTGGAATCTAGTTGATGCTCAACTTTTCAGATGCTTAACATGTGCAAGAAACAATGTGCAAGGGAAGAGGGTAGGAGCATTGGATCACTTACCAGCACCCCAAGATCCAATGCAGGAATTACAGATTGATTTCACGCATATGCCAGTAGCCAAGGGAGGCTTGAAATACCTTCTAGTCATTGTAGACAAATTCTCAAAATGGGTAGAAGGCATTCCCACAATGAGAGAAAGTGCTAAAACAGTTGCAAAAATTCTGTGTAAAGAATGGATTCCAAGATATGGTTGTCCCATAGCCATAGACAGTGACAAAGGACCTGCATTCACTGCTGCAATGACAGGACACATTAGTAAGCTACTAGCTTTTGACTGGAGGTTCCACATACCATATCATGCACAAAGTTCAGAAAAGGTAGAAAGAATGAACAGGAGTCAGGACCATCAAAGATAAATTAAGAAAAGGAACAGGAGGAAGTTTTAGGAATTGGATAGAACATTTACCAGCTGTACTTGCCGAAATTACTATTATTACTATTATAATGACCCCTAATAAAACCACAAGGTTATCCCCTTTTGAGATTCTCATGGGTAGACCATTTCCGACTCCTTGGGTTAGAGGTACACCTCAGCTACAGCAAGGAGATCTAGAGGTCATACAACAAGAGCATGTGGTCAAATTGATTGAGAAGTTGAACTCTAGCTATGGTGATGTTTCTTTATCCTTTCCACTCCCAGCAGGTGAGCCAACACATCCTTTCCAAACAGGTGACAGAGTTCTTGTCAAACAGCTGCAGAAGCACGGATCGCTGGATCCACCCTATGGTAAACCTACAACAGTGATTGCAGTTACCAGGACGGCTGTTCTAATCAAGCAATCCCGAGCGTGGATACATGCTTCCAGGGTCAAGAATGCACCACCCACAAACCCACAACCACAGGAATCAGGAGAGGATGATGAACCCAGAGGAATCAAGAAGAGAACCACCTAAAGAGACAACATTGACTGTGTTGATGCAAAATAGGGGAGTAACTGTCTGCTCTATTGCCCTTATTCTTGCTTCTGTTGTTTATATGATTGCATGTGACATATACGATGAATGTCCTTGGTCAGACCAATCACATTGCATCACAGTTCAAACTACCACACACAACAGAAAGAGGAATGGACAAGAAAGTGACTACCCTAGTCTGTTATGGAAAACACATTTAAAAATTGCTCAGACAGCCAACAAACTGTTAGGTATGCTCCAGACCCCCTCTAGGGATCAAGAATCCAGCCATGATAGCTGTATTTATTCCCTATAACATAACCATAAATCAATCAGCACACATAAATGAAAGTTTGAATGTAAGACTTGCACATCCCTATGACACTTTTGGGGAATCAGGAATAGGAAATAATTTTTCCAGTATGGAGGAATTTTTCTGTAACCAATTAAGATGTCCAATGTATGTTAGTGGGAGAGATGGAAAACCTAGTATTGGATATAGACTAGGAGGGAAAGGTGGGAGACTTGGAAAAATCAAATGTCGCAAAGGTCTTGTGATAGACATAGGAGCTGTAAACGTATCAGATCCCCGCAGTATGGGGGATTTATTTGTATGTCAAGAAAAACTTTGCAGTTCTGCAATAATGAACACTCACTTGTACACAACCTTTTTCCTGATTGATAAAGTCATACAAAAGGCTAGAATTCCTAAGTGTTTCTCTGTAACCACGCCCTTTTCATGGTTGTGTGGCGACTATGTCTATAAGATTGTTCCCGCTAATGTTTCTGGGGTATGCATCCTTGTCACATTGGTACCCGCAACCTATGTATCAGAAAAAGATATAGATGCTAGTTACCAGTTGAAAACTGTATGGAATGATAAAGTAGCGCATGTTTCCCGTACTTAGAACTGTCCCTGCACAAAATGTAATTTCTGAAGGAAAAAAGTCATTTAAAACTACTCGCCGCTGTAATGAATTGTCGGGTCCCGGCAATACAGAGAAAAGTCATTGAAAGTCATTGAAAAAAAAGGTGTGGGGTTCCCCCAAAAATCCATACCAGACCCTTCAAGCCTGGTATGGATTTTAAGGGGAACCCCGCACCAAAATTAAAATAAAAATGGCGTGGGGTCCCCCCAAAAATCCATACCAGACCCTTATCCGAGCACGCAACCTGGCAGACCGCAGGAAAAGAGGGGGGATGACAGAGCCCCCCTGAACCATACCTGGCCACATGCCCTCAACATGGGGAATTTGTCCCCATGTTGATGGGGACAATGGCCTCATCCCCACAACCCTTGCCCGGTGGTTGTGGGGGTCTGCGGGCGGGGGCTTATCGGAATCTGGAAGCCCCCTTTAACAAAGGGGACCCCCAGATTCCAACCCCCCCTATGTGAATTGGTAAGGGGTACATTGTACCCCTACCATTTCACAAAGAAAGTGTAAAAAATTGTAAAAAAACACACAGACACAGTTGTGATAAGTCCTTTATTAAAAATTAAAAAATAAAAATCAAAAAACCATTCCAGCGATGTAATACAGTCTGTCCAGCATTGTTCTCTATGTCCCACGGTGATCCAATGTCCAGCAATGCTGCAGTCTCCTCTCCACTCCACACGAAACCCCCCTGACGTAAGAGGGGGCGGGGTCACCCGCCTACATCATTGGGAATTCCCCACTTGCCGGTGAAAGCTGAGGCTTACCCTATGATGTTACGGGTGACCCTGCCCCCTCTTACATCATGGGGGTTCCGTGTGAGGGGGAGACTAATGCACACGAAACCCCCATGACGTAAGAGGGGGCGGGGTCAACCGTCATATCATAGATTAAGCCCCCACTATCTGCGGCAAGCGGGGATTTCCCAATGATGTCGGCCGGTGACCCCGCCCCCTCTTACGTCATGGGAGTTTTGTGTGGAGTGGAGACTGCTGCACACGAAACCCCCATGACGTAAGAGGGGGCGTGGTCACTCGTCACATCATAGGGTAAGCCCCGGCTTTCCCCGGCAAGCGGGGAGTTCCCAACGATGTCGGCGGGTGACCCCGCCCCCTCTTACGTCATGGGGGTTTCGTGTGGAGTGGAGAGGAGACTGCAGCATCGCTGGACATCGGATCACCGCGGGACATAGAGAACAACGCTGGACAGACTGTATTACTCATGTTCGACTCGAACATAAACCTCATCCCTTCTCGGCAGGTACATAGTGTATACAGACATTATACATATATTTTTATTTTGTATTATTTGAAATGGTGGGCGCACAGTATATATTTTTATATAGTTTATAGTTTTTACCTGTCTGAATGAATCTACAAAAATCAAATTGGTCGCATTGAAAAGTGTCCCGTGGTAGAGGGCCACATGGATCTCTATTTTCCCTAGAAGAGAAATGGCTAGATACTAGACTTGTGCACAACGGAAAAATTTGTTTAGTTTCGGTTCGTTTTTTGTGCACAACGGAAAAATGTGTTTAGTTTCGGTTCGTTTCTTTTCGGTCCTGTTGATTCGTAATCATTCGTAATTTTGCTAGACGGGATTTTTCGTGTTCGGACTAATTCGTATTTTCGCAAGCGTCATTTTTCGTTGAATTTTTAGTTGATTTATAATTCGTACTTTCGGTAGGGTATGTTGTTTTTCTTTGATTCTGGACAACACTCCTACTTTCGTAACTTTTTTTGGGTTCGTTAATTCTGAATTTTCCGTGTCTCTCTCACAACGACGCTGCCTATTATGCCTAATGTGCTTCGAATGGATTTGTACTTTTTTAAATACATAGCGGTTATTTGTAACGATTCGAAATCTCGTATTTTACTTTCGTTTTTTACATGCGGCTATAGCCTCCGCCCCTGTACACCATTTTGAGAGGGTTCAGCACGGTGAGGGAGAAGCAGAGAGCAGAGCAGAGTGTTATTGTGCTTCAAATGGATTCGAAATCTCGTATTTTACTTTTGTTTTTTCATGCGGCTATAGCCTCCGCCCCTGTACACCATTTTGAGAGGGAGTTCAGCATGGTGAGGGAGAAGCAGAGAGCAGAGTGAGTGTTATTGTGCTTCGAATGGATTCGTACATTCGTAACTTTTTTCATAACGAATTATGCCGAAGACATTCGGGCATTCGCTATTTTGCGGTATAATTTATTTTGGATTCGGTTTTATTCGTAATTGCTTTGTTCGGAAATTCGAATGCTTCCGAATGTCCGAAAGTTGCTAAATTCGGACGAATTTCGATTCGTTACGAAACGAATTGCACAAGCCTACTAGATACCAAGATGTCACGTAGTGATTGCTTCGGTTTAAACACCAAGTGTGTTTCAGCCAGGTTCCACAAATAACTTCAGAACTGGATCGTCATTCAATAGATGCCAATGAGAATTTAAAATCTTTTTGATCGCATGATGTTGGTTTTTGCATTTCGTGATTGGGCATATGCTTTGTGACGTGGAAGGTTCATTTGTTTCTCCCTGAAAAAGCAAAAGGTCTATCTTTTGCATTTTTATAAGCCCTCTTGAGGGATTTTTTGCTCCTCGGTTCAGGAAACATTCCTGCAACCGCAAGGCTTGTGATATAAAATCCTCCTCGCTGCTGCTGCAGTTATGTCTGGCCCTGAGGTATTGACCTTTGTGGATGGAACTTTTTAAATGAGATGGATGAGCGGTGGAGATTGGTGGCAATTTTGCCATCCATATTCTTACAATTGATCAGATCCAAAAAGGGCAGGGTATTTTCATGCCAGTTAATTGTAAAGGAAAGGTTGTAGTTGTTCTGATTCAGACTCTCAACAAATGCCATCAGAGATTCTGGTGTGTCAGTCCAGAATATAAGTATATCATTGATGTACCTGCGCCACAGCAAGGTGTGGCACAGGTACATTGAGTATTCTTCCAACGCGAAAACCTCCCGCTTCCACCCCCTCAGGTACAGGTTTGCATAGGATGGGGCACATTTAGTCCCCATCACTACACCCTGCACCTTGAGGTAGTGGGAGCCGTCGAAAGTAAAGGCATTGTGAGTCAAGATAAAGTGCAGCATCTCTATGATAAACATATTGTATGGGAGAGAGTCCAAGTCTCTCTCGTCCAAGAACATGGATGTTGTCGCGACTCCCTTGTTGTGAGGTATACTAGATTAGAGGGCCTCAACCTAAATTGAGGCCAAGATGGTGTTAGTAGGGACATACAAGCCCTCCAATACTGTAAGAATGTGAATAGTGTCTTTAGATGCGTAGGTAAACCTTCAACATGGGGGCGTAAATAATCGTCAACCAGGGAACTGGCTTGTTGAGTCAAGCAGCCTATTCCCCAGATGATAGGTCTTCCAGGTGGTTTCTGTAGGGATTTATGAGTCTTAGGTAGGGCGTAGAAAGTAGGGGTGATAGGGTGGTCGACCTTCAAAAAGTCCTGTGTGTTTTTCTAAATTACATTTCTAGAAAAGGCTCTGTCAATGATCCTGGAGAATTCCCATTGGTAGTCGCATATTCTCGAAGCAGGAATTCTGCGATACCAAGAGGAATTCTCCAGGATTTTGTAACACATGGCCGTATAGTCTTCCATAGTTTGTATAACGAGGTTGCCCCCTTTATCGGAGGGTTTGATTACTATACCTTGTCTTTCCTTCAATTGATTGAGGGCCACTCTTTGGGCAGAGGTTAGATTGGATTTCTTGGATTTAGGATGCAATTTCTTAATGTCTTGAGTTGTACGGTCCACAAACAACTTAAGTATCGGATTAGTAAAGGAAGGGAATTTTTTAGATTTTTATTCCTATATTCTGTGGGAGTAGAGGAGGACGGTGTGACCTGTAAGTCCTCTGTGTTGGTTAAAACTTGATACATCTCCTTGGGGTTGTCCCAAACCCCACCCTCCTTCTCTAGTTGGTTAAGTATTTTAAGGATTCTGTAATCTTTTCGGGACCATTTCATATCCGAGTTTGTTTCAATTTTGGTAGTTTGATTATGCCAGTATGTTTTGAAATTAAGTTTCCTGGAGAATAGATTGATGTCTTTAGCGACTAAGAAATGGTCTAGGTTGCGTGTGGGGCAGAAGTTAAGTCCCAACCCCAGATCATCAAGTTCTGTTTGAGAAAATGTATGTGAATAGGGATGAGCTCGGTGTTCGAGTCGAACATAGGTTCGACTCGAACATCGGCTGTTCGCGCGTTCGGCGAACAACGAACGATTTGGGCCGTTCGAGCCAAATTCGAGTGACACGAACGGCCCACAATACACTGCGCCATCGCAGTGTAATCCCGGCGCTGTGATTGGCCAAGCATGCACTGTGACCCTGCATGCTTGGCCAATCACAGCGCCGGCAGCGAGGAGAGCAATGATTGGCCACAGGCAGGATGCCTGTGGCCAATTATAGCTGAGGGGGTTTAGTACACGCCCCACACTATAAAAGGCCGCCAGCGCGGCGGCCTTGTGTAGTGTGTTCCGGAGCAGGGAAAGTGAAGGATAGGCAGGGACAGTGTCAAATCTTGTCAAATCTATTCTTTGCTAAACCTTGTGTGTAGGGACAGAGAAGGATAGGCAGGGAGAGTGTCAGTGCCATATTCTTTGCTAAACCTTGTGTGTAGGGAGAGAGAAGCATAGGCAGGGAGAGTGTCAGTGTCATATACTTTGATAAACCTTGTGTACAGGGAGAGAGAAGGATAGGCAGGGGACAGTGTCAGTGTCATATTCTTTGCTAAACCTTGTGTGCAGGGAGAGAGAAGGATAGGCAGGGAGAGTGTCAGTGTCATATACTTTGATAAACCTTGTGTACAGGGAGAGAGAAGGATAGGCAGGGGACAGTGTCAGTGTCATATTCTTTGCTAAACCTTGTGTGCAGGGAGAGAGAAGGATAGGCAGGGAGAGTGTCAGTGTCATATACTTAGATAAACCTTGTGTGCAGAGAGAGAGAAGGATAGGCAGGGGACAGTGTCAGTGTCATTGTTGCTAAGCCTCCTGCACATTATACACCTGAAGTTAGCCCGTATTGCTGCTTTTTCCTGGTGTGTTACACAAACAGGATTTTGCGGCACTTATAGCGGGCGGAGTGTGCCTCCTGAACATATTACACCTTAACTTAGCCTGTATTGCTGCTTTTTCCTGGTGTGTTATACAAACAGGATTTTGCGGCACTTACAGCGGGCGGAGTGTGCCTCCTGACCATATTACACCTTAACTTAGCCTGTATTGCTGCTTTTTCCTGGTGTGTTACACAAACAGGATTTTGCGGCACTTACAGCGGGCGGAGTGTGCCTCCTGACCATATTACACCTCAACTTAGCCTGTATTGCTGCTTTTTCCTGGTGTGTTACACAAACAGGATTTTGCGGCACTTACAGCGGGCGGAGTGTGCCTCCTGACCATATTACACCTTAACTTAGCCTGTATTGCTGCTTTTTCCTGGTGTGTTACACAAACAGGATTTTGCGACACTTACAGCGGGCGGAGTGTGCCTCCTGACCATATTACACCTTAACTTAGCCTGTATTGCTGCTTTTTCCTGGTGTGTTACACAAACAGGATTTTGCGGCACTTACAGTGGGCGGAGTGTGCCTCCTGACCATATTACACCTTAACTTAGACTGTATTGCTGCTTTTTCCTGGTGTGTTACACAAACAGGATTTTGCGGCACTTACAGCGGGCGGAGTGTGCCTCCTGACCATATTATACCTTAACTTAGCCTGTATTGCTGCTTTTCCCATTTCCCTGCAGGCCATTAGAATGTCTGGAAGGCAAACAAGGAGAGGCAGACAGTCAGGAGCCAAAAAAAGAGGGCAAGCAGGCTCTGTGTCTAGAGACAACAGTGCAGGTCGTGGACGCGGTGCATCGCCATCAGCACGTGGCCATGGGACACGCTTGTCCTTCTTTTCGGCAGCTGGACGTGTTTCTTTTCGGCAGCTGGACGTGTTGAGCCGCATCATGCCGAAGACTTGGTAGAGTGGATGACCAAGCCCTCCTCATCCTCCTCATCCTCTCTCACCCAGGCTCAGGGTACTGGCAAAGCAGCTGCCAAAGCGTCCTCTTCCCTGGTATCAATGTCATCATCAGTCACTCCTTCCCTAGACCAACCATGTCCTCCTGAGGAGTCCCCCGAACTGTTTGAGCACAGTGCTGGGTACATGCTCCAGGAGGATGCCCAGCGTTTCGAAGGGTCTGATGATGATACCCAGCTAGAGGAAGGCAGTAGCATGAGAGCAGAGAGAGGGGATGCTCAAGAAGGACACCAATCTGGCAGTCATGTTCCAGCAGCTGCAGCATACTGCCAGATTGGCTCCAGTGATGAGGAGGGAAGGGATGATAAGGTCACTGACTCCACGTGGGTGCCTAATAGGAGAGAGGAGGAGGAGGAGGAGGAGGATGAGGAGGAGGCACATCTCCAACGAGGCAGGATGCCCTCGGGGGGCCAGCGTAAGGGCAGCATACCGACGGAATCACACGGCAGAGCTCCGCCTGTGCAAGGCGCTGCCTCTGCCCGTTATTCAAAAAGTTCTTTGGTGTGGGCTTTTTTGAGTCAAGTGCATCAGATCGCACAGCTGCTGTTTGCAACATATGTCTCAAGCGTATATCCCGTGGCCAAAACATCACCCGCTTGGGCACCACATGCTTGACCAGACATATGTTGACCTGCCATGCAGCTCGTTGGCAAGCCTACCTTAAAGACCCACACCAAAGAACAAAGCTGACCTCTTCTTGCACCGCATCAGCTGTGATCTCCAACCCCACTATACCTTCAGTCCTCTCTGAAACCTGCTCTGAGAGGAATGAAGGTGTAGAATTAGGTGTGTCACAGCCAAGTTCTTGCGGGCACTCTGCTAGCAGTACACCAACGTCCGATTCTAGCAGGCAAATTTCCCTGCCCCAGCTGCTGGACCGTCGAAAGAAGTTCACTCCCAGCCATCCACATGCCCAGCGGTTGAATGCTAGCTTGGCTAAATTGCTAGCGCTTCAACTGCTGCCTTTTCAGTTGGTAGACAAGGATCGGCAGGGAGAGTGTCAGTGTCATATTCTTTGCTAAACCTTGTTTGTAGGGACAGACAAGGATAGGCAGGGAGAGTGTCAGTGTCATATTCTTTGCTAAACCTTGTGTGCTGAACCATATTGCTAAACCTTGTGTGTAGGGACAGACAAGGATAGGTAGGCAGAGTGTCAGTGTCATCTTCTTTGCTAAACCTTGTTTGTAGGGACAGACAAGGATAGGCAGGGAGAGTGTCAGTGTCATATTCTTTGCTAAACCTAGTGTGCTTAACCATATTTCTAAACCTTGTGTGTAGGGACAGACAAGGATCGGCAGGGAGAGTGTCAGTGTCATATTCTTTGCTAAACCTTGTGTGCTGAACCATATTGCTAAACCTTGTGTGTAGGGACAGACAAGGATAGGTAGGCAGAGTGTCAGTGTCATATTCTTTGCTAAATCTTGTTTGTAGGGACAGACAAGGATAGGCAGGGAGAGTGTCAGTGGCATATTCTTTGCTAAACCTAGTGTGCTTAACCATATTGCTAAACCTTGTGTGTAGGGACAGACAAGGATCGGCAGGTAGAGTGTCAGTGTCATATTCTTTGCTAAACCTAGTGTGCTTAACCATATTGCTAAACCTTGTGTGTAGGGACAGACAAGGATCGGCAGGGAGAGTGTCAGTGTCATATTCTTTGCTAAACCTTGTGTGCTGAACCATATTGCTAAACCTTGTGTGTAGGGACAGACAAGGATAGGTAGGCAGAGTGTCAGTGTCATATTCTTTGCTAAACCTTGTTTGTAGGGACAGACAAGGATAGGCAGGGAGAGTGTCAGTGTCATATTCTTTGCTAAACCTTGTGTGTAGGGACAGACAAGGATCGGCAGGGAGAGTGTCAGTGTCATATTCTTTGCTAAACCTTGTTTGTAGGGACAGACAAGGATAGGCAGGGAGAGTGTCAGTGTCATATTCTTTGCTAAACCTAGTGTGCTTAACCATATTGCTAAACCTTGTGTGTAGGGACAGACAAGTTTAGGTAGGCAGAGTGTCAGTGTCATATTCTTTGCTAAACCTTGTTTGTAGGGACAGACAAGGATAGGCAGTGAGAGTGTCAGTGTCATATTCTTTGCTAAACCTTGTGTGCTGAACCATATTGCTAAACCTTGTGTGTAGGGACAGACAAGGATAGGTAGGCAGAGTGTCAGTGTCATATTCTTTGCTAAACCGTGTGTGCTGAACCATATTGCTAAACCTTGTGTGTAGGGACAGACAAGGATAGGTAGGCAGAGTGTCAGTGTCATATTCTTTGCTAAACCTTGTTTGTAGGGACAGACAAGGATAGGCAGGGAGAGTGTCAGTGTCATATTCTTTGCTAAACCTTGTGTGCTGAACCATATTGCTAAACCTTGTGTGTAGGGACAGACAAAGATAGGTAGGCAGAGTGTCAGTGTCATATTCTTTGCTAAACCTTGTTTGTAGGGACAGACAAGGATAGGCAGGGAGAGTGTCAGTGTCATATTCTTTGCTAAACCTAGTGTGCTTAACCATATTGCTAAACCTTGTGTGTAGGGATAGACAAGGATCGGCAGGGAGGGTGTCAGTGTCATATTCTTTGCTAAACCTTGTGTGCTGAACCATATTGCTAAACCTTGTGTGTAGGGACAGACACGGATAGGTAGGCAGAGTGTCAGTGTCATATTCTTTGCTAAACCTTGTTTGTAGGGACAGACAAGGATAGGTAGGGAGAGTGTCAGTGTCATATTCTTTGCTAAACCTTGTGTGTAGGGACAGACAAGGATCGGCAGGGAGAGTGTCAGTGTCATATTCTTTGCTAAACCTTGTTTGTAGGGACAGACAAGGATAGGCAGGGAGAGTGTCAGTGTCATATTCTTTGCTAAACCTAGTGTGCTTAACCATATTGCTAAACCTTGTGTGTAGTGACAGACAAGGATAGGTAGGCAGAGTGTCAGTGTCATATTCTTTGCTAAACCTTGTTTGTAGGGACAGACAAGGATAGGCAGGGAGAGTGTCAGTGTCATATTCTTTGCTAAACCTTGTGTCCTGAACCATATTGCTAAACCTTGTGTGTAGGGACAGACAAGGATAGGTAGGCAGAGTGTCAGTGTCATATTCTTTGCTAAACCTTGTTTGTAGGGACAGACAAGGATAGGCAGGGAGAGTGTCAGTGTCATATTCTTTGCTAAACCTAGTGTGCTTAACCATATTGCTAAACCTTGTGTGTAGGGACAGACAAGGATCGGCAGGGAGAGTGTCAGTGTCATATTCTTTGCTAAACCTTGTGTGCTGAACCATATTGCTAAACCTTGTGTGTAAGGACAGACAAGGATAGGTAGGCAGAGTGTCAGGCCTCGTACACACGGCCGAGATTCTCGTTGAGAAAAACATGTCGTTTTTTTCGACGAGATTCTTGGACAAGAAACTTGTCCCGGCCGAGTGTACACACGCTCGTTTCAAAGAACCCGCGGTTCTTTAAAAGGAGTGTACGCGGTGACGTCATCGACTACGTCGAGCATGCGCTCGTCACATTCGATGCCGTCGCCGCCATCTTGGTATACCCTACGTATGCCTAGGAAGCTACCGCGCATGCGTCAAATTCATTTTGAACATGCGCGGGCTTCCGGGCGGACAGGTAAGTGTACACACACTCACTTTTCTCGTCGAGAAACACGCCGAGGAGAATCTCGACGAGAAAATAGAGAGCAGGTTCTCTATTTTCTCGTCGAGGTTTCTTGTCGGTTTTCTCGACGAGAAACACGCTAGCAGCGTACACACGACCGATTTACTCTGCAAGACCTCTCTGCCAGCAAGTTTCTTGCTGGTTCTTGCCGAGAAAATCGGTCGTGTGTACGAGGCCTCAGTGTCATATTCTTTGCTAAACCTTGTTTGTAGGGACATACAAGGATAGGCAGGGAGAGTGTCAGTGTCATATTCTTTGCTAAACCTAGTGTGCTTAACCATATTGCTAAACCTTGTGTGTAGGGACAGACAAGGATCGGCAGGGAGAGTGTCAGTGTCATATTCTTTGCTAAACCTTGTGTGCTGAACCATATTGCTAAACCTTGTGTGTAGGGACAGACAAGGATAGGTAGGCAGAGTGTCAGTGTCATATTCTTTGCTAAACCTTGTTTGTAGGGACAGACAAGGATAGGCAGGGAGAGTGTCAGTGTCATATTCTTTGCTAAACCTAGTGTGCTTAACCATATTGCTAAACCTTGTGTGTAGGGACAGACAAGGATCGGCAGGGAGAGTGTCAGTGTCATATTCTTTGCTAAACTTTGTGTGCTGAACCATATTGCTAAACCTTGTGTGTAGGGACAGACAAGGATAGGTAGGCAGAGTGTCAGTGTCATATTCTTTGCTAAACCTTGTTTGTAGGGACAGACAAGGATAGGCAGGGAGAGTGTCAGTGTCATATTCTTTGCTAAACCTTGTGTGCTGAACCATATTGCTAAACCTTGTGTGTAGGGACAGACAAGGATAGGTAGGCAGAGTGTCAGTGTCATATTCTTTGCTAAACCTTGTTTGTAGGGACAGACAAGGATAGGCAGGGAGAGTGTCAGTGTCATATTCTTTGCTAAACCTAGTGTGCTTAACCATATTGCTAAACCTTGTGTGTAGGGACAGACAAGGATAGGCAGTCGACAGTGTCAGTGTCCTATTCTTTGCTAAACCTTGTGTGCAGGGAGAGAGAAGGATAGGCAGGGGACAGTGTCAGTGTCATTGTTGCTAAGCCTCCTGCACAGTATACACCTGAAGCTACCCCTTATTGCTGGTTTTCCCATCTCCCTGCAGGCCATTAGAATGTCTGGAAGGCAAACAAGGAGAGGCAGACAGTCAGGAGCCAATAAAAGAGGGCAAGCAGGCTCTGTGTCTGGGGGCAACAGTGCTGGTCGTGGACCTGGTGCATTGTCATCAGCACATGGCCATGGGACATGCTTGTCCTTCTTTTCGGCAGCTGGACATGTTGAGCCACATCATGCCGAAGACTTGGTAGAGTGGATGACCAAGCCCTCCTCATCCTCCTCATCCTCTCTCACCCAGGCTCAGGGTACTGGCAAAGCAGCTGCCAAAGTGTCCTCTTCCCTGGTATCAATGTCATCATCAGTCACTCCTTCCCTAGACCCACCATGTCCTCCTCCTGAGGAGTCCCCCGAACTGTTTGAGCACAGTGTTGGGTACATGCTCCAGGAGGATGCCCAGCGTTTCGAAGGGTCTGATGATGATACCCAGCTAGAGGAAGGCAGTAGCGTGAGAGCAGAGAGAGGGGATGCTCAAGAAGGACACCAATCTGGCAGTCATGTTCCAGCAGCTGCAGCATACTGCCAGATTGGCTCCAGTGATGAGGAGGGAGGGGATGATGAGGTCACTGACTCCACGTGGGTGCCTAATAGGAGAGAGGAGGAGGAGGAGGATGAGGAGGAGGCACATCTCCAACGAGGCAGGATGCCCTTGGGTGGCCAGCGTAAGGGCAGCACACCGACGGAATCACACCGCAGAGCTCCGCCTGTGCAGGGCGCTGCCTATGCCCGTTATTCAAAAAGTTCTTTGGTGTGGGCCTTTTTTGAGGTGAGTGCATCAGATCGCACAGTTGCTGTTTGCAACATATGTCTCAAGCGTATATCGCGTGGCCAAAACATCAGCCGCTTGGGCACCACATGCTTGACCAGACATATGTTGACCTGCCATGCAGCTCGTTGGCAAGCCTACCTTAAAGACCCACACCAAAGAACAAAGCGTACCTCTCCTTGCACCGCATCAGCTGGGATCTCCAACCCCACTATACCTTCAGTCCTCTCTGAAACCTGCACTGAGAGGAATGAAGGTGTAGAATTAGGTGTGTCACAGCCAAGTACTTGCGGCCACTCTGCTAGCAGTACACCGACGTCCGATTCTAGCAGGCAAATTTCCCTGCCCCAGCTGCTGGACCGTCGAAAGAAGTTCACTCCCAGCCATCCACATGCCCAGCGGTTGAATGCTAGCTTGGCTAAATTGCTAGCGCTTCAACTGCTGCCTTTTCAGTTGGTAGACTCGGCCCCCTTCTGTGAGTTTGTGCAATGTGCGGTTCCTCAGTGGCAGGTTCCCAAACGCCACTTTTTCTCACGGAAGGCGATTTCGGCTCTCTACCGGCATGTGGAAGGCAATGTCTTGGCCTCGCTGGACAGGGCGGTCAGCGGTAAGGTGCATATTACCACTGACTCATGGTCCAGCAGGCATGGACAGGGACGTTACCTTTCTTTCACGGCCCATTGGGTCACTCTTTTGGCAGCTGGGAAGGATGCAGGACAAGGTGCAGTAGTGTTGGAGGTTGTTCCACGCCTCCAAAATGCTACTACTGGTTGTGACACACCTCTGTCCTCCACCCCCTCCTCTTCTTCTTCCTGCGTGGCCTCTTCCTGTGCTTTGTCCTCGGAACCAGCGGTGCTCCGTAGGCGTTCAAGGGGCTACGCAAGTACGCAGGCAAAAAGATGCCATGACGTGCTTGCGCTGGTGTGTTTGGGGGACAGGAGCCACACTGGGGCAAAGGTTCTGTCTGCTCTGCAGGGGCAGGCCGAGAGGTGGTTGATGCCACGCCAGCTTAAGCCAGGAATGGTAGTTTGCAACAATGGCACCAACCTCCTCTCCGCTCTCCGACAGGGACAACTGACCCATGTGCCCTGTGTGGCTCACGTCCTTAACCTGGTGGTGCAGCGGTTCTTGGGCAGGTACCCGGGCTTACAGGATGTCCTGAGGCAGGCCAGGAAAGTCTGTGTGCATTTCCGCAGATCTTATAATGCCAGTGCTCGCCTGGCTGAGCTGCAAAAGGAGTTGAACCTGCCCAAGAACCGCCTTATATGTGACATGCCCACCAGGTGGAACTCAACGTTGGCCATGCTGCAGCGGCTGCACACGCAGCAGAGGGCCATCAATGAGTACCTGTGCGACTACGGCACCAGGACAGGGTCAGGGGAGCTCGGGTTTTTTTCACCACACCAGTGGGGCATGATCAGGGATGCATGCACTGTCCTGGCACCATTTGAGGAGGCCACGAGGATGGTGAGCAGTGACAGTGCATGCATCAGTGACACTGTACCTCTTGTCCACCTGTTGGAACATACAGTGTTGTGTCACCACCACCACCACCAAAGGCCCAACTTTTCAGCCCCTGTTCAACAGGGGCATGCAATTACAATTCTTGATCTAATAATTCACAGCAGGGCCCATTCCTGCGCCCACCAAGACTAACTGTGAGGCCTTACAGTGTTGTGTCAACACCACCACCACCACCACCACCAAAGGCCCAATTTTTCAGCCCCTGTTCAACAGGGGCATACAATTACAATTCTTGATCTAATAATTCACAGCAGGGCCCATTCATGCGCCCACCAAGAGTAACTGTGAGGGCTCACAGTGTTGTGGCAACACCAACATGTAAGGGGCAAATTTCAGCTGAGTATATACGGCAGGCCCCTACTTTCAAACATCCAACTTACAAATGACTCCTCCTTGCAAACGGAAGGATACAACAGGAAGTGAGAGGAAATCTACCCCTAGGAAGGCAAATTCTCTCCTGTAAGAGTTAATATGGGAAAAAAAGTGTCTCCTCTCCACTGATTCTTTATCACCAATTCTTGTTTCAATAAAAACCCCAAATTTTCAAAAAACATTTGTCATTAGGACGGAAAGTGAGGTGAACTGTTCTGAACAGGTGCACACTGCACAGACAGCAAAACAAATGTTACAGGGGTGATAACCCTTCCCTATGTTTTCCAAAAAGCTTAAAAATATATTTTTTGGCTGTAGCTACACTTAAACAATGTACCTGTTCAAAATTACAAACAGATTCTACATAAGAACAAACCTACAGTCCCTGTCTTGTATGCACCACCTGTATACGGCTGTTCAGAGTATATAGGGCCTTTTTTATTTTGTGTGCGGGGTTCCCCTTAATATCCATACAAGACCCAAAGGGGCTGGTAATGGGCTGGGGTAGGGGGGGGGGGGGTGATGGGGTAGCTATGCCATTTTTCTTAAAGATTTTCATCCATATTACCGGGACCAGACATTACATTAAAGCCGCAAGCAGTTCTAAATGGCTTTTTTTCCTTTAGAAATGTAATTTTGTGCAGGGACAGTTCTAAACACGGGAAACACGTGGCACTTCACAGGCATACTTTAGACACCCCCCAGGTACGATATTTAAAGGAATATTTGACTTTTTTTCACTTTATGCATCATTGAAATGACTGCTCCAGAAAAACGGCCGTTTTTAAAACTTCTTTTTGCATTGATACATGTCCCCTGGTGCAGAACCCGGGTTCCCAAACCCTTTTTAGGACAATAACATGCATAATAATCGTTATAATTAGCACTTTAGATTTCGAACGTTCGCATCCATTGTATTTAATAGGGTTCTAAAGTTCGTGCGAACTTTCGGTCCGTTCGCGGGTTCTGGTGCGAACCGAACCCGGGGGTGTTCGGCTCATCACTATATGTGAAGTGAGATTATTAACCTCAAACGTGCGTGATTGTGTTAGGTGGGGTGAACTATTAATTGGTCTATGTGACTTTGTGCTTGGGTTTGTGATGGTCTTGGAGTCATCAGTGCTTTGTCTTTTGAGGATGGTGCGTGAAAATCTGGCGATCTAGGTTGTTTAGGAGTGGCTCCTGATGCTGCTCCACTAAAATGGTGTCTACCCCGTGTATCCAAGGAGGTAGGTATTGTTTCCTCCCCGTCAGATGGAGGAGGTGTCTTATGTTTTTGTGGTTGAGTGCGATTAGTGTCTCTATCATTATGTGGATTTGTGGTTTGATCCATCAGATCAGATCAGGGGGTAGTGGGGTACTGAGATCCCCGTCATGTCTGATTATTGTAGGACCGAAAAGAAGATGTGGTTGAGGTGTCAGAAGCATTACCGTCATTGTTCTGTCTAGATCTATTGAAATTCACTCTATTCGGGGAGTTCCATTTGTATGCGCTTCCCATTTTCAATGCCACTGAATCTTTTGCAATTTTTTTATCTTTATTTTTTATCAATTGTTTGTTGTATTCCTCTACATAGGTTTTAATTTCTTCTTCCGAAGAAGATATCAGTATCTTGGAAGGGATGATGTTTATTTTGTATCCCCTGGATCTCAGCGTCTAATTTTTTTATTTTCTAAATCGTAATGATCTTTTTAACATTTTCATCATGTTCAATGAACATGTTGTGAGGTTTTCTTCCCATTCACTGTGGAGTGGGTTTGGTGGGTTTTTGATTGTTGGAAAAATTTGGACTGTGAGACCGATGGGGACTACTTTATTATCAATGTAAGATTGAAATAAATGGCTATGCCAGTAAAATCTGGATTTGTGTTCCTGTATTTTCTCGAGATGGGCAAACAACGCTACGAATTCATTAGTTTCAATATTGTCGCCTAGTGTTGTCGTTTTAATTTTATTCATTTGGTCAACCTATGCGTTGCCACAGTAGTCAGCCATTTCTCAAAAATTAAGGTTTTCCTATAGTTATGTGAATGATTGGAGATTAACCCTAATGGAGGGGGGCGTGGCTACCGCGTAACTGAATGGACGTGTGATCACACAGCTCCGCTCCAGACAAGGGAACCGACAGCTTTTGGGACAACGCTACCAGATAAAACCACCTCCACTGCCTGTCTAATGGTGCCGCTTTGCCCACCAGATGACCCGCAAATGGAAAGAAGAAACAAAAAGATTTCTTCCTGCCGAAGGGCCGCGATCCTTTCTAAAATGGCGCCGGCACCGGAGACACCTCTCCATCCTCCTCCTGCAGCTCGCGGTCCACAGCATCCAGTCCCGGATCACAAGCAGGCCCTGTGCAGCATTCTCTGGATGCATCAACCCCTCTCTCCTGCAGCCCTGCAAAATCGAAGCCTTGTTTGGCAGAAGATGTCCGACAGGTGAGCTCAGGCCATGACTCTATGGAGGACACGAGAGAACTCGTGGATCCATTCACCGCATTCCCCACCTCTGGCAAGCCTGTGTCTGACACCACCCTCAAAGACATGCTTATTTCCCTCCGAAGCTCCATGCATGCTGACATGCTGCAATGTATGCACAACTTCAAAGCTGAAATAGTAGAACTGGGTGGGAGGGTGGACCACATAGTAGGAGAAAATGGGGGACTTTGCATCATTCCACAACACATTAATTGATGCCCATACCGATCACAGGAACTGACATGGCTCAGGGCCAAGGTCGCTGACTTCGAGGACAGGTAAATGAAAAATAATGTAAAGATCCAGGGAATACCTGAGACCATACTCCCTGCACAACTTCAACAATACGCTGACGATCTTATAAAACAGTTTCTACCATCCGTACCTGAG
The DNA here is from genome assembly GCA_029206835.1 of Rana muscosa. NCBI lineage: Eukaryota > Metazoa > Chordata > Amphibia > Anura > Ranidae > Rana > Rana muscosa. Next base: position 10,644,873 of record CM055116.1, read on the forward strand.
TCTGAAATGCATGTTGACCGCATCCATAGATTACCAAAACTGTCCCATCTCCTGGACAATACACCCCGAGATGTCGTGATGCGGGTACATTTCTACCACGTTAAGGAGCAGCTCATGACTAGTGTTGAGCGAACCCGAACAATTTACTGTATGTTCGGGTTCGATTTCGGTGTTCGGCAATGTAATGGCGCATTTTAAAAAGCTTCAGGGCAGCCAATCAACATTCGTTTAACTCAAATGCCCTTAGAAGCCATCACAGTCATGCCTATTAATGGCATGGCTGTGATTGTCAAGTGCAGCATGTGACCCAGCCTCTATATAAGCTAGAGGCACATAGCACAGCACGTCACTCTGCTTTAGATAGTGTAGGGAAAGGTTGCTGCTGCTGCTTTGAGGGAGAGAATTAGAGAGTCCTGATTCAGAAATCAAATTACTCAGTGATCTACCTTTATTTTGTTGTGTGGGTGCAGTGCACAATCTTTTTACCCTGCCCTGAGCCCAGTGCCAGAGAAAAGATAACTTTAATCCATCTGTTAGTTAGGTTGGCGTCGGCAGGCATTTTATGCAAGCTCAGTGCACCAGCACTGCATATGTTACTGTGAGATACATCCTTTAGATACTGTTGGTCTATTATGCTATTCTAAAAACACCCATTTAGGGCAAAAAATATATATTTTGCTGCGATTCCTGCATATCTGTATTTAGTGAGATACACACTTTAGATGCTGTTGTTTTATTCTGCTATTCAAAAAAATAAAAAAATAGGACAATTTTTTTTTTGTTGGGCAACGTATTCTGCAAATCTGTATGTGTAAGATACACACTTTAGATACTGTTGTTTTATTCTGCTATTTAAAAAAAAAAAATATTTAGGGCAAAACGAATTTTTTGCCAACGTTTTCTGCATATCTGTACGTGTGAGATACACACTTTAGATACTGTTATTCTATTCTGCTATTCAAAAAAACACATTTAGGTAAAAAATCTTAAATTGCGGCCTAGTCTGTATCTGTACGTGTGAGATACACCCTTTAGATACTGTTGTTCTATTCTGCTATTCTAAAAATACCCATTTTGGGCAAAAAATAAAAAATATGCAGCGTTTGCTGCATATCTGTACATGTGAGATACACCCTTTAGATACTGTTGTTCTATTCTGCTATTCAAAAAACACCCATTTAGGGCAAGATCCTAAATTTGAGAAATATGAGGAGAACGTCAAATAAGGGACGTGGCCCCGGTCGTTGTGCTGCTGGTGGAGCTCCTGTTGCAGGGAGAGGACGTGGTCGATCTGTGCCAGCTACACGCACAAGTGAAACACCTTCCTCAGGTGCGAGTAGGTGACAGGTATCGGCGATAGTAGATTGGGTTGCTGACAGTGCCTCCAGTTCCTTCACATTGTCTCCCACCCAGTCTCCTGCTGAAAGATCAAAGCTGGCACCTGCAGCCGATGTCCATCAGTCTTTCACCTCACCCCCTTGCAAATCAGCCAAGCAGTCTGAGCCCCAAGTCATGTAGCAGTCTCTTCTGCTTTTTGATGATTCTGTTAGCAGGGTTTCCCAGGGCCATTCACCTAGCCCTGCCCCAGAATTGGAAGAGATTGAGTGCACCGATGCCCAACCACTTATGTTTCAAGATGAGTACATGGGAGGACCATCGCAGTACGTCTCGGATGATGACGAAACACAGGTACCAACTGCTGCTGCTTTCGCAATTGTGCAGACAGACAAGGAGGGTAGGGGTGAAGACTGGGTGTAAGATGATGTGGAGGATGATGAGGTCCTCAACCCCACATGGAATCAACGTGATGCAGGTGACCTGTGTAGTTCGGAGGAAGAGGCGGTGGTCGCACAGAGCCACCAGCACAGCAGAAAAGGGAGCAGGGTGCAAAAGCGGAGCGTCCGTCCCCTAGACAGTATGTCTGCTACTGCCCAATGGAGCAAGGGACCGAGCACACCAAAGCCAGGTCCAAGGAGATCCCTAGCGTGGCAGTTCTTCAGACAATGTGCTGATGACAAGACACGAGTGGTTTGCATGCTGTGCAATCAGAGCCTGAAGCGAGGCATAAACGTTCTCAACCTGAGCACAACCTGCATGACCAGGCATCTAAGTGCAAAGCACAAGCTGCAGTGGAGTAGACACCTCAAAAACCAAGAAAGGTCTCTGGCTCCTCCTGCTTCCTCTTTTGCTGCAGTCTCGGCCTCTTCATCCACCTCTGTAGTGACAGTGGCACCTGCCACCCCGCAAACAGAGGATCTTCCAGCAACACTACCACCTGGGTCACCAACCATCTCCACAATGTCCCATGGAAGCATTCAGCTCTCTATCTCCCAAACACTGGAGCGGAAAAGGAAGTACCCCCCTACCCACCCTCAATCCCTGGCCCTGAATGCCAGCATTTCAAAATTCCTGGCGTTTGAAATGCTGTCATTCCGTCTGGTGGAAACGTAGAGTTTTAAAAGCCTGATGGCATTGGCTGTCCCACAGTACATCGTGCCCAGGAGCCCTATACTTTTCCAGGCTAGCCATCCCTTCCCTGCACAACCAAGTGGGGGACAAAATCAGGTGTGCACAGTGCAACGCCATTTGTGGCAAGGTCCACCTAACTACGGATACGTGGACCAGTAAGCATGGTCAGGGACGTTATATCTCCCTAACAGCACACTGGGTAAGTGCAGTGGCAGCTGGGCATGAGGCAGATAGCAGTTTGGTGCATGTCCTTCCACCACCGAGGATTGCAGGGCGCTTCAGTTTGCCTCCTGTTGCTAACTCCTCCTACTCCGATTCCTCATCCTCTACCACCTCCTCATCCGGTCAGCGTAACACCTTCACCAATAACTTCAGCAAAGCCAGGGGTAAACGACAGCAGGCAGTTTTAAAACTTCCCTGTTTGGGGGAAAAACGCCACACCGCGCAGGAGTTGTGGAGGGACATGGAACAACAGACCGATGAGTGGTTGGTGGCAGTGAGCCTCAAGCCCGGCCTGGTGGTGTGCGATAATGGGCAAAATCTCGTAGCAGCTCTGGGCCTAGCCGGTTTGATGCACATCCCTTGCCTGGCGCATGTGCTGAAATTAGTGGTCCAGAGGTTCCTTAAAAATTACCCCGATATGCCAGAGCTGCTGAAGAAAGTGCAGGCCGTCTGTGCACACTTTCGGCGTTCTCACCCTGCTGCTGCTCGCCTGTCAGCGCTGCAGCGTAACTTCAGCCTTCCCGCTCACCGCCTCATATGTGACGTGCCCACAAGGTGGAACTCCACTTTGCACATGCTGGCCAGACTGTGCAAGCAGCATCAGGCAATAGTGGAGTTTCAGCTGCAGCACACACGCGTGAGTCGCTCTGCGGAACAGCATCACTTCACCACCAATAACTGGGCCTCCATGCGAGACCTGTGTGCCTTGTTGCGCTGTTTCAAGTACTCCACCAAAATGGCCAGTGCCGATGACGCCGTTCTCAGCGTTACTATCCCAGTTCTATGCCTCCTTGAAAAAACGCTTCGGGTGATGATGGAAGAGGATGTGGCACAGGAGGAGGAGGAGGAGGAAGAGGGATCATTTCCAAAGCTTTCAGGGCAGTCATTCACAAGTGGCTCAGAGGGTGGGTTCCTGCACCAACAAACGGCAGGTACACAATTGTCCAGCAAGGGCGCAGTTCTGGAGGATGACGAGATGGAGGATGAGGAGGAGGAGATGGAGGAGGAGATGGAGGAGGAGAAACCATGTTCACAGCAGGGTGGCACCCAGACCAGCTCATGGCCATCACTGGTGCATGGCTGGGGGGATACAGAGGACAGCTTTTCGTTGCCTCTGGACAGCCTGGCACACATGAGCGATTACATGCTGCAGTGTCTCCGCAACGATCGCTGAGTTGCCCACATTCTAACTGGCGCTGATTACTGGGTGGCCACGCTGCTGGATCCCCGTTACAAGGAAAATGTACCGTCCTTAATTCCCTCACTGGAGCGTGATCGTAAGATGCGCGAGTACAAGCGCACGCTGGTAGACGCGCTGACCCCACCTGACAGCGGGGGTACGGTGGTAGCACAAGGCGAAGGCAGAGGAGGAGGAAGAGGTCGCCAACGTAGCCGGGCACCGCCATCACCTCAGAAGGCAGGGTTAGCATGGCTGAAATGTGGAAAAGCTTTGTCAGCACGCCACAACAAGCAGCACCTCCAGCTGAGATGGAACGTCTTAGCATGAGGCAGCATTTCACCAACATGGTGGAGCAGTATGTGTGCACACGCCTACACGTACTGAATGATGGGTCTGCCTCCTTCAACTTCTGGGTCTCCAAATTGGGCAGATGACCTGAGCTTGCCCTTCACGCCTTGGAGGTGCTGGCCTGCCCTGCAGCCAGTGTATTATCTGAACGTGTATTTAGCACGGCAGGGGGCGTTATCACAGACAAGTGCAGCCACCTGTCCAGAGCAAATGTGGACAAGCTCACGTTCATTAAAATGAACCAGGCATGGATCCCACGGGACTTGTCCATACCTTGTGTAGAATAGACATGTATACCGGTCTTACCCAGCCATTGTTGTATTTTTGATCTTTCTCACTCTTTTGGGGTGTACCCAAATTTAAAAAATAAATAAAATTAAAAACAAAAACCAGTGTTGGCTACCTCGTCCTCCTCCACTGCTGCTTCCACCTACACCGCCACATCCACCGCCACCTCAACCTCCTACTCCATATGGACCTCGTCCTCCTAGGTCAAGATTATTTTTATTTTTTTATGTATTTTATGTTATTTTAAGTTATTTCCCTATCCACATTTGTTTGCAGAGCACTTGCCATGCTCTTAACAACATTTTGCTGCCATTTGCAGCCCTCTAGCCCTTTCCATTACTTTTTTAGAGCCATTTTAGTCCTCAAAAGTTTGGGTCCCCATTGACTTCAATGAGGTTCGGGTTCAGGGTCAAGTTCGGGTCCCGAACTCGAACTTTTTTGCGAAGTTCGGCCGAACCCGTCAAACCCGGACATCCAGGTGTCCGCTCAACTCTACTCATGACCACATTCCTGTAAAAACCAGCAACCCCCAGAACAATTCGCACATATCCAACTATTTGTGGATCTTTCACAAAAATGTAAATCCCTGCTGCCGGTGACCAAGGCCCTACGCAACCACAATATCCCATATCACTGGGGTTACCCTGTAAAGCTAACGGTCACACATGGCGGTAACACCACTGTGATTACAGAGGTGGAGGGGGGGCTAGCACTACTACGCTCCATAGACATACTTCCTGACCAAACACCTGCAGGCCTTTCACCCCCTGCGAGGCTGCGCACCCAGTATGACTGGCAAACGGTGTCGAGGAAGAAAAGCAACAAAAAGCTCAAACATAATTACCCATGCATAAGAGTTAAACTTATCTACACATGTCAAGGTTCCTGACGTACTCTGGAGATATCAGTTCGCTATTTTTCCCCTCCCGAGTTATGGGCACCTGTTCTGCTCTCAGATTCAAGTTTGAATACGCTTTTTTATTGAACTATCTGTTTTTTATGGTTTAACCACATGGGGACCGTGCCATAGTCGAAAGACGGCTACAGCGCGGTTGAGTTATTCTCGGAAGGTGTCCATGGACATCCTCCCAGAATCTTGCTCCCGCGTGCCCCCTGGGGCGCGCTCCCGGAAATATTTGTGACCGGCGTGTGGAAGACCCAGCGCATCACGGATCATGTTAAATGGCCGCTGATAGCGGCCGTTTACCACGTGATCGCTCCGTCAAATGATGGAGAGATCACTTGTAAACAAACTGGTGTCATGTCATGACGCCAGTTCCTCTCTTCCATCTCCCCTCTGTGTACCGATCAGTACAGTAGGAGAGGGGGGGAGATATCCATCCATCCATGCTCAGCCATCCCTGCCATACTCTGCAATACCCTGCCATACTCTGAAATACCCTGCCATACTCTGCAATACCCCGCCATACTCTGCAATACCCTGCCATACTCTGCAGTACCCTGCCATACTCTGCAATACCCTGCCATACTCTAAAATACCCTGCCATACTCTGCAATACCCTGCCATATTCTGAAATACCCTGCCATACCCTGCCATACTCTGCAATACCCAGCCATACTCTGCAATGCCCAGCCATTATCTGCAATACCCAGCCATACTCTGCAATACCCAGCCATACTCAGTGATACCCAGTTATACTCTGCAATACCCAGCCATACCCAGCCAGACTCGGCAATACCAAGCCATACTCTGCAATACCCAGCCATACTCTGCAATACCCAGCCATACTCGGCAATACCTAGCCTTACTCGGCAATACCCGGCAATACCCAGCCATACTCGGTGATACCCAGCCATACTCTGTAATACCCAGCCATACCCAGCCATACTCGGCGATACCCAGCTGTACCCAGCCATACTCAGCCATACCCAGCCATACTCAGCCATACCCGGCCATTCTCGGCCATGGTCAGCCATGCTCGGCCATATTCTGCAATACGGCTGTACTCGGCCTCTCTATGTGACCAGGCTGTGGAAGTCTCACACATGTGGTAGGAGGAGTAGGAGAATCTATTTTAGGGTGTCATTTTTGGTATGTACATGCTATGTGTTAGAAATATTGTATACATGGACAACTTTGTGTTAAAAAAAAAATACGTTTTAACCACTTCCCGCCCGCCGGCCGTCATATGACGTCCTTGATATTGTGCGGGGATATCTGAATGATGACTGCAGCTACAGGCATCATTCAGATATGAGCTTTTTCAGCCGGTGACTCCCTACACCATAAGAATCATCATAGCGGCTGTTCCACTGCTTGATCAATCTTACGGGAGGTGAGAGGAGACGTCCCCCTCTCCCGCCACCCTCCGGTGCTTCTACCGACTCACTGCTACGATCGTTTTTTTTATTATTTTAGGCTTCCCAGCCTAGAGGTGAGATGTGGGGTCTTATTGACCCCATATCTCACTGTAAAGAGGACCTGTCATGCCATATTCCTATTACAAGGGATGTTTACATTCCTTGTAATAGGAATAAAAGTGATCAAAAAATTAATTTTTGGGGAAAAAAGTGTCAAACTAAAATAAATAAAGTAAAATGAACAATAGAAAAAATAAATAAAGTGCCCCTGTCCCTGTGTGCTCGCATGCAGAAGCGAACGCATACGTAAGTCCCGCCCACATATGAAAACGATGTTCAAACCACACATGTGAGGTATCGCTGCAAACGTTAGAGCGAGAGCAATAATTTTGGCCCTAGACCTCCTCTTTAACTCAAAACATGTAACCAGTAAAAAATTTAAAGCGCCGCCTACGGAGATTTTTAAGTAGCAAAGTTTGGCGCCATTCCACGAGCGTGTGCAATTTTGAAGGGTGACATGTTAGGTATCTATTTACTCGGCGTAACTTCATCTTTCACATTATGCAAAAACATTGGGATAACTTTACTGTTTTGTTTTTTTTAAAGCACAAAACTTTTTTTATTCCCCAAAAAATAAGTTCGAAAAATTGCTACGCAAAAAGTTGCAACGACCACCATTGTATTCTCTTGGGTCTTTGATTTGTAATTTTATTGCAAATAAATTAATATTTTTACATGTAGGAGAGAAATGTCAGAATTGGCCTGGGTGCTCCAGAACGCCTGAAGGTGCTCCCTACATGTTGGGCTTCTGTATGTGGCCACGCTGTGTTAAAGTCTCACACATGGGGTATCGCCATACTCGGGAGTAATAGCAGAATGTGATTGGGGGTGTAATTTGTGGTATGCATATGCTGTGTGTGAGAAATAAACTGCTAATATGACAACTTTGTGAAAAAAGAATAAAATAAAATAAAAATCTTGATTTTGCAAAGAATTGTGGGAAAAAATTACAACTTCAAAAAACTCACCATGCCTCTTTGTAAATACCATAGAATGTCTTCTTTCCAAAAAGGGGTCATTTGGTTTTTTTTGTACTTTTCTGGCATGTTAGGGTCTCAAGAAATTAGATAGGCCTTCAGTACTTCAGGTGTGATCAATTTTCAGATATTGGCACCAGAGCTTCTGGACTCTATAACTTTCACAAATACCAAATAATATACACCAATTTGTACTTATTTTTACCAAAGATATGTATCAGTATAAATTTTGGCCAAAATTTATGAAGAAAAATTACTAATTTGCTAAATTTTATAACAGAAACAAAGATAATTTTTTTTTTTTTACAGAATCCTCTTTACAGTGGACAGGTCCTCTTTACAGTGAGATATGGGGTCAATAAGACCCCACATCTCACCTCTAGGCTGGGAAGCCTAAAATAATAAAAAAAACGATCGTAGCAGTGAGTCGGTAGAAGCACCGGAGGGCGGCGGGAGAGGGGGACGTCTCCTAATGTAAACACAGGCAGGAGGAAGTGATGTCATCTCTCCTTGCGGCGGTCTTTTCGTCCGCCGCGAGGAAAGAAGACATCTCACAGTAAGTTGCACCAACAGACCACTAACACCAGTACACATAGGCACATTTTCAACAAGCAGCACCTCCAGCTGAGATGGAACGTCTTAGCATGAGGCAGCATTTCACCAACATGGTGGAGCAGTATGTGTGCACACGCCTAAACGTACTGAATGATGGGTCTGCCTCCTTCAACTTCTGGGTCTCCAAATTGGGCAGATGACCTGAGCTTGCCCTTCACGCCTTGGAGGTGCTGGCCTGCCCTGCAGCCAGTGTATTATCTGAACGTGTATTTAGCACGGCAGGGGGCGTTATCACAGACAAGTGCAGCCACCTGTCCAGAGCCAATGTGGACAAGCTCACGTTCATTAAAATGAACCAGGCATGGATCCCACGGGACTTGTCCGTACCTTGTGCAGAATAGACATGTATACCGGTCTTACCCAGCCATTGTTGTATTTTTGATCTTTCTCACTCTTTTGGGGTGTACCCTAATTTAAAAAATAAATAAAATTAAAAACAAAAACCAGTGTTGGCTACCTCGTCCTCCTCCACTGCTGCTTCCACCTACACCGCCACATCCACCGTCACCTCAACCTCCTACTCCATATGGACCTCGTCCTCCTAGGTCAAGATTATTATTTTTTATTTTTATGTATTTTATGTTATTTTAAGTTATTTCCCTATCCACATTTGTTTGCAGAGCACTTGCCATGCTCTTAACAACATTTTGCTGCCATTTGCAGCCCTCTAGCCCTTTCCATTACTTTTTTAGAGCCATTTTAGTCCTCAAAAGTTTGGGTCCCCATTGACTTCAATGAGGTTCGGGTTCAGGGTCAAGTTCGGGTCCCGAACTCGAACTTTTTTGCGAAGTTCGGTCGAACCCGTCAAACCCGGACATCCAGGTGTCCGCTCAACTCTACTCATGACCACATTCCTGTAAAAACCAGCAACCCCCAGAACAATTCGCACATATCCAACTATTTGTGGATCTTTCACAAAAATGTAAATCCCTGCTGCCGGCGACCAAGGCCCTACGCAACCACAATATCCCATATCACTGGGGTTACCCTGTAAAGCTAACGGTCACACATGGCGGTAACACCACTGTGATTACAGAGGTGGAGGGGGGCTAGCACTACTACGCTCCATAGACATACTTCCTGACCAAACACCTGCAGGCCCTTCACCCCCTGCGAGGCTGCGCACCCAGTATGACTGGCAAACGGTGTCGAGGAAGAAAAGCAACAAAAAGCTCAAACATAATTACCCATGCATAAGAGTTAAACTTATCTACACATGTCAAGGTTCCTGACGTACTCTGGAGATATCAGTTCGCTATTTTTTCCCTCCCGAGTTATGGGCACCTGTTCTGCCCTCAGATTCAAGTTTGAATACGCTTTTTTATTGAACTATCTGTTTTTTATGGTTTAACCACATGGGGACCGGGCCATAGTCGAAAGACGGCTACAGCGCGGTTGAGTTATTCTAGGAGGGTGTCCATGGACATCCTCCCAGAATCTTGCTCCCACGTGCCCCCTGGGGCGCGCTCCCGGAAATATTTGTGACCGCCGTGTGGAAGACCCAGCGCATCACGGATCATGTTAAATGGCCGCTGATAGCGGCCGTTTACCACGTGATCGCTCCGTCAAATGATGGAGAGATCACTTGTAAACAAACTGGTGTCATGTCATGACGCCAGTTCCTCTCTTCCATCTCCCCTCTGTGTACCGATCAGTACAGTAGGAGAGGGGGGGAGATATCCATCCATCCATGCTCAGCCATCCCTGCCATACTCTGCAATACCCTGCCATACTCTGAAATACCCTGCCATACTCTGCAATACCCCGCCATACTCTGCAATACCCTGCCATACTCTGCAGTACCCTGCCATACTCTGCAATACCCTGCCATACTCTAAAATACCCTGCCATACTCTGCAATACCCTGCCATATTCTGAAATACCCTGCCATACCCTGCCATACTCTGCAATACCCAGCCATACTCTGCAATGCCCAGCCATTATCTGCAATACCCAGCCATACTCTGCAATACCCAGCCATACTCAGTGATACCCAGTTATACTCTGCAATACCCAGCCATACCCAGCCAGACTCGGCAATACCAAGCCATACTCTGCAATACCCAGCCATACTCTGCAATACCCAGCCATACTCGGCAATACCTAGCCTTACTCGGCAATACCCGGCAATACCCAGCCATACTCGGTGATACCCAGCCATACTCTGTAATACCCAGCCATACCCAGCCATACTCGGCGATACCCAGCTGTACCCAGCCATACTCAGCCATACCCAGCCATACTCAGCCATACCCGGCCATTCTCGGCCATGGTCAGCCATGCTCGGCCATATTCTGCAATACGGCTGTACTCGGCCTCTCTATGTGACCAGGCTGTGGAAGTCTCACACATGTGGTAGGAGGAGTAGGAGAATCTATTTTAGGGTGTCATTTTTGGTATGTACATGCTATGTGTTAGAAATATTGTATACATGGACAACTTTGTGTTAAAAAAAAAATACGTTTTAACCACTTCCCGCCCGCCGGCCGTCATATGACGTCCTTGATATTGTGCGGGGATATCTGAATGATGACTGCAGCTACAGGCATCATTCAGATATGAGCTTTTTCAGCCGGTGACTCCCTACACCATAAGAATCATCATAGCGGCTGTTCCACTGCTTGATCAATCTTACGGGAGGTGAGAGGAGACGTCCCCCTCTCCCGCCACCCTCCGGTGCTTCTACTGACTCACTGCTACGATCGTTTTTTTTATTATTTTAGGCTTCCCAGCCTAGAGGTGAGATGTGGGGTCTTATTGACCCCATATCTCACTGTAAAGAGGACCTGTCATGCCATATTCCTATTACAAGGGATGTTTACATTCCTTGTAATAGGAATAAAAGTGATCAAAAAATTAATTTTTGGGGAAAAAAGTGTCAAACTAAAATAAATAAAGTAAAATGAACAATAGAAAAAATAAATAAAGTGCCCCTGTCCCTGTGTGCTCGCATGCAGAAGCGAACGCATACGTAAGTCCCGCCCACATATGAAAACGATGTTCAAACCACACATGTGAGGTATCGCTGCAAACGTTAGAGCGAGAGCAATAATTTTGGCCCTAGACCTCCTCTTTAACTCAAAACATGTAACCAGTAAAAAATTTAAAGCGCCGCCTACGGAGATTTTTAAGTAGCAAAGTTTGGCGCCATTCCACGAGCGTGTGCAATTTTGAAGGGTGACATGTTAGGTATCTATTTACTCGGCGTAACTTCATCTTTCACATTATGCAAAAACATTGGGATAACTTTACTGTTTTGTTTTTTTTAAAGCACAAAACTTTTTTTATTCCCCAAAAAATAAGTTCGAAAAATTGCTACGCAAAAAGTTGCAACGACCACCATTGTATTCTCTTGGGTCTTTGATTTGTAATTTTATTGCAAATAAATTAATATTTTTACATGTAGGAGAGAAATGTCAGAATTGGCCTGGGTGCTCCAGAACGCCTGAAGGTGCTCCCTACATGTTGGGCTTCTGTATGTGGCCACGCTGTGTTAAAGTCTCACACATGGGGTATCGCCATACTCGGGAGTAATAGCAGAATGTGATTGGGGGTGTAATTTGTGGTATGCATATGCTGTGTGTGAGAAATAAACTGCTAATATGACAACTTTGTGAAAAAAGAATAAAATAAAATAAAAATCTTGATTTTGCAAAGAATTGTGGGAAAAAATTACAACTTCAAAAAACTCACCATGCCTCTTTGTAAATACCATAGAATGTCTTCTTTCCAAAAAGGGGTCATTTGTTTTTTTTTTGTACTTTTCTGGCATGTTAGGGTCTCAAGAAATTAGATAGGCCTTCAGTACTTCAGGTTTGATTAAATTTTCAGATATTGGCACCAGAGCTTCTGGACTCTATAACTTTCACAAATACCAAATAATATACACCAATTTGTACTTATTTTTACCAAAGATATGTATCAGTATAAATTTTGGCCAAAATTTATGAAGAAAAATTACTAATTTGCTAAATTTTATAACAGAAACAAAGATAATTTTTTTTTTTTACAGAATCCTCTTTACAGTGGACAGGTCCTCTTTACAGTGAGATATGGGGTCAATAAGACCCCACATCTCACCTCTAGGCTGGGAAGCCTAAAATAATAAAAAAAACGATCGTAGCAGTGAGTCGGTAGAAGCACCGGAGGGCGGCGGGAGAGGGGGACGTCTCCTAATGTAAACACAGGCAGGAGGAAGTGATGTCATCTCTCCTTGCGGCGGTCTTTTCGTCCGCCGCGAGGAAAGAAGACATCTCACAGTAAGTTGCACCAACAGACCACTAACACCAGTACACATAGGCACATTTTCAACAAGCAGCACCTCCAGCTGAGATGGAACGTCTTAGCATGAGGCAGCATTTCACCAACATGGTGGAGCAGTATGTGTGCACACGCCTAAACGTACTGAATGATGGGTCTGCCTCCTTCAACTTCTGGGTCTCCAAATTGGGCAGATGACCTGAGCTTGCCCTTCACGCCTTGGAGGTGCTGGCCTGCCCTGCAGCCAGTGTATTATCTGAACGTGTATTTAGCACGGCAGGGGGCGTTATCACAGACAAGTGCAGCCACCTGTCCAGAGCCAATGTGGACAAGCTCACGTTCATTAAAATGAACCAGGCATGGATCCCACGGGACTTGTCCGTACCTTGTGCAGAATAGACATGTATACCGGTCTTACCCAGCCATTGTTGTATTTTTGATCTTTCTCACTCTTTTGGGGTGTACCCTAATTTAAAAAATAAATAAAATTAAAAACAAAAACCAGTGTTGGCTACCTCGTCCTCCTCCACTGCTGCTTCCACCTACACCGCCACATCCACCGTCACCTCAACCTCCTACTCCATATGGACCTCGTCCTCCTAGGTCAAGATTATTATTTTTTATTTTTATGTTATTTTAAGTTATTTCCCTATCCACATTTGTTTGCAGAGCACTTGCCATGCTCTTAACAACATTTTGCTGCCATTTGCAGCCCTCTAGCCCTTTCCATTACTTTTTTAGAGCCATTTTAGTCCTCAAAAGTTTGGGTCCCCATTGACTTCAATGAGGTTCGGGTTCAGGGTCAAGTTCGGGTCCCGAACTCGAACTTTTTTGCGAAGTTTGGCCGAACCCGTCAAACCCGGACATCCAGGTGTCCGCTCAACTCTACTCATGACCACATTCCTGTAAAAACCAGCAACCCCCAGAACAATTCGCACATATCCAACTATTTGTGGATCTTTCACAAAAATGTAAATCCCTGCTGCCGGCGACCAAGGCCCTACGCAACCACAATATCCCATATCACTGGGGTTACCCTGTAAAGCTAACGGTCACACATGGCGGTAACACCACTGTGATTACAGAGGTGGAGGGGGGCTAGCACTACTACGCTCCATAGACATACTTCCTGACCAAACACCTGCAGGCCCTTCACCCCCTGCGAGGCTGCGCACCCAGTATGACTGGCAAACGGTGTCGAGGAAGAAAAGCAACAAAAAGCTCAAACATAATTACCCATGCATAAGAGTTAAACTTATCTACACATGTCAAGGTTCCTGACGTACTCTGGAGATATCAGTTCGCTATTTTTTCCCTCCCGAGTTATGGGCACCTGTTCTGCCCTCAGATTCAAGTTTGAATACGCTTTTTTATTGAACTATCTGTTTTTTATGGTTTAACCACATGGGGACCGGGCCATAGTCGAAAGACGGCTACAGCGCGGTTGAGTTATTCTAGGAGGGTGTCCATGGACATCCTCCCAGAATCTTGCTCCCACGTGCCCCCTGGGGCGCGCTCCCGGAAATATTTGTGACCGCCGTGTGGAAGACCCAGCGCATCACGGATCATGTTAAATGGCCGCTGATAGCGGCCGTTTACCACGTGATCGCTCCGTCAAATGATGGAGAGATCACTTGTAAACAAACTGGTGTCATGTCATGACGCCAGTTCCTCTCTTCCATCTCCCCTCTGTGTACCGATCAGTACAGTAGGAGAGGGGGGGAGATATCCATCCATCCATGCTCAGCCATCCCTGCCATACTCTGCAATACCCTGCCATACTCTGAAATACCCTGCCATACTCTGCAATACCCCGCCATACTCTGCAATACCCTGCCATACTCTGCAGTACCCTGCCATACTCTGCAATACCCTGCCATACTCTAAAATACCCTGCCATACTCTGCAATACCCTGCCATATTCTGAAATACCCTGCCATACCCTGCCATACTCTGCAATACCCAGCCATACTCTGCAATGCCCAGCCATTATCTGCAATACCCAGCCATACTCTGCAATACCCAGCCATACTCAGTGATACCCAGTTATACTCTGCAATACCCAGCCATACCCAGCCAGACTCGGCAATACCAAGCCATACTCTGCAATACCCAGCCATACTCTGCAATACCCAGCCATACTCGGCAATACCCAGCCTTACTCAGCAATACCCGGCAATACCCAGCCATACTCGGTGATACCCAGCCATACTTTGTAATACCCAGCCATACCCAGCCATACTCGGCGATACCCAGCTGTACCCAGCCATACTCAGCCATACCCAGCCATACTCAGCCATACCCAGCCATTCTCGGCCATGGTCAGCCATGCTCGGCCATATTCTGCAATACGGCTGTACTCGGCCTCTCTATGTGACCAGGCTGTGGAAGTCTCACACATGTGGTAGGAGGAGTAGGAGAATCTATTTTAGGGTGTCATTTTTGGTATGTACATGCTATGTGTTAGAAATATTGTATACATGGACAACTTTGTGTTAAAAAAAAATACGTTTTAACCACTTCCCGCCCGCCGGCCGTCATATGACGTCCTTGATATTGTGCGGGGATATCTGAATGATGACTGCAGCTACAGGCATCATTCAGATATGAGCTTTTTCAGCCGGTGACTCCCTACACCATAAGAATCATCATAGCGGCTGTTCCACTGCTTGATCAATCTTACGGGAGGTGAGAGGAGACGTACCCCTCTCCCGCCACCCTCCGGTGCTTCTACCGACTCACTGCTACGATCGTTTTTTTAATTATTTTAGGCTTCCCAGCCTAGAGGTGAGATGTGGGGTCTTATTGACCCCATATCTCACTGTAAAGAGGACCTGTCATGCCATATTCCTATTACAAGGGATGTTTACATTCCTTGTAATAGGAATAAAAGTGATCAAAAAATTAATTTTTGGGGAAAAAAGTGTCAAACTAAAATAAATAAAGTAAAATGAACAATAGAAAAAATAAATAAAGTGCCCCTGTCCCTGTGTGCTCGCATGCAGAAGCGAACGCATACGTAAGTCCCGCCCACATATGAAAACGATGTTCAAACCACACATGTGAGGTATCGCTGCAAACGTTAGAGCGAGAGCAATAATTTTGGCCCTAGACCTCCTCTTTAACTCAAAACATGTAACCAGTAAAAAATTTAAAGCGCCGCCTATGGAGATTTTTAAGTAGCAAAGTTTGGCGCCATTCCACGAGCGTGTGCAATTTTGAAGGGTGACATGTTAGGTATCTATTTACTCGGCGTAACTTCATCTTTCACATTATGCAAAAACATTGGGATAACTTTACTGTTTTGTTTTTTTTAAAGCACAAAACTTTTTTTATTCCCCAAAAAATAAGTTCGAAAAATTGCTACGCAAAAAGTTGCAACGACCACCATTGTATTCTCTTGGGTCTTTGATTTGTAATTTTATTGCAAATAAATTAATATTTTTACATGTAGGAGAGAAATGTCAGAATTGGCCTGGGTGCTCCAGAACGCCTGAAGGTGCTCCCTACATGTTGGGCTTCTGTATGTGGCCACGCTGTGTTAAAGTCTCACACATGTGGTATCGCCATACTCGGGAGTAATAGCAGAATGTGATTGGGGGTGTAATTTGTGGTATGCATATGCTGTGTGTGAGAAATAAACTGCTAATATGACAACTTTGTGAAAAAAGAATAAAATAAAATAAAAATCTTGATTTTGCAAAGAATTGTGGGAAAAAATTACAACTTCAAAAAACTCACCATGCCTCTTTGTAAATACCATAGAATGTCTTCTTTCCAAAAAGGGGTCATTTGGGTTTTTTTTGTACTTTTCTGGCATGTTAGGGTCTCAAGAAATTAGATAGGCCTTCAGTACTTCAGGTGTGATCAATTTTCAGATATTGGCACCAGAGCTTCTGGACTCTATAACTTTCACAAATACCAAATAATATACACCAATTTGTACTTATTTTTACCAAAGATATGTATCAGTATACATTTTGGCCAAAATTTATGAAGAAAAATTACTAATTTGCTAAATTTTATAACAGAAACAAAGATATTTTTTTTTTTTTTTTTACAGAATCCTCTTTACAGTGGACAGGTCCTCTTTACAGTGAAATATGGGGTCAATAAGACCCCACATCTCACCTCTAGGCTGGGAAGCCTAAAATAATAAAAAAAACGATCGTAGCAGTGAGTCGGTAGAAGCACCGGAGGGCGGCGGGAGAGGGGAGTCTCCTAATGTAAACACAGGCAGGAGGAAGTGATGTCATCTCTCCTTGCGGCGGTCTTTTCGTCCGCCGCGAGGAAAGAAGACATCTCACAGTAAGTTGCACCAACAGACCACTAACACCAGTACACATAGGCACATTTTCAACAAGCAGCACCTCCAGCTGAGATGGAACGTCTTAGCATGAGGCAGCATTTCACCAACATGGTGGAGCAGTATGTGTGCACACGCCTACACGTACTGAATGATGGGTCTGCCTCCTTCAACTTCTGGGTCTCCAAATTGGGCAGATGACCTGAGCTTGCCCTTCACGCCTTGGAGGTGCTGGCCTGCCCTGCAGCCAGTGTATTATCTGAACGTGTATTTAGCACGGCAGGGGGCGTTATCACAGACAAGTGCAGCCACCTGTCCAGAGCCAATGTGGACAAGCTCACGTTCATTAAAATGAACCAGGCATGGATCCCACGGGACTTGTCCGTACCTTGTGCAGAATAGACATGTATACCGGTCTTACCCAGCCATTGTTGTATTTTTGATCTTTCTCACTCTTTTGGGGTGTACCCTAATTTAAAAAATAAATAAAATTAAAAACAAAAACCAGTGTTGGCTACCTCGTCCTCCTCCACTGCTGCTTCCACCTACACCGCCACATCCACCGTCACCTCAACCTCCTACTCCATATGGACCTCGTCCTCCTAGGTCAAGATTATTATTTTTTATTTTTATGTATTTTATGTTATTTTAAGTTATTTCCCTATCCACATTTGTTTGCAGAGCACTTGCCATGCTCTTAACAACATTTTGCTGCCATTTGCAGCCCTCTAGCCCTTTCCATTACTTTTTTAGAGCCATTTTAGTCCTCAAAAGTTTGGGTCCCCATTGACTTCAATGAGGTTCGGGTTCAGGGTCAAGTTCGGGTCCCGAACTCGAACTTTTTTGCGAAGTTTGGCCGAACCCGTCAAACCCGGACATCCAGGTGTCCGCTCAACTCTACTCATGACCACATTCCTGTAAAAACCAGCAACCCCCAGAACAATTCGCACATATCCAACTATTTGTGGATCTTTCACAAAAATGTAAATCCCTGCTGCCGGCGACCAAGGCCCTACGCAACCACAATATCCCATATCACTGGGGTTACCCTGTAAAGCTAACGGTCACACATGCCGGTAACACCACTGTGATTACAGAGGTGGAGGGGGGGCTAGCACTACTACGCTCCATAGACATACTTCCTGACCAAACACCTGCAGGCCCTTCACCCCCTGCGAGGCTGCGCACCCAGTATGACTGGCAAACGGTGTCGAGGAAGAAAAGCAACAAAAAGCTCAAACATAATTACCCATGCATAAGAGTTAAACTTATCTACACATGTCAAGGTTCCTGACGTACTCTGGAGATATCAGTTCACTATTTTTCCCCTCCCGAGTTATGGGCACCTGTTCTGCCCTCAGATTCAAGTTTGAATACGCTTTTTTATTGAACTATCTGTTTTTTATGGTTTAACCACATGGGGACCGGGCCATAGTCGAAAGACGGCTACAGCGCGGTTGAGTTATTCTGGGAGGGTGTCCATGGACATCCTCCCAGAATCTTGCTCCCACGTGCCCCCTGGGGCGCGCTCCCGGAAATATTTGTGACCGCCGTGTGGAAGACCCAGCGCATCACGGATCATGTTAAATGGCCGCTGATAGCGGCCGTTTACCACGTGATCGCTCCGTCAAATGATGGAGAGATCACTTGTAAACAAACTGGTGTCATGTCATGACGCCAGTTCCTCTCTTCCATCTCCCCTCTGTGTACCGATCAGTACAGTAGGAGAGGGGGGGAGATATCCATCCATCCATGCTCAGCCATCCCTGCCATACTCTGCAATACCCTGCCATACTCTGAAATACCCTGCCATACTCTGCAATACCCCGCCATACTCTGCAATACCCTGCCATACTCTGCAGTACCCTGCCATACTCTGCAATACCCTGCCATACTCTAAAATACCCTGCCATACTCTGCAATACCCTGCCATATTCTGAAATACCCTGCCATACCCTGCCATACTCTGCAATACCCAGCCATACTCTGCAATGCCCAGCCATTATCTGCAATACCCAGCCATACTCTGCAATACCCAGCCATACTCAGTGATACCCAGTTATACTCTGCAATACCCAGCCATACCCAGCCAGACTCGGCAATACCAAGCCATACTCTGCAATACCCAGCCATACTCTGCAATACCCAGCCATACTCGGCAATACCCAGCCTTACTCGGCAATACCCGGCAATACCCAGCCATACTCGGTGATACCCAGCCATACTCTGTAATACCCAGCCATACCCAGCCATACTCGGCGATACCCAGCTGTACCCAGCCATACTCAGCCATACCCAGCCATACTCAGCCATACCCGGCCATGCTCGGCCATGGTCAGCCATGCTCGGCCATATTCTGCAATGCGGCTGTACTCGGCCTCTGTATGTGACCAGGCTGTGGAAGTCTCACACATGTGGTAGGAGGAGTAGGAGAATCTATTTTAGGGTGTCATTTTTGGTATGTACATGCTATGTGTTAGAAATATTGTATACATGGACAACGTTGTGTTAAAAAAAAAATACGTTTTAACCACTTCCCGCCCGCCGGCCGTCATATGACGTCCTTGATATTGTGCGGGGATATCTGAATGATGACTGCAGCTACAGGCATCATTCAGATATGAGCTTTTTCATCCGGTGACTCCCTACACCATAAGAATCATCATAGCGGCTGTTCCACTGCTTGATCAATCTTACGGGAGGTGAGAGGAGACGTCCCCCTCTCCCGCCACCCTCCGGTGCTTCTACCGACTCACTGCTACGATCGTTTTTTTTATTATTTTAGGCTTCCCAGCCTAGAGGTGAGATGTGGGGTCTTATTGACCCCATATCTCACTGTAAAGAGGACCTGTCATGCCATATTCCTATTACAAGGGATGTTTACATTCCTTGTAATAGGAATAAAAGTGATCAAAAAATTAATTTTTGGGGAAAAAAGTGTCAAACTAAAATAAATAAAGTAAAATGAACAATAGAAAAATTAAATAAAGTGCCCCTGTCCCTGTGTGCTCGCATGCAGAAGCGAACGCATACGTAAGTCCCGCCCACATATGAAAACGATGTTCAAACCACACATGTGAGGTATCGCTGCAAACGTTAGAGCGAGAGCAATAATTTTGGCCCTAGACCTCCTCTTTAACTCAAAACATGTAACCAGTAAAAAATTTAAAGCGCCGCCTATGGAGATTTTTAAGTAGCAAAGTTTGGCGCCATTCCACGAGCGTGTGCAATTTTGAAGGGTGACATGTTAGGTATCTATTTACTCGGCGTAACTTCATCTTTCACATTATGCAAAAACATTGGGATAACTTTACTGTTTTGTTTTTTTTAAAGCACAAAACTTTTTTTATTCCCCAAAAAATAAGTTCGAAAAATTGCTACGCAAAAAGTTGCAACGACCACCATTGTATTCTCTTGGGTCTTTGATTTGTAATTTTATTGCAAATAAATTAATATTTTTACATGTAGGAGAGAAATGTCAGAATTGGCCTGGGTGCTCCAGAACGCCTGAAGGTGCTCCCTACATGTTGGGCTTCTGTATGTGGCCACGCTGTGTTAAAGTCTCACACATGTGGTATCGCCATACTCGGGAGTAATAGCAGAATGTGATTGGGGGTGTAATTTGTGGTATGCATATGCTGTGTGTGAGAAATAAACTGCTAATATGACAACTTTGTGAAAAAAGAATAAAATAAAATAAAAATCTTGATTTTGCAAAGAATTGTGGGAAAAAATTACAACTTCAAAAAACTCACCATGCCTCTTTGTAAATACCATAGAATGTCTTCTTTCCAAAAAAGGGTCATTTGGGTTTTTTTTGTACTTTTCTGGCATGTTAGGGTCTCAAGAAATTAGATAGGCCTTCAGTACTTCAGGTGTGATCAATTTTCAGATATTGGCACCAGAGCTTCTGGACTCTATAACTTTCACAAATACCAAATAATATACACCAATTTGTACTTTTTTTACCAAAGATATGTATCAGTATAAATTTTGGCCAAAATTTATGAAGAAAAATTACTAATTTGCAAAATTTTATAACAGAAACAAAGATAATTTATTTTTTTTACAGAATCCTCTTTACAGTGGACAGGTCCTCTTTACAGTGAGATATGGGGTCAATAAGACCCCACATCTCACCTCTAGGCTGGGAAGCCTAAAATAATAAAAAAAACGATCGTAGCAGTGAGTCGGTAGAAGCACCGGAGGGCGGCGGGAGAGGGGGACGTCTCCTAATGTAAACACAGGCAGGAGGAAGTGATGTCATCTCTCCTTGCGGCGGTCTTTTCGTCCGCCGCGAGGAAAGAAGACATTTCACAGTAAGTTGCACCAACAGACCACTAACACCAGTACACATAGGCACATTTTCACCCCCCAGTCACCCCCAGATCACCCCCCAGATCACCCCCAGTACCCCCAGTCACAGTGTCACCATTTGCAGTGGTCATTTTTTTACTGATCACTGCAATCAGTGTCATTTGTGACAGTAAAAAGTGTCAGGGATATTAGTGTTAGGTCCCTTTAGGTCCAGGGTAGCCCCCTACCCCCCTAATAAAGGTTTAACCCCTTGATCACCTCCCTGGTAACCCTTTCATCCCCTATCGCCAGTGTCACTAATCAATCGTTTTTCTTTTTTTTTTTTTTATTGAAGAATTTTCAAGCAGGGTAGTACAAAACAAAAAGTAAATCAAGCAAGCAATAAATTGGTTACATGAAAAACAGGAAAATGATTTACAGACAATTGTGTGTCAGAGACACAGTCCCAAGAGACACAAAGCTAAACCTATAGCAATAATCCAATGGGGTGGTGTAGCATAGCTTACTAGGAAAAGTGGGAAAAGGTATGGAAAAGGAGGGGTAAAGAAAGGTGAAGGGAATAGAGAGGAAAGGAGAGGATCAACCTGCGGTCATACTATGATTCTAATATGAAAATGAGATGCAGAAAAGGATAAAGATTAAATCAGATGAAAACAATAAGATATAAAACCATGTATGGAAAAGTCAAGTATTACTTTTAAACCATATTGACCATATTTTCCAATGGATATCAAACTTTTGCTTATTGCCATTCCTAATAGCCAACAAAGATTCATATATAAAGTGTGACTGGGTGATAACCAGTACTTCTGATGCATTCGGTGCCTTATCTGCCTTCCAATTTTTCGCAATTAGCGTCCTAGCTGTCAAAAGGATATGTGTTACCACTGCTCTGAAGTCGGGGGGGATATTTCAATGGAAATTTTCAATATTGCTAAGATAGAGTTGGGACGAGTCAGAATTCCAGTGATCCCTGAAATGTAGCGGAAAATGGAGTTCCAGAAACAGGTTAAGTGTCTGAAAGTCCACAACATGTGGAGCAAATTGCCTGTTGCTCCACAATTTCTCCAGCATAACAGGGAACTATGGGTTCCAAACAAAGAGATTCTGTATGGAGTAAGATACCAAATAAGAGCTATTTTTTGGGACAGCTCCCAGTGATTAGTACACCTGGATGCTTTATAGAGTGAACCAAGTGCATGCTGCTACTGTCAGACTGAAATATCTATACCAAGGTCAGATTCCCATTTCTTATAGGGTTGAGATTTTATGAATAGTAGTTTCTGTTGGAAAAGATTGTAAAAAATGGAAATACCTTTAGGAGGAGTAGGGTTAGAAGTGTAGAAACGCCAGACCTCTTTTGGGAGATATATCCTATGTGATCCGATAGAGCTAAGAAAGTGGGAAATTTGAATATATTTATATTGGTCGGTAGGTGCCAAAGAGAACTTCTTCTGTAGGGAAACAAATGGAAGGAGGGAGTTATCCTGATACAGGTCATCTATTATCTTGATCCCTCTATCCTGCCAGCCCTTGAGAGATAAGTTAGGGATAATCTTGGAGAGAGTCGTTATGGGCACAGGAACTGCTATTTGGTTGGAAAGTGGGACTGGTATTTTCCTTAGGCCAGCAAAGCCTGAATGGCGCCAGCGAAGCCTGAATGGTGAGAGGTAGTCAGTGCTTGGGAAAGGGCTTCCACTCATCTGTAAGGAGGAGAGATTTAAGATTTGTAGTTGGGCTTAAATACTGTTCAATACTGTTCCATATAGAGGTTGTTGTTGGGTCAATCCAACTTTTAAGTTGTGTCAGGATGGACGCGCGAAAATAGTAGTATTGAATTTCAAAGAATCCCATACCTCCCGATAACCAGTGTTTAACTGGTCTTGGAGCATCTCGGTCTTTTAGATTTCCAGATGAAGTTAGAAAGAAGGGCGTTGAGGTCTTTGAGGTGTGAGCTGGATAAGGGTTTAGGGAGTGTTCTAAATACATAAAGTATTTGAGGAAGGATCAGCATTTTATATGCTGCTAATCGACCAGACCAGGACAATTCTGTATTGGAAAGTTTTTTTTTTTTCTTTGGTTAGTTTGTTAATAAAAGCTCAATTGTTGGTTTCTGCTAGTTGAAGGGGGTCGCTTGTAAGCTTTATTCCCAGGTAAGTGATATTAGATTTACCCCAAGAGTAAGGGAAAGTTGCCTGAAGGTGGTTATTTAAAGGGGGTGGGATGCCCAGGTCTAGGATTATCGACTTTGTGAAATTAACCTTATAGAAAGAAATTTTACTAAAGTCAGTGAGAGTGTCGTGAGCATGGCGCAGAGATGTAGAGGGGGTGGTTAGGAACAGAATTATGTCATCTGCGAATAAGTTAATATCGTGGGACCTTCCTTGAATGGGGAAGCCCGTAATATTTGGGTGGGATCTGATCTTCTCGGCCAGTGGCTCAATAAGAAGGTTGAAGATCGAAGGAGAAAGAGGGCATCCCTGTCTAGTGCCGTTTGAAATTGAGAAGGTGTTTAAAACATGTTGGAAGTGTAGACTTGGGCACAGGGAGAGGAGTAGAGAGCAAGTATGGCCGAGAGGATGGGTCCTGAGAAACCGAAGTTCTGCAGAGTGTGATTCATATATCCCCAATGTATCCAGTCTAATGCCTTCTCCGCATCCAGGGATAGGAGCAGAGAAGGCGTCCGACAGGATTTAGCATACTGCACAATCCCAACAACACGCCTCGTGGCATCTGACGCCTGCCTTCCTTGAGTGAAGCCTGATTAGTCAGGACCAATTAGAAAGGGGAGGATAGGCAATAACCTGTGTGCCAAAACTTTAGCATATAACTTGACGTCAGTATTGAGTTGAGATATCGGCCAAAAGTTCGCTGGATTATTAGGTTCTTTACCTGGTTTGGGGATTGTGACTATATATGCCTTAAGCATCTCAGCGGGAAATGAGGCAGAGGACATTGCAGCAGTAAACACTTCCTGGAGAGTTGGCGTTCGATTATTTCGAGAGTTGGCGTTAGATTTGCCTAATGGGAGTGATTTAATATTTTTTTTTTATCTCAGACTCCGTGATAGGCGAGTTTAGAGATTGTAGTTGTATCTGCGATAGAGAGGGGAGGTTAATTTTTGCTAAAAAAGCTTGGATGTATTCTTCTGTAGGTTGTGGGGTGTTGGTATCATTATGGAGATTTTTTAGGGATGAGTAGTACTCCGCAAAGGAATTAGCTATCTCTTTGGGGTTGATTATTTTGTGCTTATCAATCGGGTTAAGCAGGAATGGAATTTTCGTTTTGGCCCTGGCAGATTTAAGCCTCTCAGCTTTGAATTTACCTGCCCGGTTACCAGAGGAGTAATGGGCCAGTTTCAGATTTTGAAGATGCTTATCATACTGTTCAATAAGTTGGAGTCTGAGATCAGAGCGACATTGGGAAAGTTTCTTGGGTGGATTTATTTTGGGCCTCTAGCGTTTTGATGTCATCAAGGAGTTGATCCAACCTGTGTGTCCTCTGCCTCTTTTCTCTTGCACAAATCTGCAAAATGATTCCTATAATAAACGCTTTATGGGCACACCATAACATTGCAGGATCAGAGACAGAGCCTATATTATCATCAAAGAACTTAGATAAACTATCTGTTATTTTCGTTGCATGAGATGGCATCTGAAACAAACACGAGAGTTGGCCCGCCATATATAAGCAGGGCTAGGTGTGTGCCCCTCTATCACCGTGATTGAGACAGGTGCATGATCAGACCATGTAATATCATGGATGATGGAGAAGGACACCGCCTGTAAAATCATTTTATCAACAAGATTCAGGTCAATTCTCGAATAAGAGTTATGTCGAGCAGAGTGGTATGTGTAATCCTTCTCATTTGCATGCTGGCATCTCCAGACATCAAAAATGTCCTCTGAGTGAAGCAGATTTTGAAGCTGAGGAGGAGGACGTTTAGCTTTAGAGGAAGAGTCTATTGTGTGATCAACAGTTAGGTTATGGTCACCACAGATTATCAGGGAGCCTTTTCGAAGTGTGGCAATTTTACTGTATAACCTTTTTAGGAATCGGAATTGGTGGGAGTTTGGAGCGTACAAGTTAGCAATGGTAAAAGGTTTGTTGTTGAGTTCTCCCACCAATATGAGAAATCTTCCTTCCGGATCAGCATGGGTGTCTGTCAGGCTGAAGGCTACCGAGTCTCTGATAGCAATCAGTACTCCTTTCTGTTTGATAGGAGCTGAAGCCATATATATGTGTGGAAATTGTTTGTGGTGAAAATGGGGAGGTTTGTCAGACAGGAAATGCGTCTCTTGGATGCAAAGGACATCAGCCTGGAGTTTGAGTGCTTCTCTCCAGACCAAGGCTCTTTTGGCCGGGTGGTTGAGGCCGTTCACATTGAAGGAAGTTATTTTAAGCACCATTTGTACACAAGAAAAGTCTATGATGACAATGCCTTATCTTTAATGGTGAGGGGTCTTTCTTCATGAAGATCAGGCAGTGGGCAGAATGAGTCAAGGTGATCCTCTTCACATAAGAGGAAGTACAGAGTTTCCGGCACAGGTCAGACCAGCAATGGGGCAGAGAAAGTTGAATAGAAGGAGAAAACAAAGTCAAAACATAAAAAACAGTAGGTATTGCAGTGTAAAAAACATGTTCAAACAAGAACCAGAGGGTAGACTTGGTACCTAAAACTTGGTGGAGGGGAACAAAAATAAAAGAGAACCAGCGAACTGAGTGCTCCAGAACACATCAGGAACCTTGACATATAAACAGTTGTTGAAATTTTAATATGGGTGATTATGAGGCGTTTTTTGTGCCGCTTTTCTTCTTCGACACCGTTTGCCATTCGTACTGGGCGCTGAGCCTCATAGGGGTGAAGGCTCTGCAGGAGCTTTTTCTGGAAGTATATACAGTGAGCGTAGCAGTGTAAGCCCTTCCTCAATCTCCATGATCACAGTATTGTTACCATCATGTGTAACCGTTAGCTTAACCGGGTACCCCCAGCGATATGGGATATTGTGGTTACGAAGTGCCTTGGTCACCGGCAGCAGGGATTTGCACTTTTGCATCGTGCATCGCGATAGGTCCGCAAAAAGTTGGATATGAGCAAATTGTTCCGGAGGTTGCTGAGTTTTGCGGAATGCAATCAATAGTTGTTCCTTAACTTGGTAGAAATGTACTCGCATCAAGACATCTCTGAGAATATTGTCTGGGAGGTGGGACGGTTTAGGCAGTCTATGGATGCGGTCTACTTGCATTTCTGATGCAGAAACAGATGGAAGGAACTGCTTTAATAGATTGCGGGCATATTGCTGGAGTTGTGACGGGAGTATGGTCTCAGGAATCGCCCTGATTTTAACATTGTTTCTCCTTGACCTATCCTCAAGGTCAGCGACCTTTGCCCTAAGCCAAGAAAGTTCATCTGCATGATCAGCGTGGGCATCAATCAGAGTATTATGAGACAATGTGATCCACCCTTCCTCCCTTCCTCCCAAGTCTTCTATGTCGTATTTGAAGTTTTGCATACATTGCATCAAGTCAGCATGCGTGGAGCTGCGGAGGGAAACAAGCATGTCTTTGAGTGTAGTGTCAGACACAGGCTGACCTGATGTGGGAAACGATGTGAAGGGATCGATCATCTCCCTCGTGTCCTCCATGGGGTCATGTGCTGTGCTCACCTGTCTTGTGTTGACTTCCAGGCGAGACTTGGATTTTGCAGGGCTGCGGGATAAAGGGGTAGATGCCGCTGGAGATGTCTGCGCCTGGCCTTAGTGCGTTCCTGGGCTGCAGGAGGAAGACGGCAAGATGTTCCCCGCGCCAGCGGATAGAAATCATCCAGTTTTTTAGGTTGTGTTTGGTCTTTTCGCTTGCGGGTCATCTCGCAAGTGTCACGGGCCCTTTAGACAGGGTATAGAGGAGGATTCGGCCGGTGGTGTTGCCCCAGTTGCTAGCGGTTCCCGTGTCTGGAGCTGAGCTGTGTAGTCACACGTCCATTCAGTTGCGCGGTAGCCACGCCCAATCAATCAATCATTTTTCTGATCGCTGTAGTAGTGTCGCTGGTGCCGCTAGGTAGCCAGTTATTTTTTTAGGTTCGCCGCCAGGTTTTTATAGCATCAGGTACCCCCATATATTACCTAATAAAGGTTTAACCCCTTGATCCCCCCCTTAGGTAACCCTTTCACCCCCTATCGCCAGTGTCACTAAGCAATCGTTTTTCTGATCGCTGTAGTAGTGTCGCTGGTGCCGCTAGGTAGCCAGTTATTTTTTAGGTTCGCCGACAGGTTTTTATAGCGTCAGGTACCCCCATATACAACCTAATAAAGGTTTTAACCCCCCGATTGCCCCTAGAGTTAACCCTTTCACCAGTGATCACCGTATAAGTTTCACTGGTGACACTGGTTAGCCAGTTAGTTATTTAGTTATTTAGGTTTCCCGTTAGGTTTTTATATAGCGCCAGGTACCCCCATATATTACCTAATAAAGGTTTTAACCCCCTGATTGCCCCTAGTTAACCCTTTCACCAGTGATCACAGTATAAGTGTTACGGGTGACGCTGGTTTGTTAGTTTGCTTTTTATAGCATCAGGGCACCCGCCGTATATAACCCAATAAACTTTTAACCCCCTAATCGCCCGGCGGGTGATATCAATTAGGTTTTAGCATCAGATAGGGTCTGCGTCGCCCCAGGCAGCGTCAGGCTAGTGCCAGTAACGCTAACACCCACGCGCAAAGCATACACCTCCCTTAGTGGTATAGTATCTGAACAGATCAATATCTGATCTGATCAGATCTATACTAGCGTCCCCAGCAGTTTAGGGTTCCCAAAAACGCAGTGTTATCGGGATCAGCCCAGATACCTGCTTGCACCTGCGTTTAGCCCCTCCGCCCAGCCCAGCCCACCCAAGTGCAGTATCGATCGATCACTGTCACTTACAAAACACAACACACATAACTGCAGTGTTGGCAGAGACAGGCCTGATCCCTGCGAACGCTAACAGTTTTTTTGGTAGCGTTTTATACATTTGCTGACAGTCAGGTGCTTTTTTACCTGTGAATCCTTACTAGTGTACCACTAAATTTAGAGCCCAAAATGCCAAATCAAAGGTACACTAGTAAAGAGGCCTACGAGTTTCTGAGCATGACAGATAGTTGAGAGGAGGTCACGCATCTGTCAGATTCAGACTCAGAATACAATCCCGTAGAAGACAGTGGCTCCATGACAGATAGCATTGATTATGAAGGTGAGGTCCCTGCTAAGGTCAGGCGTACCCGATCCCGATCTTCTGATGTTGTTGAGGAGAAAGAACCGCAGGACTCTCGTATTATGGAGCAGAGAAGTACTAGCGCCGCTATTCCTTCTGGTGAACTGGCAAGCACCAGCGACCTAGTACACCCTGGACGTACATCCAGCACTGCAGTAACACTTGGTGACGTGGCAAGTCCAATGAGTGCAGTTCAAGCTGGCGAGGTGGCAAGCACAAGTAGTGTCCCGCTGCCACTAAGAAGAAGACAAAGGCAGGCCCATTGTGCCCATAGTGAACTTCCTGCAGAATTCGCCAATCCTGATTGGGTCCCCACCACTTCGGCAGCAACCGTACTTCCCCCATTCACTGGCCAACCCGGTATTCAGGTGGAAACAGCTGATTTTACGCCACTTGATTATTATTCACTGTTTTTCACAGAAGATCTCTATAGATCTATTGTGGACCAGAGTAATTTATATGCTGGTCAATTCATCGCCGCTAATCCCCAGTTGCCTTCCCTTGTCAGAGATTGGAAACCAATTACGGTTTCCGAATTTAAGACCTTTCTGGGACTTTCCCTCAATATGGGCATACATAAATTCTCGTCGTTGCACGCCTATTGGTCCACGCGCCCAATTGATCATATGCTCGTGTTCTCTGCCTCCATGTCCAGGAAACGATACGAGAAGATCTTGCGGTTCATGCACTTCAACGACAATGAACTTTGTCGTCCTCGTGGAGACCCTGAATACGATCGGCTCTACAAAATTCGCCCCCTCATAAACCACTTCAATGAACATTTTGCAGCCTTGTTTACTCCCGATCAAGTTGTCTGCATTGATGAGTCCCTGATTAAATTTTCTGGCCGCTTGTCTTTCAAACAGTACCTTCCCAGCAAGCGTGCCAGATACGGGGTCAAGCTCCATAACTTCTGTGACAGGGCAACAGGCTATGTATGGAGCTTTATCGTTTATGAGGGAAAAGATAGTCAGGTAGAGCCGGAGAACCGCCCAGATTACATAGGGAGCGCTGGCAAGATAGTGTGGAACTTGGTGTCACCCTTATTCGGAAAGGGGTACCACTTGTACGTGGACAATTATTACACGAGCGTGCCACTTTTAGTCACTTGTTTGATCATCAGATTGGAGCATGTGGCACCGTGCGACCTAATCGCGGGGGATTACCCCAGGGGCTTGTAGAATCCAGTCTTAGGCTGGGGGAGAGAGCCTGCTTGAAGTGTAATAATTTGCTCGCTGTGAAGTGGAGGGATAATAAGAATGTTTTCCTTCTTACCTCCCTTCACGCAGACACGACAGTCCAAATTCGTATGGCGACTGGTGTTGTGGAGAAACCCCTCTGTGTTCATGAATATAACCAAAATATGGGAGGGGTGGACCTCAACGACCAGTTGTTGGCGTCGTACTTAATTGCCCGTAAGGCCAGACGCTGGTACAAAAAAGTGTCTGTTTACTTATTTCAATTGGCTTTGCTGAATGCTCATGTGCTATACAGAGCTTCAGGCGGGACTTTATCCTTCCTTACATCCAGGAAGCGATTGTCACAGACCTCCTGTATCCAGGTGGTTCTGCACCTCACCATCCCCAACCAAATGCAGTAAGTCGGCTGCATGAGAGGCATTTTCCGTATGTCCTCGAGAGTACCCCTACCCAACGAGCCCCACAAATAAGATGTCGTGTCTGTAGCAAGCGCGGATATAGGCATGACACCCGTTATTATTGTCCACGCTGTCCTGACAATCCTGGTCTTTGCATTGGTAAATGTTTTGAACGCTACCATACACTAGTGAAGTTTTAGCGTAGGGTACAGCATTTCACAGACTAGGACACACTTACACAGGGTCTCCCAAGATGCCATCACATTTTGAGAGACCCGAACCTGGAACAGTTACAGTTACAGTTACAAAAAAAGTGTAAAAAAAAAAAAAAAACTTAAAAAAAACCTCACAAAAAAATATAAAATAAAAAAAACAAAAATAGTTGTTGTTGTATTGTTCTCTCTCACTCTCTCTCTCTATTTTCTCTCTATTGTTCTGCTCTTTTTTATTGTATTCTATTCTGCAATGTTTTATTGTTATGTTTTATCATGCTTGCTTTTCAGGTATGTAATTTTTTTATACTTTACTGTGTTTTATTGTTAACCATTTTTTTGTTTTCAGGTGCGCCATTCAGCTGCAGCGCGGATTTATTTATCTTGACAGCAACAGCGTTTGCTCCCACAATATATAAAGCCGTGACTCCAGTGCTGTAGGAGGTGATTTCACCACCACAGTTAAAAAAAATAGCATATATGCCGAAGCATGGGGGCAGCAGTGGCGTAGGAGCGATTTTGTTCCTTATGCCGCGTACATACGGTTGAAAATCCAACCGAGGCTTGCCCGTGGAAAAGTCAGACCGTGTGTACGCGGCATAACTTTTTTGCGGGAGGATGCCCCCATGCTTCGGCATATATGTATTTTAGGCACAGGTTGCGTTAAAAAATGTTTTATTTTTTACTATGTTTTTTTTTTCTGGTATTTGCTTTGCAGGTATGGTATGGTAAGGTATTATGCCCCGTACACACGATCGTTTTTAATGTCATTTTTTAAACCGACGTTTTTCTCCTCGTTTTTTTTCATGTTTCCTCTCAAGCCTGCCTTGCGTACACACCATCTTAAAAAAAAACGATCAAGCAAAGCGCAGTGACGTTCAACACGTACGACGGCACTATAAAGGGGAAGTTCCGTTCGAATGGCGCCACCCTTCATGTTAGTAAAGTTTGTTGAGCGACGATTCGCGCTTTTCAGTCCGTTACTGTGTAATGAATGTGCTATCTCCATTATGAACGCTAGTTTTACCAGAACGAGCGCTCCCGTTTCATACTTGATTCTGAGCATGCGCGTTTTTTTTCACGTCGTTAAAGCATACACACTATCGTTTTTCACGTCGTTAAAAAAAACGACATGAAAAACGACGTGAAAAAAGAGAGCATGTCCGGAATTTTTAATGGCCGTTTTTCACGTCGTTAAAAATGCTCTGGAGCATACACACGATCATTTTTCAGGGCCATTTTTTAAAATGGCAGTTTTAACGGCATGAAAAACGATCGTGTGTACGGCGCATAACTGTTATACTGTAATGTTATTTTTTTTAATGTTAACCATCATTTGCTTAGCAGGTACTCTATTCAGTTGCAGAGCGGATTTATCTATCTTGACAGCAACAACGTTTGCTCCCACGATACATAAAGCCATGACTCCAACGCTGTAGGAGGTGATTTCACCACCACAGTTAAAAAAAAAGAGCATATATGCCAAAGCATGTGGGCAGCAGGGGCGGAGGAGCGATTTTGCTCCTAATGCCGCATACATACGGTCAAAATTCCGACAGAGACTTGCCCATGCAAAAGTCAGACCGCGTGTACGTGGCATAACCTTTTAATGCCACGTACATACGGTCGAAATTCCGACGGAGGCTTGCCCGTGGAAAAGTCCGACCCTGTGTACGCACCATAACTTTTTTGCGGGAGGATGCCCCCATGCTTCGGCATATATGCCCATCATTAGAAGTGGGTGGATGAAGGGAGGTATTCTAATGGTGGGCATACCCACCGATCAATCTCTTTTTTTCATTCAGCCAACAGGCTGCATGAAAAAAAAGATTACAATACATGTCCAACAAGGACCAGCAACGTACTGGTATGTTGCTGGACTTTGAATGTTTATACCTGAATGATGCCTGCAGGTTTAGGTATCATCTTGGTATCATTCTTTTCAGCCACTGGCCGGCTTTCATGTAAAAGCAATTCTAGCAGATAATTAGCCTCTAGACTGCTTTTACAAGCAGTGGGAGGGAATGCCCCCCCCGGATATAAACAGCGCCATTGGGAAATTGGGAAAGCATTTTATCACACCGATCTTGGTGTGGTCAGATGCTTTGAGGGCAGAGGAAAGATCTAGGGTCTAACCCCCGCATATATAAATGGTGCATGTATGCCCATCATTAGAATTTGGTGGATGAAGGGAGGTATTCTAATGGTGGGCATACCCACCGATCAATCTCTTTTTTTCGTTCAGCCAACAGGCTGCATGAAAAAAAAAAAGATTACAATACATGTCTAACAAGGACCAGCAACATACTGGTATGTTGCTGGACTTTGAATGTTCATACCAGAATGATGCCTGCGGGTTTAGGTATCATCTTGGTATCATTCTTTTCAGCCAGTGGTTGGCTTTCATGTAAAAGCAATCCTAGCGGCTAATTCGTCTCTAGACTGCTTTTACAAGCAGTGGGAAATTGGGAAAGCATTTTATCACACCGATCTTGGTGTGGTCAGATTCTTTGAGGGCAGAGGAAAGATCTAGGGTCTAATAGACCCCCATTTGTTTTCAAAAAAAGAGTACCTGACACTACCTATTGCTATCATAGGGGATATTTACATTCCCTGAGATAACAATAAAAATGGTAAAAAAAAAAAAAAAAAAATGGAAGGAACAGTTTAAAAATAAAATAAAAAATAAAAATAAATAATAAAAAATAAAAAAAAGCACCCCTGTCCCCGCCTGCTCTTGCGCAAAGGCAAACGCAAGCGTTGGTCTGGCGTCATATGTAAACAGCAATTGCACTATGCATGTGAGGTATCACCGCATAGGTCAGATCAAGGGCAGTAATTTTAGCAGTAGACCTCCTCTGTAAATCTAATGAGGTAACCTGTAAAGGCTTTTAAAGGCTTTTAAAAATGTATGTAATTTGTCGCCACTGCGCGTTTGTGCGCAATTTTAAAGCATGTCGTGTTTGGTATCCATGTACTCGGCCTAAGATCATATTTTTTATTTAATCAAAAATTTGGGCAATATAGTGTGTTTTAGTGCATTAAAATAAAAAAAGTGTATTTTTTCCCAAAAAAATGCGTTTGAAAAAATCGCTGCGCAAATACTGTGTGGAAAAAAAAATGCAACACCCACCATTTTAATATGTAGGGCCTTTGCTTTAAAAACATATATAATGTTTGGGGGTTCAATGTAATTTTCTTGCAAAAAACTTTTTTTTTCATGTAAACAAAACATGTCAGAAAGGGCTTTGTCTTCAAGTGGTTAGAAGAGTGGATTATGTGTGACATAAGCTTCCTAATGTTGTGTATAAAATGCCAGGACAGTTCAAACCCCCCCCCAATTGACCCCATTTTGGAAAGTAGACACCCCAAGCTATTTGCTGAGAGGCATGTCGAGTCCATGGAATATTTTATATTTTGACACAAGTTGCGGGAAGAAGACAATTTTTTTTTTTTTTTGCACAAAGTTGTCACTAAATGATATTTTGCTCAAACATGCCATGGAAATATGTGGAATTACACCCCAAAATACATTCTGTTGCTTCTCCTGAGTACGGGGATACCACATGTGTGGGACTTTTTGGGAGCCTAGCCACGTACGGGACCCCGAAAACCAAGCACCGCCTTCAGGATTTCTAAGGGTGTAAAATTTTGATTTCACTCCTCACTGCCTATCACAGTTTCGGAGGCCATGAAATGCCAACATAGCACAACCCCCCACCCCAAATGACCCCATTTTGGAAAGTAGACACCCCAATCTATTTGCTGAAAGGTATGGTGAGTATTTTGCAGATCTTGCTTTTTGTCACAAAATTTTTAAAATTGAAAAAAGAAAAAAAAAATGAGAGCTGTAAAATACTCACCATGCCTCTCAGCAAAAATAGCTTGGGGTGTCTACTTTCCAAAATGGGGTCATTTGGGGGGGTTGTGCTATTTTGGCATTTTATGGCCTTCGAAACTGTGATAGGTAGTGAGGAGTGAAATCAAAAATTTGCGCCCTTAGAAATCCTGAAGGCGGTGCTCGGTTTTCGGGGCCCCGTACGCGGCTAGGCTCCCAAAAAGTCCCACACATGTGGTATCCCCGTACTCAGGAGAAGCAGAAAAACGGATTTTGGGGTGCAATTCCACATATAACCATGGCATGTGTGAGCAATATATCATTTAGTGACAACTTTTTGTAAACATTTTTTTTTGTCATTATTCAATCACTTGGGACAAAAAAAATAATATTCAATGGGCTCAACATGCCTCTCAGCATATAGATTGGGGTGTCTACTTTCCAAAATGGGGTCATTTGGAGGGGTTTTGTGCCATCTTGGCATTTATGGCCTTCAAAACTGTGATAGGCAGTGAGGAGTGAAATCAAAAATGTATTCCCTTAGAAATCCTGAAGGCGGTGCTTGGTTTTTGGGGTCCTGTACGCGGCTAGGCTCCCAAAAAGTCCCACACATGTGGTATCCCCGTTCTCAGGAGAAGCAGCAAAATTTATTTTGGGGTGTAATAATTTTACATATGCCCATGGCATGTGTGAGCAATATATCATTTAGTGAAAACTATGTGCAAAAAAAAAAAGTTTGTTATTTTCCCGCAACTTGTGGCAAAATATAAAATATTCCATGGACTCAACATGCCTCTCAGCAAATAGCTTGGGGTGTCTACTTTCCAAAATGGGGTCATTTGGGGGGTTTTGTGCTATTTTGGCATTTTATGGCCTTCGAAACTGTGATAGGTAGTGAGGAGTGAAATCAAAAATTTGCGCCCTTAGAAATCCTGAAGGCGGTGATTGGTTTTCGGGGTGCCGTACGCGGCTACGCTCCCAAAAAGCCCCACACATGTGGTATCCCCGTACTCAGGAGAAGCAGCAAAATGTGTTTTGGGGTGCAAATCCACATATAACCATGGCATGTTTGAGCAATATATAATTTAGTGACAACTTTTTGTAAATTATTCTTTTTTTTTATTCAATCACTTGGGACAAAAAAAATATTCAATGGGCTCAACATGCCTCTCAGCAATTTCCTTGGGGTGTATACTTTCCAAAATGGGGTCTTTTTTTGGGGGGGTGTTGTACTGCCCTGCCATTTTAGCACCTCAAGAAATGAGATAGGCAGTCATAAATTAAAAGCTGTGAAAATTCCAGAAAATGTACCCTAGTTTGTAGACGCTATAACTTTTGCACAAACCAATAAATATACACTTATTGACATTTGTTTTACTAAAGACATGTGGCTGAATACATTTTGGCCTAAATGTTTGACTAAAATTGAGTTTATTAGATTCTTCTTATAACAAAATTAGAAAATATATATTTTTTTCAAAATTTTTGGTATTTTTCCGTTTATATCGCAAAAAATGAAAATCGCAGAGGCAATCAAATACCATCAAAATAAAGCTCTATTTGTAAGGAAAAAAGGGACGCAAATTTAGTTTGGGTACAACATTGCATGACCGCGCAATTATCAGTTAAAGCAGCACAGTGCCAAGTTGTAAAAACCCCTCTGGTCTTTAAGCTGCATAATGGTCTGGGGCTGAAGTGGTTAAATTATCGATCTCATGGACACCCCTTAGGAAGACTGGTAGTGTATTAAAACACCAAAAAACTTATTGTATGTAGGGGTAGGGGTATCTCTCACCCCCTCCCCCCTCCATTCCTCTTAATTCTCACCCCTCTTTCCCTCCCCCTCCCCCTTTTTTCCCTCTTCCCTTCTTCCCCCTCCCCCTTCTCCCCCTCCTCTCTTCTTCTCCCCCTCTTATCCCCCTTTCTTTCCTATTTTTCCTTTTTTCTTCCCCCCTTACTCTCTTCTCCCCCCCCCCTTCCCCCCTTCTTTTCCATTTCTCCTTTTTCCTTCTCTCTCCATCTTTCCCTTTGGTTGTATCCTCACATTTACACGTACCATACAACTATTTATAGGCAAGGGTCCTGTTTTCTTCCTGACCGGACCTGAGAGGTCATCCCCATACAGTTTGAAGGTAAAATATGAACATATTCCATTTTGAATAAAAATTAGGCTTTTCTACGTACATGCGTTTTCCATCTAAAGAATCTTGGTGTTATGAAACACAGCTGGACGGTGTACAAAACTCTCTGTAGTTGCGCATGTTTTGTTAAAATCATGAGTTAATGGGTCCATAAGGGGCAATTACAAATGCCCTGCATTGATTTTACTATTCTCATGCCATGATAATTGACCTGTCTTAAATGTTATATGTATAGCAGCTTTTATATACTTGTTACTACTGTTGACATTGGATTTTCAAAATTCTGATACTAATTTTATCCTATGTGCTGTTTTTCTTTTGTGTGATTTTAAATGCCCTGACGAAGTGGGCTACCCGTGAAATGCGTAGGCCATACTTATGATACACCTGGCCAGGATCTAAACAACCTGGACCAAAGTAACAGTAAAATTGTATTTTGTATCAAACTGTGACATATTGTTTTAAAGAATCACATCCAAGGATGGTAAATAAAATATTTTCTATGTTTTAAAATTGTGATATCATTTTTTTACTCTTTTCTAAACCCCACCGAGGCACATTTAAAGTCCCACCTCACTTTGTACTTTTCATATTCTGCAGGGATGGTGCCTCCATGGAGTTATAATCTTCTCATGCATACCCCTACCCCTACATACCCTCACATAAAAAGAAATACAATGAACTGCACAATGAAGTGCCAGAGGCAGAGACACTCCACATGGGCTCCCCACTCCAGGTGGAATCAGGCTGATGACTCACCATCTCTTTCACACTGATCAGTTTTTAGGGTTTAAAAAGCAGAAGAAAAAATCATGTATCCCTTTAAATTTTATGGAACTCTTCTCACTGCAGGTGTGCTGCATTTTGAAGAGTCCTACATGCTGCATCTTTGGTGCAGTTTTTTTAAAAGCACTTTCCATTTTAAGTCAATTGAAAGGCATCAGAAACATACCAGTGTGAAAGGATCCTAATCAGAACCACTGCTACTGGAATGTCTCTGCCCTCAACACTAAGAAGACTGATGAAGTCGACGATGACGTAAGGCATAGGGTAGAGTGCTGATCCTTAGTAGTGGGAGTACGGCTAATCTATGTCATTTGTCACTACTTTTTTTATATATTGGGGTACTACAGCTTGATATTAATGTAAGAGAGCAGTGTGCTTGAGATTTATGGGTTATATTGGCTATATACTGTAACTGAGCAATGTGTTGCACTGCTTTGGATAAATACTACAACCACATGTGAACAAAGACAGTGAATAAAATAACAAATATGTTAATAGTGCAGTAATCAACGCTTGGTGATAAACTTAAAATTACACATAAATGGAAATCCTTCCCAGAATATAGCCTGGTATTCCTATATGGCAATATATTATAATCCCAGTGCTGTACAAAAAAAAACAAAAAAAAGTGGTGTAAAATAAATAACAAATGCTGCAAACAACTCATTAAATGCCAATAATATAGCCCACCCAGAGAAAATAGACAGTAAGTTCTTCCAAGCAGTTATGTCCTTCACCACAGAAAAATATTTTGTGAAATACTGTTGGTAATTAAAACCCTAATCTCAGTGCTGCAAATCCAAAATTAAACTCCAGTGCTCCACCATGCAGTGAATGTAAGATGGACCCGTACCTGTTACATGAACCCATGCAATAGGCCTAAAAATGATTTATCACCAACTTCAGGGGTGATCGAGTATGTAAGCCGTCCAGGGACGGTGCAATGGACTTTCCCTTTCATATACACCTCAGCTGTATCCTCTCTCTCTGCTCCACTCTGGTACAGGCTGTGATATTTCTACGTGTTTCTGTAGACAGAGCTCCTGTATTGCCATTTCCAGCAATGTGTCCTCTCTAATACTTCCCTCCAATTCACCTTTCACCTGGATTATTTCAAAATCTGAATAAAAAATCCATATAAATCCTAATAAAGAACCTCCTCAGTTAATGATATAAAAATAAAACAATCAGATGATTTCTTACTTTGCCGTTTTTCCAGAAGGAAGGGTGACTTATATTGCGAAATGTTTTAGGCACAAAGTCTGGGCTTTTAATAATGGATATCGGAATATCATAAAAACGTGAACTGTTAGTCACAATCCAGATGTATAACATAAGATTGGTGGGAACTTCTCTTCTCTTATTAAAGTAGATCTCGCCATCTTCTACGTCCATGTAATAAACATTTCTCACATATTTGTGAAGCTTTTCATAGAAGACAGAAATACACACATTACTAAATACAAATATAAGAGTTCTGGAATTAAAGTCTGCTTAGAAAAATACAAAGTGCTTAGATTCAGCTTACTAGAAGGTGTTCCTATAAATGTGAATAGGAAAGAATGAATCTGGAGAATCTCTTATTCTTCACTTTTTGATTCCCCTGCAATGTCTCCATGTACATCTCTCTGATATGAAAAGAATTCAGAGAATCATCAATCATTCATATTATTTTCAGATTGGACAGATCTGTATGTATATGTTCAGGAGAATAAAACAACTGTAATTTTCCTGTCTATTACATGTAGCACACAGATCTTTTTCCCCCTCTTACCTTCCTATTAGGGGGATCAGACACACCATTCCACATGCCCACGTCCTCTGGATTAGAGGTCGGGCGGTGTTATGTATTTGGGTCCCGCAGCGAGTTGCTTCCTTTCACTGGTTCTCCCCTCTAGACTATAGAGGCAAGTCTTTACCTTTCCCAAAGAAGGTCAATGTCCACACAACACTTCAACTCCAACAAGAGTTTATTTTCTCTTACTTTCTTGAGTAACCAGAAAGTTGAAGAGAGGAAAGGGGTTAGCAGAATAGGATGGATTCAGGCACACTCTTGGCTTTGTCGCCACTCGGTCCCTAGTGGGTATAGCTCACCCAGATAGTCACTCAATGGCACTAGCTGCCGGCATGAAGCTCGAACAGTGACTTAGTCCCCTCCAAGGACAAAGTCAAGAATATCCCTCCTTAAGTAACGACACTCCGCAAGGGCAGTCTGCGAAGAAAGGAATCCTTCCCTCCTACAGGTCACCAGGCCTCTCCCGAGACAGCAGTCTTATATTACTCATCTCCTCTATAGGGCCGATCCTCCCCTGGCTTCCTCTCAGTCAGAGCGGTCACCCTCACCTGGGCTCCCCGGGTTTCCTTTCTGATTGTAGACCCAGTTCAAGGTACTGGGCCTACCTGGAACTCCGCAACCTCGGGCCGAAGGTGCCCAAGACTCCTTAGTCAAAGTTGGGCGCACCCCCCCTTAGAGGGGCACACTCCTCTGACTACAGGTCCCCGGGTACTACTCCTGAACAATGGCATCTGCCCCTTATATACCCTCTCCCGGCATGAACAGCAGGCCGGAACCGCCCACCATATGGCAGCCGAGAGATGACATCCAATAGCCACTCCATCACCTGTGGTTCAACCCCGGGTATAAGTGACAGCACCACCTATACGCCTAAAGAGGAACTACACGCCAGGTGACACAGCAGCAAGGCGGAGGCCAAACAATTAGAAGACCCGAGCCAACTACCGCTCAGGTCACGCCTAAATTTAAGCACAGCGACCCCCCTAGGTAGGGGTCCGCTACATACACTCAGGATATTACTCTAAGAGAGATAAGCAGAGGACAGAGAAAACTTCATATGGAGAGATTGAAGAATTTTCATACCCATCCTTATTTATTGTTCACTACTCGCTACCACAATTAGAGTTGGACAAACGGTTCAGCCCGAGCATGAATTCAGGCCGAACATTGGTTGTTCAGCCTGTTCGGCCAACACTCGAATTTGCAGGGTGTTTGGCGGATGTTCGAGTCGCTGAACACCCTGCAATGCACTGTGCACTGCTGATCAATCAATGTGCAGTATAAGTTAAGGAGCAGGGCCGGGAAACTGGCTGTGCCATCCTAAACAACTGATGAGTCATCAGCTGTCAATGGGTTTCCCTGATGACAGCTTTAACTACTTGTCTACCGCCCACCGTCAAATGACGGCGGGCGGAAGACTCTCTTGTTCTGACCGGACGTCACATGACGTCCTCTCTTTAAAAGCAGCTAGGGGGTGTGCGCACCGCCGCGTCGATGGGGACCCGATGCGCGTGCCCGGCGGCCGCGGTGGCCGCCGGGCACCCACGATTGCCCAGTAACCGCGCAGGACCGTGGATCTGTGTGTGTAAACACACAGATCCACGTCCTGTCAGGGAGAGGAGACCGATGGTGTGTCCCTTGTACATAGGGACAACCATTGGTCACCTCCCCCAGTCAGTCCCCTCCCCCCACAGTTAGAACACATCTAGGAAACACATTTAACCCCTTCCTCGCCCCCTAGTGTTAACCCCTTCCCTAACATTTATACAGTAATCAATGCAATTTTATAGCAGGGATCGCTGTATAAATGTGAATGGTCCCAAAAATGTGTCAAAAGTGTCTGATGTGTCCGCCGCAATATCGCAGTCACAATAAAAATCGCAGATCGCCTCCATTACTAGTAAAAAAAAAATACTATAAACTATCCCCTATCTTGTAGACGGTATAACTTTTGCGCAAACCAATCAATATACGCTTATTGCAATTTTTTTACCAAAAATATGTAGAAGAATACAGAGGATTTTTTTTTTAAATGGATATTTATTATAGCAAAAAGTAAAAAATATTGTGTTTTTTTCAAACTTGACGCTCTTCTGTTGTTTATAGCGCAAAAAATAAAAACCACAGAGGTGATCAAATACCACCAAAAGAAAGCTCTATTTGTGGGGAAAAAAGTAAGTATATTTTGTTTGGGAGTCACGTCGCGCGACCGCGCAATTGTCATTCAAATTGTGACAGCACTGAAAGCTGAAAAATGGCTTGGGCAGGAAGGGGGTTTTCGTGCCCGGTAGGCAGGTGGTTAAAGGAAAAAAATGTTGGTTAAAAAAAATGAAAAAACAGCCCCCCCCCCCAGTATAGGCCCTTCGAGTCTGATATGAAATTTAAGGTGAATTCCCATGGCAAAATGTAAAAAAAAAATCATGGGTTGCCCCCAAAATCCATACCAGACCCTTATCTGGAAAATCAGCCTGGAAGTCCAGGAAAGGGGGAGGATGAGTGAGCTCCCCCCTCCTAAACCATAAAAGGCCACATACCCTCAACATGGGGGGTGGGTGCTTTGGGGTGGGGGGCTCTGCGATCCCACCCCAAAGCATCTTGTTTCCATGTTGATGGGGACAAGGACCTCATCCCCACAAACCTGGCCGGTGGTTTTGGGGGTCTGCAGGCAGGGGGCTTATCAGAATCTGGAAGCCATTTTAACTATAAAACCCTCAGACAAAAGGAGAACACATTGTAGTTAGAGATGGGCCTCCTGTTTGGTTCACAGCAGAAAAGATCTAACCTGAACGGTGAACCCCATTGAAGTCTATGGGAGCCAAACAGGAAAAATCTTAAGTCCCCATTTTGAAGTGCCATGATGTAACGCGTAGGGCAGTTCGAACCGAAACTAATGCAAGAGACTGGCAAGTCACTGTATCTATATCTAACAGTTATGCCCTGTACACAGGAACAGAAGAATTTCTGATGCGATAAAATCTGATGGAATTTACCGTTAGAATTCCGTTCAAGCTGTCTTGCATACACACTGTCAGACAAAATTCCGACCGTCCAAAATGCGGTGATGTAAAACACTACGACGAGCCGAGAAAAACTAAGTTCAATGCTTCTGAGCATGCGTCGACTTGATTCTGCGTGTTTTTTACTTTGTCGGAGTTCCACACAGACGATCGGAATTTCCATAGGAAAAAAATAAAACATGTTCTATTTCTAAACTCCGACGGAAAAAAAATCTGATGGGGCCCACACACGGTCAGAATATCCGATAAAAAAATTCCGTCAGACTTTTTTCATCGGAAATTCTGATTGTGTGTACAAGGCATAAGAGTTGCTTTTTTCAATAAACCATTACAACTTTTATCTACTAGACTATGGAGGAATAATTTATTTATCCTAAACATATGGAGTGACCGTGGGAGACTAAGCCTTAAAGGGACCACCTTCTAGTATTACCTGGAGACTCCTTAAATACCTTTTAAAGGGCCATATAAGATGCAATATCATTGTGGAGACTAGGGACGAGCTTCGAGTTCGAGTCAAACTCATGTTCGACTCGAACATTGCCTGTTTGCCCGTGTCTTTGAACAGCAAACAATTTGGGGTGTTCGCGGCAAATTCGAAAAGCCGCGGAACACCCTGTAAAAGTCTATGGGAGAAATCTAAAGTGCTAATTTTAAAGGCTTATATGCAAGTTATTGTCATAAAAAGTATTTGGGGACCTGGGTCCTGCCCCAGGGGACA
Source organism: Rana muscosa (assembly GCA_029206835.1). Classification (NCBI taxonomy): domain Eukaryota; kingdom Metazoa; phylum Chordata; class Amphibia; order Anura; family Ranidae; genus Rana; species Rana muscosa. The sequence continues at coordinate 10,687,593 of CM055116.1, forward strand.
TGTATCAATGCAAAAAATAGTTTTAAAAACGGCAGTTTTTTCAGGAGCAGTGATTTTAATAATGCTTAAAGTGAAACAATAAAAGTGAAATATTCCTTTCAATTTTGTACCTGGGGGGTGTGTATATTATATCTGTAAAGTAGCGCTTGTTTCCCATGCTTAGAACTGTTCCTGCACAAAATGTCATTTCTGAAGGAAAAAAAAGTAATTTAAAACCACTCGCGGCTATAATGAATTGTCGGCTCCCGGCAATACAGAGAAAAGTAATTGAAAGTCATTAATAAAAAAAAAATGCGTGGGGGTCCCCCCCAAATTCAATTACCAGGCCCTTCAGGTCTGGTATGGATACTAAGGGGAACCCTGCACCAAATTACAAAAAAATTACGTGCGGTTCCCCCCCAAATATCCATACCAGACCCTTCAGGTCTGGTATGGATTTTAAGGGGAACTCCGTGCCAAATAAAAAAAATGGAGTGGAGTTCCCCCCAAAAATCCATACCAGACCCTTATCCGAGCACGCAACCTGGCAGGCCACAGGAAAAGAGGGGGGATGAGAGAGTGCCCCCCCTCTTGAACCGTACCAGGCCACATGCCCTCAACATGGGGAGGATGCTTTGGGGTCTGGACCCCAAAGCACCATGTCCCCATGTTGTTGAGTCAAGGGCCTCATCCCCACAACCCTTGCCCGGTGATTGTGGGGGTCTGTGGGTGGGGGGTTAATCGGAAACTGGAAGACCCCTTTAACAAAGGGGACCCCTAGATCCCACCCCCTATGTGAATTGGTAAGGGGTACATTGTACCCCTACCATTTCACAAATAAAGTGTAAAAAATTCCGGGTTTCCCCTTGCATCAGAGGGGGACGGGTCACGTGAAGGGTGGCCCCGTCCTCATCTACATAAGACCTGTCAGGCTGCCGCAACGTCATTCTCGGGGTGTCTCCGGTGGAGACAGGACCGTGTGCTGTTGCTCGCTGGACATCATCGCTGGAGCCTGCAGATCATCCGTCGCTGGATACCGACAGCACTGGAGTCGAGATTGAGAGTGGATTACCACCGCTGGAATCTTTTTTTTAATTTGTATTTTTTATTTTTAATAAAGAACTTATCCCAACTGTGTCTGTGTGTTTTTTTTACAATTTTTTACACTTTATTTGTGAAATGGTAAGGGTACAATGTACCCCTTACCAATTCACATGGGGGGTGGGATCTGGGGGTCCCCTTTGTTAAAGGGGTCTTCCAGATTCCGATAAGCCCCCCGCCCGCAGACCCCCACAACCACCGGGCAAGGGTTGTGGGGATGAGGCCCTTGTCCCCATCAACATGGGGACATGGTGCTTTGGGGTCCAGACCCCAAAGCATCCTCCCCATGTTGAGGGCATGTGGCCTGGTACGGTTCAGGAGGGGGGCGCTCTCTCGTCCCCCCCTCTTTTCCTGTGGCCTGCCAGGTTGCATGCTCGGATAAGGGTCTGGTATGGATTTTTTGGGGGAAATCCACGCCATTTTTTTTTAAAAATGGCGCGGAATTCCCCTTCAAATGATATTTGAGGGAAAACCCCACATCATTTATTTATTTTTTGGCGCAGGGTTCCCTTTAATATCCATACCAGACCCGAAGGGCCTGGTAATTGAATTTGGGGGTACCCCCATGCATTTTTTTTTTTTTATCAATGACTTTCAAAGACTTTTTTCTGTATTGCCGGGAGCCGACAATTCATTATAGCCGCAAGTACTTTTAAATGACTTTTTTTCCTTCAGAAATGACATTTTGTGCAGGGACAGTTCTAAGCACGGGAAACAAGGGCTACTTTATAGGCATACTATAGACACCCCCCAGGTACGAAATTTAAAGGAATGTTTCACTTTTATTTTTTCACTTTAAGCATTATTAAAATCACTGCTCCCGAAAAACGGCTGTTTTTAAAGCTTTTTTTGCATTGATACATGTCCACTGAGGCAGGACCCAGGTCCCCAAACACTTTTTATGACAATAACCTGCATATAAGCCTTTAAAATTAGCACTTTAGATTTTTCATGTTCTTGTCCCATAGACTTTAATGGTGTTCGGATGTTCGAACACATTTATTGCCTGTTCGCATGTTCCGAACACCCCCCCCCCCCCAGTTCGGTTCGCACTAGAACCTGAGAACGGACCGAAAGTTCGCGCAAATTTTAGAACCCTATTAAATACAATGGACGTGAATGTTTTAAATTAAAAGTGCTAATTATATCGGCTAATATGCAAGTTATTGTCCTAAAAAGGGTTTGGGGACCCGAGTCCTGCCCCAGGGGACATGTATCAATGCAAAAAGAGGTTTTAAAAAACGGCCGTTTTTTTCGGGAGCAGTGATTTTAATGATGCATAAAGTGAAAAAAAAAGTTAAATATTCCTTTAAATATCGTACCTGGGGGGTGTCTATAGTATGCCTGTGAAGTGGCACATGTTTCCCGTGTTTAGAACTGTCCTTGCACAAAATGACATTTCTAAAGGAAAAAAAAGTCATTTAAAACTGCTTGCGGCTTTAGTGTAATGTCTGGTCCCGGCAATATGGATGAAAATCATTAAGAAAAATGGCATGGGTACACCCCCCAGCCCACTACCAGCCCCTTTGGGTCTTGTATGGATATTAAGGGGAACCCCGCACCCAAATTAAAAAAAGGCCCTATATACTCTGAATAACAGTATACAGGCGGTTCAAACAAGACAGGGACTGTAGGTTTGTTCTTAAGTAGAATCTGTTTGTAATTTGGAACAGGTACATTTTTTAAATGTAGCTCCAGCCAAAAAATCTATTTTTAAGCTTTTTGGAAAATATAGAGAAGCGTTATCACCCCTGTAACATTTGATTTGCTGACTGTGCACCTATTCAGAACATTTCACCTCACTTTCCGTCCCAATGACAAATGTTTTTTGAAAATATGGGTTTTTTATTGAAACAAGGATTGGTGATAAAGCATCAGTGGAGAGGAGACACCTTTTTCTCATTTTAACTCTTACAGGAGAGAATTTCCCTTCCTAGGGGTAGATTTCCTCTCACTTCTTGTTGTCTCCTTCCGTTTGCAAGTAGGAGTCATTTGTAAGTTGGATGTTTGAAAGTAGGGGCCTGCCGTATATACTCTGCAGAAATTTGGCCCTTAGGTCTTGGTGTTGCCACAATACTGTAAGCCCTCACAGTTACTCTTGGTGGGCGCTGGAACGCCCTGCTGTGAACTATTATATCAAGAATTGTAATTACATGTCATTGTTGAACAGTGGTAGGAAAAATTTGGCCTTTGGTGGTGGTGGTGGTGCTGGTGCCACAACACTGTAAGTCCTCACAGTTACTCTTGGTGGGAGCAGGAATGGGCCCAGGTGTGAAATATTAGATCAAAAATTGTAATTACATGCCCCTGTTGAACAGGGGCAGAAAAATTGGGCTTTTGGCGGTGGTGGTGGTGGTGGTGCCACAACACTGTAAGCCCTTACAGTTACTCTTGGTGGGCGCAGGAATGGGCCCTGCTGTGAAATATTAGATCAAGACTTGTAATTACATGCCCCTGTTGAACAGGGGCAGAACAATTTGGCCTTAGGAACTGGTGCCACAACACTGCAACCCCTCACAGATACTGTACTTGGAGTGCAGCAATGAGCCCGGTTGCAAAGTATTGCATCAAAAATTGTAATTACACGCCCCTGTTAAACAGGGGCAGAAAAATTGGGCCTTAGGCACTGGTGCTGGTGCCACAACACTGCAACCCCTCACAGATACTGTACTTGGAGTGCAGCAATGAGCCCTGCTGCAAAGTATTGCATCAAAAATGTAATTACACGCCCCTGTTAAACAGGGGCAGAAAAATTGGGCCTTAGGCACTGGTGCTGGTGTCACAACACTGCAACCCCTCACAGATACAGTACTTGGAGTGCAGCAATGAGCCCGGTTGCAAAGTATTGCATCAAAAATTGTAATTACACGCCCCTGTAAAACAGGGGCAGAAAATTTGGGCCTTAGGCACTGGTGCTGGTGCCACAACACTGCAACCCCTCACAGATACAGTACTTGGAGCGCAGCAATGAGCCGTGCTGCAAAGTATTGCATCAAAAATTGTATTTACACGCCCCTGTTAAACAGGGGCAGAAAAATTGGGACTTAGGCACTGGTGCTGGTGCCACAACACCGCAACCCCTCACAGATACTCTAGTTGTAGCGCAGCAATGAGCCCTGCTGCAAAGTATTGCATCAAAAATTGTATTTACACGCCCCTGTTAAACAGGGGCTAAAAAATTGGGCCTTAAACACTGGTGCTGGTGCCACAACACTGCAACCCCTCACAGATACTGTAGTTGGAGCACAGCAATGAGCCCTGCTGCAAAGCATTGCATCAAAAATTGTAAACACACGCCCCTGTTAAACAGGGGCTGAAAAATTGGGTCTTTGCCACTGGTGGCGGTGCCCAGAACCAAAAATGTTCTTTTAAGCTATCAGCATGATTATTGAGGAGGAAGAGGATAGTCACTCAGTATAACAGGATAGTCACTCAGCATCAGCATAGGCAGTCTTGAAGGGATCTGACATTTCCCCAAAAATTATTCGGTTACATCAGCATCGAGTGCTTGGTAGCTGGTGGTGATCCAAGACTGATTCATTTTTATGAAGGTCAGTCGATCGACCAAGTCGGTGGACAGGCGCACCCGGTGATCGGTTACAAAGCCTCCAGCAGCACTGAATGTGCGTTCCAAAAGAATACTGGATGCAGGACAGGCCAGTAGCTCAATTGCATACTTACTGTGCAAGCTCTGGCCAGTGATCAATCCTCAAGACACAGTAACCCAGAGGATTTTCGGTGGGAAAGGTATCCAAGTCTGATCTTGCCCCTAGGTATTCCTGCATCATGTAAACCAGATGCTGGCGATGGTTGAGTTGAGTTGAGTTGAGAGGTATCTTAATATAGCGCGGTCTTACCCCGAAGGGTCCCGACGCGCATAGCAGAGTTTCTGGGAAAAGAGGACCCAGGAACCAGAAGCAGCACAGAGCGGCAGAAAGGGTGGAAGAGAGAGAGGCTACGCAGGGAAGGCTTGTGTGAAAAGCCAAGTCTTCAGTAACCCGCGGAAGACCGGAATAGTAGGGGCCTCCTGGAGCTCGACAGGGAGGCTGTTCCACAAAACGGCACCCTGGTGGGAGAAGGCCCGACCACCACGCCCAATCTTCTTGGGCACCGAGATGTGGAGGAGATCTCTGCCGATAGATCTGAGTGATCTAACAAAAGCTCATTTATGAAAACGAGAGTAGAGATAGCTTGGGGCCAGGCCTCTCATTATCTTAAACATAATACATCCAGCCTTAAATAAGGTGCGATAGTGGACCGGCAGCCAGTGCAAGGCGCAGAGGACAGGGGTGATATGATCCCTCAGTGGGACATCCATGCGTAACCTAGCCGCAGCATTTTGAATAATTTGAAGCTTCTGCACTAACATCTTTGGCAATCCCAGATAAAGAGAGTTGCAGTAGTCTAGGCAGCTACCTATCATGGCGCAGATGACAGTTTTTCTGTCCGAGATATCCAAATATTTAAACAGCACCCTCAGGAGTTTTAGCTGCCAGTGACATGCACTGACGACCCTCTTTACCTAAGGAGCCAAAGTTAAGCCTGAATCTAGGACAAATCCCAGATAACGGACCTGGGGGGCCACCTCCGGAGCAGGACCAAATGAGGGAGGCCAAGGTGGGATATCTGGAGGGGTGGCCAGATCGCTGAAGATGATCACCTCAGTTTTTCCCCCATTAAGTTTCAGGAAGTTGGCAGACATCCATGTGTTAATGGCCTCCAAACAGCTGGCAAGGGTGGCATCAGCCGTCTGGTTCCTAGGAATCTTTAGGTAAACGTGGGTGTTGTCCGCATAAACATGGTAATGGACGGCGTGGGACTTTAGCAGGTCGGCAAGGGGCCTCATATAGATATTAAACAGCAGGGGAGACAAGGCAGAGCCCTGTGGCACTCCACAATCCAGGGCAGTGTACTTAGAGTAAAAGGGGCCAGTCTTGACTCCCTGAACTCTGCCCTCTAAGAAAGAGGCCACCCATGCCAAAGCCGACCCACTCATACCCAAAACAGATCTCATCCGCTCCAGTAAGATTCCATGATTAATGGTATCAAATGCGGCCGACAGATCCAAAAGAACCAGAGCTACTGAGTCACCCCTTTCCAAGCTGTGAAGGACATCATCATAGACACAGATGAGGCTCGTCTCTGTTCCATGTCCAGGTCAAAATCCGGACTGGAATTCGTCCAAGAGATGGAAAGACTCAAGGTAAGCCTGTAGCTGGATAACCCCCAGGCGCTCCATCACCTTTGCCACAAAAGGCAAGATGGAAATCGGCCTGTAGTTGCCCAGTATGTCCGGGTCCAAGGTTGGTTTCTTCAGCAGGGCCAAGACCACGGCGCGCTTCTGAGCACCTGGGACAGTACCTGTCCTGAAGCAGCAGTTGATTATCTTCCCAATAAAGGGGGCCAAAAGGGCAGCAGATTTTTTAACCAGCCCGGCAGGACATACATGGAGAGGAAGATGGTTTCAAAGAGGCAATTACCTCAACCACCTGTATAACCGTAACCGGTTGGAAACCGGGCAATCCAGGGGCCAACACTGTGTGGCCTATGTCCCCTTGCACAGACTATGGCCTGGGAATTTTGTCTCTAATGGTCTTAACCTTAGAGACAAAGAAGTCAGCGAGCTCCTGGCACCAGTCCTGTGACTCCTTGGAAGCAGAGCTGGTAGCTTCGGGATGGGTTAACTCTGAGGAGATCTTGAAAAGTTTGGCCGTGCTGTTGGCTGCCTTCCTGATTCACTCTCGGAAGTAGGTCTTTTTAGCCTCTCTAATAGCCCTCCTATAAAGATAGAGGACCACTAGATGCAGCTTTTTGTCAGCTTCCAGAAGGAACTTCCGCCGGCGTCTCGCCCTGGACCGAACCCGCTTTTTGAGGAGCCTAAGCTCCTCGATAAACCATTGTGGGCTCTTGCCCAGGGGACGGGGATTAGATCTCATCCTACGGGGTGCTAACACATCAAGGGCCACTTCAACCAACTCCTGAAAAATACTCAGTTTCTCTGTCGGGTCGCCCAGCTCAAAAAAGTTTGGCTGGTTAATACCCGTAGCCACAAGGTTTCCAAATCTGTCTGGGCAGACTTTTGAAAAGTTTCTTGAGAAAACCTTGGAGCCAGAGCGATCTGGGATATGTGGAGGTTTCCCTTCCGGTAGGGCCAGGCTAAAGGAAATAAACCTGTGATCCGACCAAGTCAACTCCCTAGGCAGCACACAGGCTGCCGACAATCCACTGAACAGGAGCCAATCCAACACATGACCAGCAGTGTGGGTGGCCGCTGTCACATGTTGCCTATACCCCAAAAGGAACAGTTCTTGGATAAGGGATTGGGTGGGAGAATCACTTAGATCCTTCACCCAAAAGTTTAAATCACCCAAGATGCAGGAGCCTTTGAACACAATGGACATCTGTGAGGCTAGACTGAGAAATTCAAAAACAAAATCAAGTTTTAACGCAGGGGGGGGGGGGCGATAAATCAAAGCAAACCCGTACGTGAGCTTGCTAGCTACTTGAAAAGAAAAAACAAAATTTTCAAAAGATTTGTAAATAGTGTTAAAATTCTCTGAAACTGATACTAAAAAATGTTTTTTTAAAAATCACGGCTACCCCACCCCCCCCTGCCAGTTGGGTGGTTACATGGAAATATGTTATAATGGGGACCAGCTCATCCAAGATAGGGGCTTTAAAATCTTGAAGCCAAGTCTCGGTGAGACAAAGAAAATCCAGATCCTCATCCATAATAAGGGCCGCGATATTAGCTGCATTAGCTACTGCCGACCTGCAATTTAGAAGACTCCCTGTTAAGGACGATGCAGGAAGTTTTTTTAATGGATGAGGAAGTGTATTAGAAGCATTGACCCGTGAGAACGATCTATGAGAAGACGAAGTGTGTGAATTAAAACCATTGGCCTCAAACTGAGGAGTCACATTAGTATGCGAGATACACTTAGTGTCCTCTGGTAATAAAAATAATGGGGAGGGTCGGTCCTTAAAAACGGGGACTGAGTGTGAAATGGTCTTAGCAGGAGGGCCAAGTCCACACCGAGCCATGTTGGCTATTGTTATATCTAAAAGAGGGCAATCAACACTACGCTAGTAGGAAGTCTCGCAACTCCAATGGGAGAAGCACCAAAGCCTATAGTTAAAACTAAAACAGAAAGCTCCGCATAAAAATACACCAAAAGCTAAACCAAACCAGGAGTGCTCATAAGCATGATAGGAGTGAACCCAGTCCCTTCAGATAGTAACAATACTAGAGGGCAGGGGGCCTAATACATAATAAACAGTGTGGTGAGTCTATAAAGCTAAATCAAACAGTTTAAAATGTGTGACAACCTATAAATTAAATCCATAAGGGTGCAAACTCAAACCTTAAGCAAAAATTTAAACCAGTGAGGAATAAAATAAATAAATAAAAAAAAAATATATATATATATATATATATATATATATATATATATATATATATATAGTCTCTAAGAGCAGTTGCAATCCTTATCAGCCACCTGGTGACCTCCTTAACAATGACCTCACAGCCGTCAGGGGGCCCCCTGGTCTCCCGTGTCGCCCACGAACAGCCGCAAACGGCCTGGTCTCTGCCGCATCTCCGACGCGGCCACTTTGCAGCGGCGGCCGACAGGTGAAGGGCTAAATCATGTGATGAAGCCGGCAGATGACAGGTGCAGCTACTCACAGAACAGAAGCATGCAGGCTGAGCATGCTTTAAGCTGTGTGACCAGCAGGGGGTGCAAAAAAGTAGCTAGTGCCAGTCCAGGTGAGTGAAACTTGATTCCAGGTGAGTGGAATTGGATTCCAGGTGAGTGGAACTGGATTCCAGGTGAGTGAAGCTTGATGGTGGGATGGGATGGTGGAGGCAGTGATCAGGGCTCACTGGCGCCCGCTCTACCCTGTGAGGGGTGACTTCCTTGCTGCTACACTGCGCAGCGGTGGCCGACAGATGAAGGGCTAAATCATGTGATGAAGCCGGCAGATGACAGGTGCAGCTACTCACAGAACCGATCATACCTTGGGACCGAGTACTAAAAAATTGTCTGAACGCATAGGTCAGATGGCCACCTTCTCCACCACTCCTTCTTTGACTGACCGGAGCCTCAGCAACACGTTGTCCAGGACCAGGAATTCGTAACCCCCCAGTCTCTGGGAATGCGTTGCACAGACCTTTCTGCAAGGCCTCCCAAAGATGCCTCATCCTCTGCTCCCTCTGCGATGGCAAGATAAGGTCCGCAACCTTACCCTTGTAACGTGGATCAAGGAGGGTTGCCAGCCAGTAATGATCCCTATCCTTGATCGCACGAAAATGAGGATCCTCCTGCAGGCTTTGCAGGATCAGGGAGGCCATGCAGCGTAGGTTTGCTGAGGCATTCGGTGCAGAGTCCTCTGGGTCACTGAGGAGGACATGATCTGCAGCTACTTCCTCCCAGCCACGTACAAGTCCATTGGTGTCTTGGGACTGTAATTGATGCCCTGAAGACTGCTGCTGAGTGCTAGGCTCCACCTACATGCTGACACAATAATCATCCTCCTCCTTCTCCTTCAACTCCTCCTCTTCCTGTGTGATAGCCAGGAGCACTGTCTGGATAAAGGGGGCCTTGAGAGGTAAGGAAGTCCTCCTCTTCCTTTCTCTGTTCTGCCTCAAGTGCCCTGTCCATTATTCCATGCAGCATGTGCTCCAACAGGTAGACAAGAGGGACAGTGTCACTGATGCATGCACTGTCACTGCTCACCATCCTCGTGGCCTCCTCAAATGGTGCCAGGACAGTGCATGCATCCCTGATCATGGCCCACTGGCGTGGGGAAAAAAATCCAAGCCATATTGCAATAGATACTCATTGATGGCCCTCTTCTGCGTGTGCAGCCGCTGCAGCATGTCCAACGTAGAGTTCCACCTGGTGGGCATATCACAGATTAGGCGGTTCTTGGGCAGGTTGTAATCCTTTTGCAGGTCAGCCAGACGAGCACTGGCATTATATGACCAGCGGAAATGCCCACAGGGTTTCCTGGCCTGCTTTAGGACCTCCTGTAAGCCCAGGAACCTGCCCAAGAACCGCTGCACCACCAAATTAAGGACGTGAGCCAAACAGGGCACATGGGTCAGGTGTCCCTGTTGGAGGGCAGAGAGGAGGTTGGTGCCATTGTCGGAAACCACCTTTCCAGGCATAAGCTGGCGTGGCATAAACCACCTCTGAGCCTGCCCCTGCAGAGCTGACAGAATCTCTGCACCAGTGTGGCTCCTGTCCCCCAAGCACACCAGCTCAAGCATCGCATGGCATCTTTTTGCCTGCATACTTGCGTAGCCCCTTGAATGCCTACGGAGCACCGCTGGTTCCGAGGACAAAGCACAGGTAGAGGCCATGGAGGAAGAAGAAGAGGAAGGGGTGGAGGAGAGAGGTGTGTCAGAATTACCAGTAGTAGCATTTTGGAGGTGTAGTGGCGGAAAAACCTCCAACACTACTGCACCTTGTCCTGCATCCTTCCCAGCTGCCAGCAGAGTCACCCAATGCGCCGTGAAAGATAGGTAATGTCCCTGTCCATGCCTGCTGGACCATGAGTCAGCGGTAATATGCACCTTACCACTGACCGCCCTGTCCAGCGAGGCCAAGACATTGCCTTCCACATGCCGGCAGAGAGCCGGAATTACCTTCCGCGAGAAAAAGTGGCGTTTGGGAACCTGCCACTGAGGAACCGCACATTCCACAAACTCACGGAAAGGGGCAAAGCCTACCAACTGAAAAAGCAGCAGTTCAAGTGCTAGCAATTTAGCCAAGCTAGCATTCAACCGCTGGGCATGTGGATGGCTGGGAGCGAACTTCTTTTGGCAGTGCAGCAGCTGGGGCAGGAAAATTTGCCTGGTACAATCTGACGTCGGTGTACCGATTGCAGATTGCCCGCAAATACTTGGCTTCGACACACCTAATTCTACACCTTCATTCCTCTCAGTGCAGGTTTCAGAGAGGACTGAAGGTATAGTGGTGTTGGAGATCCCAGCTGATGAGGAGCAAGGACAGGTCCGCTTTGTTCTTTGGTGTGGGTCTTTTAGGTACCCTTGCCAACAAACTGCATGGCAGGTCAAAATATGTCTGGTCAAGCATGTGGTGCCCAAGCGGATGATGTTTTGGCCACGCGAGATACGCTTGAGACATATATTGCAGATAGCAGCGGTGCAATCTGATGCACTCATCTCAAAAAAGGCCCACACCAAATAACTTTTGGAATAACGTGCAGAGACAGCAGCGCCCTGCACATGCGGAGCTCTGCGGTGTGATTCAGTTGGTGTGCTGCCCTTAAGCTGGTCCCTGGAGGGCATCCTGCCACATTGGAGATGTGCCTCCTCCTCCTCCATGGTATTTCAGTAATGTACTCTGCACTTAGCGACAACTGGCCCTACTCCCAACTCTCATCGCTCTCAAAATGGATTGAAGAACTAAATATTACTGTCACACCCGACATGTGGATGTGTGCCTTTAAACACACCTTTACAGCCTCCCACTGCTCTAACAACTGGGAATCGTACCAGAAGACAATACACAGGTGGTATTTCACACCCTGCCGTGTCTCCAAATTCTTCCCAGGACATCCATCTACCTGTTGGAGGACCTGAGGAAGTGCTGGAACCATAGCACACATCCTATAGTTTTGCAGATCCATAAGCTCATTCTGGAAACAAATATTTGTTCTAGACTCCACAATATTACAGATTACAACAACCCCTAGTCCCTCGTTAGCATTACTACACCTTAGGATAGAAAAATCCCCCCCCCCCCAATGTCACGAGTGGTAATAGTACACCACAAGCTATGATTAAGCACTGACCTTCAGTGTGAAACATGTAAGCTGTTACCCCGGCTATGCTGTGATGATTTTTGGTGTGATCTTCCATTTTTTACAATAAAGGCAACCGTCAAAGGTTTTTTGGAGTGCGGCTGTCCATATTTTGTATTTTCTTCTCTATATGCTACGTGCATTGCTGGCACCCACGGTAGTCCTGATACTACAAATTGCTGGAGCGTGTTCACCTGGAGCGGTAAAAATCTCTTTCTCTTACACCTGCAGTACCTGCCGCCGATATTGTGTCAATCTCGCCTCTGCTAGCGGCGAGATTGACACTCGCGAGCCCCGTCGTGGGAGCCAGCACCGAGCTATGTCGCTCCTACTGCTCGCCGCCCCCAATGTATTCCTATGGATGCACAGCATCTCGGGGGCCGCGAGCGTGAGAAGCACAGCTCGCAGCGGTGATTTCCAGCGTGATCCTATTGCGCTGGAAACACAAAATCGGCGGCACCTACTGTATTACTCACAGCAAAACTGAACATCACCAAACTCTGGAAAACTACGGATTCCCCATCTATCTCCAATAAAATTACAGATTTAAACCTTCAATGTGAAATGGAGAGACTAGTTGCTAGAAAAAACCTAAGTATGGAAAAGTTTTTGTATAGGGCTCACACATCTAAAATGCACTTTACCTATCTGATGCTCTCCTTATATCGCAAATTCCTTCCATTTCCATATCTCCTCTTTATTTTCTTATCCTCCCCCATACTACGATATAGCAAAGATACCCACTTAGCTGATGCCCCCACTCCCCCCACCCCTTCGCACCCCTCACCCCCTGTCTCTGTTTAGTCCAATTAATAAGAATGACTATGCTTCACTTAAACTACTTTCTTCTTTCTGTTTCAACTTGCTCCAGTCGGAACATCCGACATGTTGTAACAAACGTATTTCTTGTTCACTTTATTGAAAAGATTAATAAAGAAATATTGAACTAAAAGACCCCAAATCCCATCATTCCCCTCTTTATTTAACCAAACAAAACAAAAAACAACAACATTTATTTAATTATATTTAAAAACTGTACAGAGAAACCAAACATTTGGGTGATTGCTGTTCTCCTGATTGCCCAGCCAGAGAGAGGGCGGAGACAACTGCCCATTTACATAATTATTATATAATATAGGACAGGATCATAGTAATATAACATTTATTATCCAACTTACTCTGTGTTGGAATCCAGGTTGTTTGGATGTATTTTTCTTCATGTACATTCCATGCAGAGCAAAGGCCAGAATATATACAGCCCTAAATACATAGGTTTGCAGAAATGTGCGAGTAGAAAATAGCAGTGAAAGATCTTTTGTATCTGTACAATTATTTATAGAAAACCTACTGAGCGATTGAAAAACAGCATTTTTGTCAGGATTTGGGGAAAGGCAGCGAAACCAATTAATCCAATAATCTTCCATTATTGGGTCATATAAGCAGTTGGAGAAGTTGAAACCTCGGGGATAAATATTGATGTCTATATTTACTTTCTGTGGCCATAGAAATATGAAGCTGTAGTTGATTGCTTTAATGGCTGTATGATATAGATGATTTATTTTACTCCATGAAGGTGGGTAAATAAATGTGACGTTTTCTATAACAGAAGGTATATAATCACACAAATTAATAAGGTTTATCATTGAAGTTCCACACATTATGATAACCCTCGCCGCTGATTTACTAATAATCCTCAATATCCGGATATCCTTTAAATTATCTGCAGTGAGTTGAATGATATAATCTGTGCAGATCCCATGTTCTCCCATCATATTACTCAGTTCTTGGGCCTCCTCATCACCGCTGCCATCATATGATGTTATTATTCCAACCCAGTTCCATCCAAAATGCTGCAAAAGTTTTATAATAGCTACAAAATAGACCCGATCTTCTGGTGTCATACGGAATAAAGTTGGATACATTTTTCCATCACTCAGGCGAGGGTCAGTGACTCGATAATTGATCTGGATGATATGTTGGGAAATATTTTAATGGAATGTTATGAATCAAACAATAAAAATATGAGAAATGGAACAAATAAAAGACACACAAAGGTTTTTATTTTCTAATAAAAAGAAGTAATAATGTCAGAATTTATATCGTAGACATCTAAGTATATGACAGCACACAATGCCTACTTACCTTCTCCACCCTCACATCCAATACTTAATCCATCCACAACAACTGCTCACTCAATGGCTGCTGTAATACAATACCCCCCCCCCCCCCATATATATTGTATTTATTTTGGTTTCATAGAGCCACAAAACAAAACTGGAAGAGATGAAGTTCATAGATCTAATTTAAAAGACTTTATTAGTAATAAAAACATTCAAGCTCAGTATGCACTCAGATGTGAGCAGATAGTGGGATGATTTGCACATGGCCTCCATGTCTATGAATAAAGGCAAACATTGGGGTCAGCAATGTTCCAAGATATTGGCACAGTCCTCCTCCTCCTCCATCTCCTGCTGTCAGACCAGGCAAAGTATGCCGCATGTCAATGTCTCCTCTGTCAGGACTCCTCCACACAGTAACTACAATCCCAGCCGGTGAGTGTACCGCACACTTCCAGCTTTTCTGGGAAACAAGTTTATGGGTGGATCCCCTTTGTCAATCCTGACTGTATCTAGGACAGAGAAGTTCTTGAAGTCTAAGTTCACCTTTTTATGTAAAATATGCAGACAAGGGTCCCATTTAGGTTCAAACAAACTGAGGGGGATTTATTAAAACTGGATCAGACAGAATCTGGAGCAGCTGTGTATGGCAATCAACCAGCTTCTGTCTTCAGTTTGTTCGGTAAAGCTTTGAAAATGAAAAATTGAAGCTGATTGGTTACGATGCACAGCCAGGAGGGTTGATCTGCATATTAAGGGGAACTTGGCCAATACCCACAGAGAGGTTCCTGGCAGGGTAACTGAGCCAGCAGGGGAGGCGGGTGGAAGATAAAGTGCAGAGGAGACTGACAGTGACCTAGGAGGAAGCCCTTAAGCCTTGGGGTCTCTCTCTCCAGGATGGAGCTTGGGCTGGCTTACGGGGGTTCCTGACACCAGTGCGGTTTGAAAAGAATATTGTCTAAGGAACAGCAGGGAGGAAGGAGGTCAGTGTGAGTACATCATCACACCTAGCGATTCACAAGGGGAAAGATTGCCACATGTAGCAAGCCTTTCTGGAGGACAGCATTGTGTTTAATTCTTCCTGTCCCTTGCCTTGGGAGATCTTCGGAGCAGCCGGATGGGCTGGTGGAGGAGCAGCCAGGTGGGCTGGTGGAGGAGCAGCCAGGTGGGCTGGTAGTCCTGCAGGCAGTAGAGCTGAGATCAGTGCCTACATTGGAGTGGGTGATACTTCTGTATGCTGCTTATTACACAATGTGCTACTTTCTAAGGGACTGAGAGTTTCTAGTCTTTAAGGGGCTTTTGTAATTCATCTGTAGAGACTGTCAGTGTCTAGGAAGGAGGACACTTCAAGATCATGTATATAGGGAAGATGTTGCCCCTGGGTATTGTTTCAGTCAAGCCGGGCATTCCATAATTCCTATTCCCCATGCACGTTGTTACCCCCTAATAAAAGAACAAAACCAAGCTCAAAGACTGTTCCTTGTGCCGGGATGAAGAGTGGAAAATGCTTGTCACTTCGCTGTGCAGGAGTGGGGAAACCAGTAATCTGCAGCCCCTTTGGGGGTGGTGCTACATTTAGGGGCTCCTCTGGGATTTGCCTATACCAACCTGCATTGCCATTGTACTTTGCTGCAAAGTTGCCACAGGGGTCAAACAGGAAAGTGGAATTATGTTGTACTGCTGAAACTGTGACTGTTGCTGTGTTAAGTACCATTGCCCATAGCAACCATTGTGGATTGCTGCAAACCAGTGTAATACTGCTGCTACCCAATATTAGTAGAGAGCTGGCAACACCAAAATCCTTAGGAAGACTTTATTTATGGCATGACAGTGACTTTAAAATGCAAGCTAACCCTTTTTGGCACATGGCCTTGTTCACAGCATATTGCTAAATGAAAAGGACAGAATATATATACAAGTATACAATTTAGCCCCACTCAAAAAGGGGGTTGGCATATAATGATAGTACAAAATACAATTACACAATTAAAATCAGACGTGACAGGGAAATAATCAGTGTTACATTTCAAATCTGTAATGATTAGTAGGTAGATGTCGCAAAAAATATAAAGAAAAGTTCTGCAGTAGGGATGAGCCGAACACCCCCTAGTTCAGTTCGCAGCAGAACATGCGAACAGGCAAAAAATTTGTTCGAACATCCGAACACCGTTAAAGTCTATGGGACACGAAAATTTTAAATCAAAAGTGTTAATTTTAAAGGTTAATATGCAAGTTATTGTCATAAAAAGTGTTTGGGGACCCGGGTCCTGCCCCAGGAGACATGTATCAATGCAAAAAAAAGTTTTAAAAACTGACGTTTTTTCGGGAGCAGTGATTTTAATAATGCTTAAAGTGAAACAATAAAAGTAAAATATTCCTTTAAATTTCATACCTGGGGGGTGTCTATAGTATGCCTGTAAAGTAGTGCACGTTTCCCGTGTTTAGAACTGTCCCTTCACAAAATGACATTACAATAACTTGCATATTAAACTTTAAAATTAGCATTTTTGATTCCTCCCATAGACTTTTAAAGGGTGTGCCACGGCTTTCGAATTTGCCAAAAAATGGCGAACAGCCAATGTTCGAGTCAAACTCATGTTCTACCCGAACATAAAGCTCATCCCTATTCTGCAGAATTTTTCAAACATCAGGCACAAATGTTTTTTTTTGGGGATCGGTGAAAACTAACCTACATGAACAAAGATAAAATGGGGATACGGGTAAAGATAGATGTCAATAAAATCACCAGAATATAGAGACTGCAGTTAGGTCTTATCATGATATATATAGTTTGGAAAAACCTGCGCTAAACCGAAAGTATATTTTAAAAAATGGTGAATAAATAAATGATCCAAAAAATGTGGTGCTGCTGCAAGTAAAAAGTTAAAAATACTAAAACTCAAAAGACATGTGTAAAAGGACAAGCGCGCAACCACTGACATTGATTAAATAAAAAATGATGAATATATTACTAATAACACACTATGTGAAAAAAACCACAAGAGAATATATACTGAATCTCAATAGTGAAAAAAAAACACAAGAGAATATATACTGAATCTCAATAGTGAAAGTGAAATTATTCTCCAAAGGCAAATATTAATTTAAAAATTAAAATTATAAAGGTGAGATTGAAAAAAATGTCCACAACACATTTAAATTCCAAAGGTGAAATCCACTTGCTTCATATGGATAAGGGATATCCAAAGGGAGCCTTACTCTATAGATGTTCAGTGATAACAGATAATCTTAAAGCCGCTTACCAGATGGACGGGACCTCAGATCATAGAGGTCACAAAGGCGTGTGCATCAGCCTGCCGGCAGCGATGGTATTCACCTGTTCCTTTATCCCAGGTGGCCTGTCCTCACTCCACCAGGTAATCAGATATCTTGACACACAGTATCCAAAACGAAAAAGGTAGGCGGGAATAGAAACGCTCCAGCTTCCAAGTGTACTCCTAAGAGCTTGTTCAACAGATGGACGGGACCTCAGATCATAGAGGTCACAAAGGCCTGATGCACACGCCTTTGTGACCTCTATGATCTGAGGTCCCGTCCATCTGGTAAGCGGCTTTAAGATTATCTGTTATCACTGAACATCTATAGAGTAAGGCTCCCTTTGGATATCCCTTATCCATATGAAGCAAGTGGATTTCACCTTTGGAATTTAAATGTGTTGTGGACATTTTTTTCAATCTCACCTTTATAATTTTAATATTGAGATTCAGTATATATTCTCTTGTGTTTTTTTTTCACTATTGAGATTCAGTATATATTCTCTTGTGGTTTTTTTCACATAGTGTGTTATTAGTAATATATTCATCATTTTTTATTAAATCAATGTCAGTGGTTGCGCGCTTGTCCTTTTACACAGGTCTTATCATGAAACAGATTGGAAACTTGATATTGAAAAAAGCTGTATAAATTCATCGAACTAAATCATTGTTTCAAGAACAGATCTAAATCCCACCTAGAGTTTAAACCGGCAGGGCTTCTAGTACCTAAGGTAAAAATCCCCCATACCTTCCGCTCAAGACCCATTAACTTTTTACACATCTGTGAACTCAAACGCAATATGTTTAAAGTGTCTGGACACATGAGATACATTCTTATTATCTGTGTAACTAGCACAATTGTAGAGTTTCCCAATCTGGGTACAAAGGGATCTTATTGTCAGGTCACCTGTGGCCGGGTGACAGATGAATATCGTTGGGTCAGGAGTGCACCACTAAGGTAGTGGACCCTACGGCTGACTGCTGCGGATGGAGCTCTGGGTGGTTCAGGAAAACAGGTCCACTGGAGCACCAACATCGATCACACTGGCAGCTAGAGCATGATATTCCCCAGGGTGCGGAGTCTAATAGTCAGCAGGTGTTCACTAGGGCCTCTGATGGTGAGGATGGCCTTCGCTGTAACTGGCTCCAGGTCGCCACCCCCAGGATCTCCCAGCTCACGCTCACAGTAGGCTACTGCTAGATGGAGAGGAAACAAATCAAGAAAAGGTATACAAGGCTTCTCCACAATAGTCGGGGTGTGTGAAACAGATGTAATCAACAGGTGTCACACTTACTCTATCAAGGCCCCATTACCAAAGTGCTATGCCAATGAAGCAAAAAGCCAACTGGGTAAATCCCTCTCAAATAATATAGCATATGAGAAAAGGAGAGTGAAATAAGAAATTTCAAAGAATTTATCAATGAGGGACTGCTGGGTAAGACTACAGTTATTTTATTAACATCCACATATGAAATTCTTTAATAAATGATGAAAAAATACACATATCTACAAAACGCCACATACCACATTCACCATCTCCTGCAAGAGTGTTGTAACCCCCTAAAAGCCAGGCTCCCCTTAGTTAATTATGTTGTAGATACTTCCACCGAGTGGGGGTACACCTGAGGACTAGGCTAAGGAGTAAATGTCCGTGCAAGTTCCAATGCTGAAATATGCTGAAGCGCTGATTAAATAGGGCAGCGTGGAGCCAGTCCAGGCATATGATGTAGGGCAGCAAGGTAAGCCGTATGGCTGTGGATTACAGATTTTTGGGGTCACCTTGCAGATGTGGATACCCAGGAGAGGGGGAACAATATAAATGTGGAAAGAGCCTAGTGACAGCAATGATATCAATACAATGTCACATAAGTATACATCCTGTCAAGGCTGATCGGGGAAAATACAGCTCACCACAAGTCGCGTTGTCCTGCCGCACTCACTTCCTCGTGTTATCCATGTGTCACAAAAATGGTAGATAGGCATGCGCTGGTGGGGTCCAGGTATTTCCTTCAGTAAGAGTCAAGCGTGAAGCTTACAATTGTGTCCGGTGAGGACATGGACAGGCGGGCTGGGTTCCAGGTGGAAAAGCCGTTCCTCTGAGTCCAGGGCAGTCAGCAGATGGCGGAAGTAAGCATATCGCTGTGCCTCCTCACAATGCTGAACAAGGAATAGACAGAGGATCGCCAAGGGTGAAAGTAGATGGATTTTAGGATGGATATAGTCCAATTTATCCTTAGGTGGATGGTCAATCCTGGTCCTTATCTGATGTACATGATGCTTACATGTTTCGATTGCGAACAATCTTCATCGGAGCATGCACAGTTGCTAGAGATCTCTCTTTAAATACACACAGGTGATTCCAATAAGTACCATCAGCTGAGTTATCCTGAGAGCCATTACATCACATGCATCCACATTCATCAACACTACTAGGCTAAACAAGTGAAACATACCCCACACAAATATACATAGTGCAATGCTTATCATAAATTCTACTAGATCTATCCTTAATGGTCCTTATGGAAAAAATCAGACCATGCCAGGATTGGTAAAGAACAAAGCTCAAGGAAAGAGCAATGATTGTAGAGATAAATAATTATAAAAGGTAGCCTTGCTAATGATAAGGATAGAAGCAGAAATAGAAATAAAAAATATAAAATAATGAAAAATAATAATAAACAGAATAGAATTAGTTGACTGTATGTAATGTATGAATGAATGTATGTTCACTTAAACGAACCTTAAGTTGACGCTTGGTCTTGCCCACATATTTTAAACCACAGGGGCATGTTAACGAGTAGATAACACATGTGGTAGAGCAATTAATGAAGCATTTAATTTTAAATTGCTTGGAACCATCAGGACTGGTGAATACATCAGTCTGATCGATAAATTTACACATATTGCATCTACCACATCTATACATGCCCCTGAGGGGGGGGGGCAGATCTGTTAGCCAGTTAGGTTTCATGGTTTTTTGAAACTCTGAATGTACCAAGCAGTCCTTAAGGTTTGCAGACCTTCTGGCTGTTAGGAGAGGACGCTCACCAACGATGCTTCCCAGTATTGGTGCATCTGCCAATATATGCCAGTGCTTGTTTAGGATAGACTTAACCTTTTCTCACTGTTCACCAAATTTGGTGATTATGCGGATCAGGGTTTTTTTGCATTTTTAGTTTGGATCAACGCCAGTCCTTCTAGCCAATAGTTCCTTTCTGTCCGTTTGGAAGGATCTTTGTTTGGCCTTCGGTATACACCTGTGGGAGTATCCCCTTTCTGAAATCTGGAATAAAGTGCATGTGCTTCCACTTGGAAGTCATCATCGGTGGAACAATTCCTCCTAGCGCGGAGGAACTGTCCAACGGGGATGCCCTGAACTAGTGACTTTGGGTGATCACTAGTGGCAAACAATAAAGTGTTAGCAGCCGTCTCCTTCCTATAGGTCTTAGTCAATATCCTTCCATTTTGCACATACATGGTTAGGTCAAGAAATGGCAGCATTTCCATATGCTATGAGTAGGTGAGTTTTAAATTCCCCTTGTTATGGTTGAGTTCTTCAATAAACCTCACAAGTTCCTGGGGGAGCCCCCCAGATCATGATCACAGGAGACTGTGGCTGAGGTACAGGGACGAGGTGTACACAATCTCCTGCTCCCAGAGGCCCAAATGCAAACATGCTTATGAAGGGGCCCAGGTACCTCTGATTTGGTGATAGTTTAGCCCCAGAAATTGGAAGCAGTTATGCTCTAACATGAATTCAAGAATATCCACAATGAATTAATTCTAAGCAGCCAGTCCAGGGTACTTCTCAGAAAAAAAGTGGTATACCGCTTTAAGGCCCCACTCGTGAGGGATCGACGTGTACAATGATTCCACGTCATTCCTCACGATAAGGACACCGGGAGGGATAGTTAGCCCATCAAGATGCTTCAGGACATCACGTGTGTCCTGAACGTATGAGGGGAGTTTATGAACCAACTCTTTGATGAGTGCATCAGTGAACCTGCCTGCTCGCTCCAGAGGACCCCCCATGGCCGACACAATCGGTCTCCCCGGTGTGTTAGTAGTAGATTTATGAAGTTTGGGGATGACATAGAATGTGGGTATATTAAACTCTCTGACCCTGATGTATTCAAATTCCTTAGTTATTAGATGTTCCTCGAATGCAAAGCTAAGTTTAAAGTTGAGGTTAATGACAATATCTGAGAAAGGACTAGATGCTAGTCTCAAATAAGTGTTCTTATC
This sequence comes from Rana muscosa, assembly GCA_029206835.1. Taxonomy (NCBI): domain Eukaryota; kingdom Metazoa; phylum Chordata; class Amphibia; order Anura; family Ranidae; genus Rana; species Rana muscosa. Next base: position 10,709,144 of record CM055116.1, read on the forward strand.
CTGTATGAGGCGCAGGACCTCTTTTTCATACTTTTCCTGGGGTAATAAAACAGTGTTACCACCCTTATCGCTACTTTTTATGACAATGTCTGTAGCCATCTCCAACTCTCAATATTTTCCTTTCTTGCTTTGAGATATTGTCAATCCCTCTAGACGTCCAGTCAATCCTGGACAGGTCCTTTTGCACCTGTTCCAGAAACATCTGGATCCATCTATGCTTTGAGAACGGAGGCATCCGTAAAGACTTAATTTGTAAGTTGGATGGTCGTGAGCCTTCAGCTGAGGAGGGGGGTGTCACACTTACCCTATCAAGGCCCCATTACCAAAGTGGTATGCCAATAAAGCAAAAAGCCAACTGGGTAAGTCCCTCTAAAATAATATAGCATATGGTATGGCATATTTGCTTGAAGAGGGGATTGATCTTGAAATAGATTCGGCATTTTCCTGTGGTCCATCTGCGCGTGATGAGAGGGATGAACCCCTAAAGAAACTTTTTAAGAATCACAAGAAACTCACTCAGATTTCTGAATCGTAAGTGGGACATCTCCTCCCTAAAATCGCATATTGACCACAGGGTTATTCCAAGGGGCCTCAGAGAAAGGGTAATCCCGGCTGGCCACTTGCATACTCCAAGGTTTGTGAAACTTTGGAAAGAAAGTCTGCTTCGGGGTCTTGATACATTACAGCTGATAGTTAATGAGGAGCAACTACAACTAGATGAGATTAGGACTGAGATTGACAATAGTGTCAAACTCTTAGAGACATTCAAATTAGACCCCAACTTTGAGAAAAATAATGAAATACTAAAGAAAGAGGTTAAAAGGACCCAAAAACATGTTAAAGCAAGCAAACAGGAGAAATTCAAACAAAATGTAGCCGACTGGGAAAAAGATGATATCTTTGATCCAACTGTCCCTAGAGGTATAAGTAGATCCCGAAAAAGATGCGCCCCTAGATCCAAAACCCCCCATAATACCATTTATTCTTCAGATAGTGAACAGGAATATCAGGAAAAATCTGTAACTTTTTTAGAGAAGGGTGGGACCGTTGGAGATCATCCCGGCCCCAAAAAAGGAAAAAACTAATTAATATCAAGGGGAAGACAGAACACACAGATGAACGACCAAGAACACGTAAATGGATGCGACAACGACAAAACGCGAAGAGAGCTAAGGCCCAGACATCGTCGAACATAACTAGCCCCTGTACAGTCAGACCTGACTATACAAACTAACAGCAATTCAGACATGAAAGTAGTTAACCTAACAGACTTCCCTCTTAATCAGCACCATATATCGTTATTACAAAAGGGACTATCCTTCTTGCCTAAATCGGCAATGTGTGAATTTGAAGTGTATAAGGATATTAGTCTATTCCTTAGGAAAGTAATTTTCAGATATTGGCACAATGAACATAACCAGATAACAGAAATTACTGAATCCAATAAGGAGGAAAGAGAAACCTTAGAAGCCCTGGTTTCCCTCTTACAAGAAAGTGCTGAATGTGATCCCACCCCTGAACCCTCCCACTCCTCAGCTGAAGGCTCATGACCGTCCAACTTACAAATTAAGTCTTTACGGATGCCTCCATTGTCAAAGGATAGATGGGTCCAGATGTTTCTGAAACAGGTGCAAAAGGACCTGTCTAGGATTGACTGGACATCTAGAAGGATTGACAATATCTCAAAGGAAGAAAGGAAAGCATGTAGAGAGTTGGAGATGGCTACAGACATTGTCATAAAAAGTAGCGATAAGGGTTACACTGTTTTATTACCCCAGGAAATGTATGAAAAAGAGGTCCTGCGCCTCCTACATGAAAAGAACACTTATAGTATTTGAGACTTGCATCTAGTCCTTTCTCAGATATTGTCAATGACTTCAACTTTAAACTTAGCTTTGTATTCGAGGAACATCTAATAACTAAGAAGGAGTTTGAATACATCAGGGTCAGTGAGTTTAATATACCCACATTCTATGTCATCCCCAAACTTCATAAATCTACTACTAACCCACCGGGGAGACCAATTGTGTCAGCCGTGGGGGGTCCTCTGGAGCGAGCAGGCAGGTTCACTGATGCACTCATCAAAGAGTTGGTACAGGAACTCCCCTTATATGTTCAGGACACACGTGATGTCCTGAAGCATCTTGATGGGCTAACTGTCCCTCCCGGTGCCCTTATCATGGGGATCGACATGAAATCATTGTACATGTCGATCCCCACGAGTGGGGCCTTAAAGCGGTATACCACTTTCTTTCTGAGAAGTACCCTGGACTGGCTGCTCAGAATTAATTCATTGTGGATATTCTTGAATTCATGTTGGAGCATAACTGCTTCCAATTTCTTGGAGTAAACTATTGCCATTAAGAGGTACCTCCATGGGTGCACAATGGGCCACTTCATATGCATGTTTGCATTTGGGCCTCTGGGAGCAGGAGATCGTGTACGCCTCGTCCCTGTAACTCAGCCACAGTCTCCTGTGGCTGAGGTACATAGACGATGTGATCATGATCTTGGGGGGTTCCCCCCAGGAACTTGTGAGGTTTATTGAATAACTCAACCATAACGAGACGAATTTAAAACACACCTACTCATGGCATACGGAAATGCTGCCATTCTTTGACCTAACCATGTATGTGCAAAATGGAAGGATATTGACTAAGGCCTATAGGAAGGAGACAGATGATTTTTTGTTTGCCACTAGTGATCACCCAAAGTCACTAGTTCAGGGCATCCCCGTTGGACAGTTCCTCCGCACTATGAGGAATTTTTACACCGATGATGACTTCCAAGTGGAAGCACATGCACTTTATTCCAGATTTCAGAAAGGGGATACTCCCACAGGTGTATACCGAAGACCAAAAAAAGAGCCTTCCAAACGGACAGAAAGGACCTATTGGCTAGAAGGACTGGCGTTGATCCAAAACTACAAATGCAAAAAACCCCAGATCCACATAATCACCAAATTTGGTGAACAGTGGGAAAAGGTTAAGTCTATCCTAAACAAACACTGGCATATATTGTCAGACGCACCGATACTGGGAAGCATCATTGGTGAGCGTCCTCTCCTAACAGCCAGAAGATCTGCAAACCTGAAGGACTGCTTGGTACATTGAGAGTTTCAAAAAAACATGAAACTAACTGGCTAACAGATCTGCCCCCCCCCCCCTCAGGGGCATGTATAGATGTGGTAGATGCAATATGTGTAAATGTATCGATCGGACTGATGTATTTACCAGTGCTGATGGTTCCAAGCAATTAAAAATTAAAAGTTTCATTCTTCTCATTATAAGTTTATTGAAGACAAGATAGAGATGAAAAAAAAAACAGAACAGAACATTTGCAGATGCAGCTGCACATTAGGTACAATTATCCACAAATTAGGCAAGTCAGAATTCAACAGAGTATCTGTGACCACAATATTCTAACTCAAGGTGACCAGAGGACGTGAGCATCGGATATATTGGAGCAAAAAAAACAAAACAAAAAGAAAGACATGGTCACAAGTTCAGCTGGAGCCACAAGGGTGACTGTTGAAATGAGTTACTAATAGGACTTATGGTTAATCTAGGATGTGGTCTTCGAATATCAATTATGAGGGGCAACCGCGTTCACAGCATATAAGAAGAAAAAAAAACTAAAATGGAAAACATATACAGAACAGAGAATAGAGAGCTAAAAGGTGGGGGGGAGGGGGAATGGCCAGAGCCCTGGCCCGAGAAAAGGTTAAGAGAAAAGAAAACCCTTGGCCTCAAAGATACTGCCGCAAACCAGAGGGGGAATGCAGGGGCGGGAGACATCCATGTATCTCCTACTCCGCCCTCTCGCAGGGATCCCCGGGAGGTGAGGCAGACATAATATCTGAGTAAACAGTAGAGTACCTGAATATCAGCCATGGTTGCCAGATAGTGCAAAATTTATCCACCGCATCGGTGGCTTGAGTCAAGGTCTCCTCCATCTCGCAAACCTCAGAAACCCTTTTCAGCCACTCAGCAGTGGAAGGAGCCCTCTGTGATCTCCAGTAGAGCGGGATCAAGGACTTAGCCGCATTTAGCAGATGTCTCGTTAAGGAGTTTTTGTACCTCCCTAAAGAGACATTCGTGATGTGGAGCAGGCAGGAGGCCGCATTCAACAAGATCTTGGTTTCGGTGATCTGCGAGATCAGAAGTTTGACCCTCTCCCAGAATGGAGAAATTTGTGGGCATTGCCACCAAATGTGGAGCAACGTACCCACTTCTTGATGGCATCTCCAGCAGGTGGCTGGTATCTGTGGGTTCCATCTATGTATCTTGGCTGGGGTATTGTACCAGTGTGTCAACAGTTTAAATGCCGTTTCCTGCGTCTTAGTACTTATAGAGCACTTATGAGTCAAAATACATGCATACCTCCATTGTTTGGGGGAAATCTCCATCTGAAGCTCCTCCGCCCATCTCGCTCTGAGTTTATCTACGGACGTGTATTTAAAATTTTGTAGCCACGAGTAATTCAATGACGTAGTTCTCACACTTGTGTCACCCAGCTGACAAATCGACTCAAAGGCCTCTAGAGGTCTATGTAATTTGCTCCTGACAGACTTATTCCCCAGGTAGCTACATAGTTGGAGATACTCCCAAAGGGTCATGTGTGGAAGTTGTGCATCAATTTTAAGTACCGTCCAGTCTTTCACTGCTCCCCCCGTAATGAAGTCGCCTACCAACAGAGGTTGAAGGCGAGTCTTGGATTGGTAATGTGGGTTGTTTAGACCTGGGACGAAGTCGGGGTTATCTTTCAGTGGCGTCAGGGGACTAGGTTGTGAGGAAAAGGAAAGGTGTTTGGTCAGATTGTAGAAGAGTCTTAGCGTGCTACCAGTAAGGGGGTGATGTTTGAGACTGCTCGGTAAGCTATTCCAAGGGATCCATGGGGCAAATTTAAGGGGAACGGGGGATAGTGCTTCCTCTAGAGAGACCCAATCTTTAGCTGCCCCATGACAATGCCAATCGACAATTCTAGTCAAGTGAGTGGCTTGGTAGTAGGACCTAAAGTCTGGTATTCCCATTCCACCCTGAACTTTAGGCTTCATCAGGTACGCAAACCTGATCCTGGGCTTTTGCGAGTTCCATAGAAATCTTAGGAGAACGCTCCTGAGTGTAGTGAAAAAGGAAGCAGGTATCTGAAGTGGGATGGCATGCAAGAGGTAGAGCAGTCTGGGGAGGATAGTCATCTTAATTATGGCCGCATGACCGAACCAAGAGAAGTAACCCGACTGCCATCTAAGTAAGTCTTCTCTGACTCTCTTAAGGAACTCCGGGAAATTACAACCAAACATGTCTCCCAATCTAGGCGTGAGCCAAATTCCCAAATATTTCAGGGCCTTCGGTTCCCATCTGAAGGGGGAGGCTGCCATCACCCGATTCAGCAATCGCTCAGGAAGTGAGACATTCAGGGCTTCCGACTTAGAGTAATTTATCTTAAGATTGGAAACGTAGCTATAATTGGCAAACTCCTGCATCAGATTTGGCAAGGAGATTATAGGGTTAGATAAAAAGAAAAGCAAATCATCCGCGTAGGCGGCCACTTTGTACTCTTTAGTCGACACTCTGAAGCCCTGGATGTCTGCATTAGCTCTAACCATTCTAAGAAAGGGCTCAAGGGATAAAATGAACAGGAGAGGGGACAGGGGACATCCCTGTCTTGTGCCATTAGTTATCAGTACGTTATCTAAAAAGGTACCGTTGATTTTTAATCGAGCCGTTGGGGACTGGTATAAAGCAGAGATCCTGGCTAGCATATGTGGCCCCAGTCCTATCTTCGTGCAAGTGGCTAGCATAAAGTCCCAGGCCACGCGGTCGAAGGCCTTCTCCGCATCCGTGGATAGGAGAAGGCCCTCTATCTTCCCAGCATAAGCCGCATTAGACAATAGCATTGCCTTGATCACGTTGTCTTTAGCCTCTCGGCCAGGCATGAAACCCACCTGATCCGGGTTGATAAGATTCGACAACATGGGACTTAATCTGGAGGCCAGGATCTTTGCGTACAATTTGACGTCTAGGTTTAGTAGTGAAATCGGGCGGTAGCTGGAGCACTCCGCTGGGTCTTTGCCCGGTTTGTGAATTACTGTGATATAGGCCGAAAGAAAGTCTGGGGTGACCCGTCTGGGAGCAGACAATGAGTTCAACGCAGCTGTAAGTGGTGCTACTAGAAGCTGAGAGAAAGTCTTATAATAGATAGAGGTGTAGCCATCAGGGCCAGGACTTTTACCCGATTTCAGCTGCTTAATGGCGAGTTCAACCTCTGAGGACGAGAGTGGCTCCTCCAAAAGTGCAATGTCCGAGTCAGAAAGAGCAGGCATTCCACTTTTAGTTAAGTATTCCTCCACCATCTGAGC
>CM055116.1:10715604-10907196 GCA_029206835.1 Rana muscosa
CAAAAGTGCAATGTCCGAGTCAGAAAGAGCAGGCATTCCACTTTTAAGTTAAGTATTCCTCCACCATCTGAGCCCTATCACCCCCCGGAGTCCCTCCTTTTGTGTTGAGGTGGGGAGGTTATATAACTTTGTGTAGAAATCATGAAAATGTTGTGCTATCGCTTCCGTGGCCACATCCAGCTTACCATCATGTCTCCTGATGCCCGAAATTAGTTATTCTAGCATTCTGTTCTCTCAGTGCCCTCGCAAGGAGCTTACTAGGTTTGTTCCCAAACTCATAATAGATTTTCTTTTTGAAAATAAAAGACGCCTTGATCTAGTATCAAGAGCTGTTGGAGGTCTTTCCTGAGATCCAGAAGCTCAGTCGCCGTGTTCGTGCTAAGAGACTGTTTATGGAGGTTTTCTAATTGTTTGATTTTACTCGTTAGGGTGGCTATTTGTTCCTCCCTTTCCCTTCTCTGGATTGAACCCATTCTAATAAGTTCCCCTCTCAGGGTACATTGTGAGCCTCCCAGACCACTAGTGGATCCATACCTGGGGTGGAGTTCCGCTGAAAGAAGTCCTTGATTGAGGAGGTCAAGGTCATTAGTAAGTCAGGGTCTGTTAGTAAGGACGCATTCAGATGCCACGACTGGGAGTGTGAGGGGGGGGGTAAGTACATTCAAGGTTAATGAGATTGGCGCATGGTCCGAGAAAGACTTGAAGCCTATATGTGTCTCTGAGACTCGGGTTAAGTCCCATTGGGATATGAAGAGGTAGTCAATGCGGGAGTGTCTGTTGTGTGGAGGTGAGAAGAACGTGAAGTCTTTACCTTCAGGATGATCAAACCGCCACGTGTCAATAAGTTGTAAGCTTTGGAGTAAGGTCTTGATCCTTTTGAGAATCCTGTAAGTAATGCAGGTTTTCCCATTAGAGGTGTCAACGGACGGATTGAGAGGGGACATTGAAGTCGCCCCCCAAGATCAAGCAGCCCGATGTAAAATCCCAGGAGCTCCCGCACAATATGTTGGCAGAAGGTCACATGGGACCTATTCAGGAAATATACATTGGCCAGTGTCAGATGCGGTGTTGTTGTATAGCCCTTCAGCAAAACAAATCTACCCTTGGGGTCTATTAGCTTCTCCTGCAAGGTAAAAGGGGCGTTTTTGCTGATCAGGGTGGTGACACCTTTTGCCTTGGAGTCGTCATTGGTAGCGTGGTATGCTTCTGTAAAAAGGCGTTTGTCAGACTGGGGACATGATGTGTTCTAAAGTGGGTTTCCTGTAAAAACACAAAGTGTGGTCTACATTTCTTGAGCTCCCGTAATAGCGTGGAGCGTCTCTCGGGAATATTCATACCTTTAACATTGTGTGAAATCACGAGCGGACCTCGGCCGAGGTCGGAGTAGGCATGTTTGAAGGATCAGAGCGAGACGAGCCGGAGTACGCCTAAAAGACAAAACTGTCACAGTATAGTCAACAGCAGTACCCCAGAGTAACCAAAGGCCAAATATATTCTAAACCAGAAAAGTATAAGAGAGAGAGGAAAGAGGGAGATAAGAGAAATGGGAGATGGCAGAGAGAATCCTTTTGCACCTGTTCCAGAAACATCTGGATCCATCTATGCTTTGAGAACGGAGGCATCCGTAAAGACTTAATTTGTAAGTTGGATGGTCGTGTGCCTTCAGCTGAGGAGGGGGGTGTCACACTTACCCTATCAAGGCCCCATTACCAAAGTGGTATGCCAATAAAGCAAAAAGCCAACTGGGTAAGTCCCTCTAAAATAATATAGCATATGGTATGGCATATTTGCTTGAAGAGGGGATTGATCTTGAAATAGATTCGGCATTTTCCTGTGGTCCATCTGCGCGTGATGAGAGGGATGAACCCCTAAAGAAACTTTTAAGAATCACAAGAAACTCACTCAGATTTCTGAATCGTAAGTGGGACATCTCCTCCCTAAAATCGCATATTGACCACAGGGTTATTCCAAGGGGCCTCAGAGAAAGGGTAATCCGGCTGGCCACTTGCATACTCCAAGGTTTGTGAAACTTTGGAAAGAAAGTCTGCTTCGGGGTCTTGATACATTACAGCTGATAGTTAATGAGGAGCAACTACAACTAGATGAGATTAGGGAATGAGATTGACAATAGTGTCAAACTCTTAGAGACATTCAAATTAGACCCCAACTTTGAGAAAAATAATGAAATACTAAAGAAAGAGGTTAAAAGGACCCAAAAACTGTTAAAGCAAGCAAACAGGAGAAATTCAAACAAAATGTAGCCGACTGGGAAAAAAGATGATATCTTTGATCCAACTGTCCCTAGAGGTATAAGTTGATCCCGAAAAAGATGCGCCCCTAGATCCAAAACCCCCCATAATACCATTTATTCTTCAGATAGTGAACAGGAATATCAGGAAAAATCTGTAACTTTTTTAGAGAAGGGTCGGGACCGTTGGAGATCATCCCGGCCCCAAAAAAGGAAAAAAACTAATTAATATCAAGGGAAGACAGAACACACAGATGAACGACCAAGAACACGTAAATGGATGCGACAACGACAAACGCGAAGAGAGCTAAGGCCCAGACATCGTATTCGAACATAACTAGCCCCTGTACAGTCAGACCTGACAATACAAACTAACAGCAATTCAGACATGAAAGTAGTTAACCTAACAGACTTCCCTCTTAATCAGCACCATATATCGTTATTACAAAGGGGACTATCCTTCTTGCCTAAATCGGCAATGTGTGAATTTGAAGTGTATAAGGATATTAGTCTATTCCTTAGGAAAGTAATTTTCAGATATTGGCACAATGAACATAACCAGATAACAGAAATTACTGAATCCAATAAGGAGGAAAGAGAAACCTTAGAAGCCCTTGGTTTCCCTCTTACAAGAAAGTGCTGAATGTGATCCCACCCCTGAACCATCCACTCCTCAGCTGAAGGCTCATGACCGTCCAACTTACAAATTAAGTCTTTACGGATGCCTCCATTGTCAAAGGATAGAATGGGTCCAGATGTTTCTGAAACAGGGTGCAAAAGGACCTGTCTAGGATTGACTGGACATCTAGAAGGATTGACAATATCTCAAAGGAAGAAAGGAAAGCATGTAGAGAGTTGGAGATGGCTACAGACATTGTCATAAAAAGTAGCGATAAGGGTTACACTGTTTTATTTACCCCAAGGAAATGTATGAAAAAGAGGTCCTGCGCCTTCCTACATGAAAAGAACACTTATAGTATTTGAGACTTGCATCTAGTCCTTTCTCAGATATTGTCAATGACTTCAACTTAAACTTAGCTTTGTATTCGAGGAAAATCTAATAACTAAGAAGGAGTTTGAATACATCAGGGTCAGTGAGTTTTAATATACCCACATTCTATGTCATCCCCAAACTTCATAAATCTACTACTAACCCACCGGGTGAGACCAATTGTGTCAGCCGTGGGGGTCCTCTGGAGCGAGCAGGCAGGTTCACTGATGCACTCATCAAAGAGTTGGTACAGGAACTCCCCTTATACGTTCAGGACACACGTGATGTCCTGAAGCATCTTGATGGGCTAACTGTCCCTCCCGGTGCCCTTATCATGGGGATCGACATGAAATCATTGTACATGTCGATCCCCACGAGTGGGGCCTTAAAGCGGTTATACCACTTTCTTTCTGAGAAGTACCCTGGACTGGCTGCTCAGAATTAATTCATTGTGGATATTCTTGAATTCATGTTGGAGCATAACTGCTTCCAATTTCTTGGAGTAAACTATTGCCATTAAGAGGTACCTCCATGGGTGCACAATGGGCCACTTCATATGCATGTTTGCATTTGGGCCTCTGGGAGCAGGAGATCGTGTACGCCTCGTCCCTGTAACTCAGCCACAGTCTCCTGTGGCTGAGGTACATAGACGATGTGATCATGATCTTGGGGGGTTCCCCCCAGGAACTTGTGAGGTTTATTGAATAACTCAACCATAACGAGACGAATTTAAAACACACCTACTCATGGCATACGGAAATGCTGCCATTCTTTGACCTAACCATGTATGTGCAAAATGGAAGGATATTGACTAAGGCCTATAGGAAGGAGACAGATGATTTTTTGTTTGCCACTAGTGATCACCCAAAGTCACTAGTTCAGGGCATCCCCGTTGGACAGTTCCTCCGCACTATGAGGAATTTTTACACCGATGATGACTTCCAAGTGGAAGCACATGCACTTTATTCCAGATTTCAGAAAGGGGATACTCCCACAGGTGTATACCGAAGACCAAAAAAAGAGCCTTCCAAACGGACAGAAAGGACCTATTGGCTAGAAGGACTGGCGTTGATCCAAAACTACAAATGCAAAAAACCCCAGATCCACATAATCACCAAATTTGGTGAACAGTGGGAAAAGGTTAAGTCTATCCTAAACAAACACTGGCATATATTGTCAGACGCACCGATACTGGGAAGCATCATTGGTGAGCGTCCTCTCCTAACAGCCAGAAGATCTGCAAACCTGAAGGACTGCTTGGTACATTGAGAGTTTCAAAAAAACATGAAACTAACTGGCTAACAGATCTGCCCCCCCCCCCTCAGGGGCATGTATAGATGTGGTAGATGCAATATGTGTAAATGTATCGATCGGACTGATGTATTTACCAGTGCTGATGGTTCCAAGCAATTAAAAATTAAAAGTTTCATTCTTCTCATTATAAGTTTATTGAAGACAAGATAGAGATGAAAAAAAAAACAGAACAGAACATTTGCAGATGCAGCTGCACATTAGGTACAATTATCCACAAATTAGGCAAGTCAGAATTCAACAGAGTATCTGTGACCACAATATTCTAACTCAAGGTGACCAGAGGACGTGAGCATCGGATATATTGGAGCAAAAAAAACAAAACAAAAAGAAAGACATGGTCACAAGTTCAGCTGGAGCCACAAGGGTGACTGTTGAAATGAGTTACTAATAGGACTTATGGTTAATCTAGGATGTGGTCTTCGAATATCAATTATGAGGGGCAACCGCGTTCACAGCATATAAGAAGAAAAAAAAACTAAAATGGAAAACATATACAGAACAGAGAATAGAGAGCTAAAAGGTGGGGGGGAGGGGGAATGGCCAGAGCCCTGGCCCGAGAAAAGGTTAAGAGAAAAGAAAACCCTTGGCCTCAAAGATACTGCCGCAAACCAGAGGGGGAATGCAGGGGCGGGAGACATCCATGTATCTCCTACTCCGCCCTCTCGCAGGGATCCCCGGGAGGTGAGGCAGACATAATATCTGAGTAAACAGTAGAGTACCTGAATATCAGCCATGGTTGCCAGATAGTGCAAAATTTATCCACCGCATCGGTGGCTTGAGTCAAGGTCTCCTCCATCTCGCAAACCTCAGAAACCCTTTTCAGCCACTCAGCAGTGGAAGGAGCCCTCTGTGATCTCCAGTAGAGCGGGATCAAGGACTTAGCCGCATTTAGCAGATGTCTCGTTAAGGAGTTTTTGTACCTCCCTAAAGAGACATTCGTGATGTGGAGCAGGCAGGAGGCCGCATTCAACAAGATCTTGGTTTCGGTGATCTGCGAGATCAGAAGTTTGACCCTCTCCCAGAATGGAGAAATTTGTGGGCATTGCCACCAAATGTGGAGCAACGTACCCACTTCTTGATGGCATCTCCAGCAGGTGGCTGGTATCTGTGGGTTCCATCTATGTATCTTGGCTGGGGTATTGTACCAGTGTGTCAACAGTTTAAATGCCGTTTCCTGCGTCTTAGTACTTATAGAGCACTTATGAGTCAAAATACATGCATACCTCCATTGTTTGGGGGAAATCTCCATCTGAAGCTCCTCCGCCCATCTCGCTCTGAGTTTATCTACGGACGTGTATTTAAAATTTTGTAGCCACGAGTAATTCAATGACGTAGTTCTCACACTTGTGTCACCCAGCTGACAAATCGACTCAAAGGCCTCTAGAGGTCTATGTAATTTGCTCCTGACAGACTTATTCCCCAGGTAGCTACATAGTTGGAGATACTCCCAAAGGGTCATGTGTGGAAGTTGTGCATCAATTTTAAGTACCGTCCAGTCTTTCACTGCTCCCCCCGTAATGCAGTCGCCTACCAACAGAGGTTGAAGGCGAGTCTTGGATTGGTAATGTGGGTTGTTTAGACCTGGGACGAAGTCGGGGTTATCTTTCAGTGGCGTCAGGGGACTAGGTTGTGAGGAAAAGGAAAGGTGTTTGGTCAGATTGTAGAAGAGTCTTAGCGTGCTACCAGTAAGGGGGTGATGTTTGAGACTGCTCGGTAAGCTATTCCAAGGGATCCATGGGGCAAATTTAAGGGGAACGGGGGATAGTGCTTCCTCTAGAGAGACCCAATCTTTAGCTGCCCCATGACAATGCCAATCGACAATTCTAGTCAAGTGAGTGGCTTGGTAGTAGGACCTAAAGTCTGGTATTCCCATTCCACCCTGAACTTTAGGCTTCATCAGGTACGCAAACCTGATCCTGGGCTTTTGCGAGTTCCATAGAAATCTTAGGAGAACGCTCCTGAGTGTAGTGAAAAAGGAAGCAGGTATCTGAAGTGGGATGGCATGCAAGAGGTAGAGCAGTCTGGGGAGGATAGTCATCTTAATTATGGCCGCATGACCGAACCAAGAGAAGTAACCCGACTGCCATCTAAGTAAGTCTTCTCTGACTCTCTTAAGGAACTCCGGGAAATTACAACCAAACATGTCTCCCAATCTAGGCGTGAGCCAAATTCCCAAATATTTCAGGGCCTTCGGTTCCCATCTGAAGGGGGAGGCTGCCATCACCCGATTCAGCAATCGCTCAGGAAGTGAGACATTCAGGGCTTCCGACTTAGAGTAATTTATCTTAAGATTGGAAACGTAGCTATAATTGGCAAACTCCTGCATCAGATTTGGCAAGGAGATTATAGGGTTAGATAAAAAGAAAAGCAAATCATCCGCGTAGGCGGCCACTTTGTACTCTTTAGTCGACACTCTGAAGCCCTGGATGTCTGCATTAGCTCTAACCATTCTAAGAAAGGGCTCAAGGGATAAAATGAACAGGAGAGGGGACAGGGGACATCCCTGTCTTGTGCCATTAGTTATCAGTACGTTATCTAAAAAGGTACCGTTGATTTTTAATCGAGCCGTTGGGGACTGGTATAAAGCAGAGATCCTGGCTAGCATATGTGGCCCCAGTCCTATCTTCGTGCAAGTGGCTAGCATAAAGTCCCAGGCCACGCGGTCGAAGGCCTTCTCCGCATCCGTGGATAGGAGAAGGCCCTCTATCTTCCCAGCATAAGCCGCATTAGACAATAGCATTGCCTTGATCACGTTGTCTTTAGCCTCTCGGCCAGGCATGAAACCCACCTGATCCGGGTTGATAAGATTCGACAACATGGGACTTAATCTGGAGGCCAGGATCTTTGCGTACAATTTGACGTCTAGGTTTAGTAGTGAAATCGGGCGGTAGCTGGAGCACTCCGCTGGGTCTTTGCCCGGTTTGTGAATTACTGTGATATAGGCCGAAAGAAAGTCTGGGGTGACCCATCTGGGAGCAGACAATGAGTTCAACGCAGCTGTAAGTGGTGCTACTAGAAGCTGAGAGAAAGTCTTATGATAGATAGAGGTGTAGCCATCAGGGCCAGGACTTTTACCCGATTTCAGCTGCTTAATGGCGAGTTCAACCTCTGAGGACGAGAGTGGCTCCTCCAAAAGTGCAATGTCCGAGTCAGAAAGAGCAGGCATTCCACTTTTAGTTAAGTATTCCTCCACCATCTGAGCCCTATCACCCCCCGGAGTCCCTCCTTTGTGTTGAGGTGGGAGGTTATATAACTTTGTGTAGAAATCATGAAAATGTTGTGCTATCGCTTCCGTGGCCACATCCAGCTTACCATCATGTCTCCTGATGCCCGAAATTAGTTATTCTAGCATTCTGTTCTCTCAGTGCCCTCGCAAGGAGCTTACTAGGTTTGTTCCCAAACTCATAATAGATTTTCTTTTTGAAAAATAAAAGACGCCTTGATCTAGTATCAAAGAGCTGTTGGAGGTCTTTCCTGAGATCCAGAAGCTCAGTCGCCGTGTTCGTGCTAAGAGACTGTTTATGGAGGTTTTCTAATTGTTTGATTTTACTCGTTAGGGTGGCTATTTGTTCCTCCCTTTCCCTTCTCTGGATTGAACCCATTCTAATAAGTTCCCCTCTCAGGGTACATTTGTGAGCCTCCCAGACCACTAGTGGATCCATACCTGGGGTGGAGTTCCGCTGAAAGAAGTCCTTGATTGAGGAGGTCAAGGTCATTAGTAAGTCAGGGTCTGTTAGTAAGGACGCATTCAGATGCCACGACTGGGAGTGTGAGGGGGGGGGGTAAGTACATTCAAGGTTAATGAGATTGGCGCATGGTCCGAGAAAGACTTGAAGCCTATATGTGTCTCTGAGACTCGGGTTAAGTCCCATTGGGATATGAAGAGGTAGTCAATGCGGGAGTGTCTGTTGTGTGGAGGTGAGAAGAACGTGAAGTCTTTACCTTCAGGATGATCAAACCGCCACGTGTCAATAAGTTGTAAGCTTTGGAGTAAGGTCTTGATCCTTTTGAGAATCCTGTAAGTAATGCAGGTTTTCCCATTAGAGGTGTCAACGGACGGATTGAGAGGGACATTGAAGTCGCCCCCCAAGATCAAGCAGCCCGATGTAAATCCCAGGAGCTCCCGCACAATATGTTGGCAGAAGGTCACATGGGACCTATTCAGGAAATATACATTGGCCAGTGTCAGAGGCGTGTTGTTGTATAGGCCCTTCAGCAAAACAAATCTACCCTTGGGGTCTATTAGCTTCTCCTGCAAGGTAAAAGGGGCGTTTTTGCTGATCAGGGTGGTGACACCTTTTGCCTTGGAGTCGTCATTGGTAGCGTGGTATGCTTCTGTAAAAAAGGCGTTTGTCAGACTGGGGACATGATGTGTTCTAAAGTGGGTTTCCTGTAAAAACACAAAGTGTGGTCTACATTTCTTGAGCTCCCGTAATAGCGTGGAGCGTCTCTCGGGAATATTCATACCTTTAACATTGTGTGAAATCACGAGCGGACCTCGGCCGAGGTCGGAGTAGGCCATGTTGAAGGATCAGAGCGAGACGAGCCGGAGTACGCCTAAAAGACAAAACTGTCACAGTATAGTCAACAGCAGTACCCCAGAGTAAACCAAAGGCCAAATATATTCTAAACCAGAAAAGTATAAGAGAGAGAGGAAAGAGGGAGATAAGAGAAATGGGAGATGGCAGAGAGAATCCTTTTGCACCTGTTCCAGAAACATCTGGATCCATCTATGCTTTGAGAACGGAGGCATCCGTAAAGACTTAATTTGTAAGTTGGATGGTCGTGAGCCTTCAGCTGAGGAGGGGGGTGTCACACTTACCCTATCAAGGCCCCATTACCAAAGTGGTATGCCAATAAAGCAAAAAGCCAACTGGGTAAGTCCCTCTAAAATAATATAGCATATGGTATGGCATATTTGCTTGAAGAGGGGATTGATCTTGAAATAGATTCGGCATTTTCCTGTGGTCCATCTGCGCGTGATGAGAGGGATGAACCCCTAAAGAAACTTTTTAAGAATCACAAGAAACTCACTCAGATTTCTGAATCGTAAGTGGGACATCTCCTCCCTAAAATCGCATATTGACCACAGGGTTATTCCAAGGGGCCTCAGAGAAAGGGTAATCCCGGCTGGCCACTTGCATACTCCAAGGTTTGTGAAACTTTGGAAAGAAAGTCTGCTTCGGGGTCTTGATACATTACAGCTGATAGTTAATGAGGAGCAACTACAACTAGATGAGATTAGGACTGAGATTGACAATAGTGTCAAACTCTTAGAGACATTCAAATTAGACCCCAACTTTGAGAAAAATAATGAAATACTAAAGAAAGAGGTTAAAAGGACCCAAAAACATGTTAAAGCAAGCAAACAGGAGAAATTCAAACAAAATGTAGCCGACTGGGAAAAAGATGATATCTTTGATCCAACTGTCCCTAGAGGTATAAGTAGATCCCGAAAAAGATGCGCCCCTAGATCCAAAACCCCCCATAATACCATTTATTCTTCAGATAGTGAACAGGAATATCAGGAAAAATCTGTAACTTTTTTAGAGAAGGGTGGGACCGTTGGAGATCATCCCGGCCCCAAAAAAGGAAAAAACTAATTAATATCAAGGGGAAGACAGAACACACAGATGAACGACCAAGAACACGTAAATGGATGCGACAACGACAAAACGCGAAGAGAGCTAAGGCCCAGACATCGTCGAACATAACTAGCCCCTGTACAGTCAGACCTGACTATACAAACTAACAGCAATTCAGACATGAAAGTAGTTAACCTAACAGACTTCCCTCTTAATCAGCACCATATATCGTTATTACAAAAGGGACTATCCTTCTTGCCTAAATCGGCAATGTGTGAATTTGAAGTGTATAAGGATATTAGTCTATTCCTTAGGAAAGTAATTTTCAGATATTGGCACAATGAACATAACCAGATAACAGAAATTACTGAATCCAATAAGGAGGAAAGAGAAACCTTAGAAGCCCTGGTTTCCCTCTTACAAGAAAGTGCTGAATGTGATCCCACCCCTGAACCCTCCCACTCCTCAGCTGAAGGCTCATGACCGTCCAACTTACAAATTAAGTCTTTACGGATGCCTCCATTGTCAAAGGATAGATGGGTCCAGATGTTTCTGAAACAGGTGCAAAAGGACCTGTCTAGGATTGACTGGACATCTAGAAGGATTGACAATATCTCAAAGGAAGAAAGGAAAGCATGTAGAGAGTTGGAGATGGCTACAGACATTGTCATAAAAAGTAGCGATAAGGGTTACACTGTTTTATTACCCCAGGAAATGTATGAAAAA
This sequence comes from Rana muscosa, assembly GCA_029206835.1. Taxonomy (NCBI): domain Eukaryota; kingdom Metazoa; phylum Chordata; class Amphibia; order Anura; family Ranidae; genus Rana; species Rana muscosa. The sequence goes on from CM055116.1 coordinate 10,726,469, forward strand.
GAGGTCCTGCGCCTCCTACATGAAAAGAACACTTATAGTATTTGAGACTTGCATCTAGTCCTTTCTCAGATATTGTCAATGACTTCAACTTTAAACTTAGCTTTGTATTCGAGGAACATCTAATAACTAAGAAGGAGTTTGAATACATCAGGGTCAGTGAGTTTAATATACCCACATTCTATGTCATCCCCAAACTTCATAAATCTACTACTAACCCACCGGGGAGACCAATTGTGTCAGCCGTGGGGGGTCCTCTGGAGCGAGCAGGCAGGTTCACTGATGCACTCATCAAAGAGTTGGTACAGGAACTCCCCTTATACGTTCAGGACACACGTGATGTCCTGAAGCATCTTGATGGGCTAACTGTCCCTCCCGGTGCCCTTATCATGGGGATCGACATGAAATCATTGTACATGTCGATCCCCACGAGTGGGGCCTTAAAGCGGTATACCACTTTCTTTCTGAGAAGTACCCTGGACTGGCTGCTCAGAATTAATTCATTGTGGATATTCTTGAATTCATGTTGGAGCATAACTGCTTCCAATTTCTTGGAGTAAACTATTGCCATTAAGAGGTACCTCCATGGGTGCACAATGGGCCACTTCATATGCATGTTTGCATTTGGGCCTCTGGGAGCAGGAGATCGTGTACGCCTCGTCCCTGTAACTCAGCCACAGTCTCCTGTGGCTGAGGTACATAGACGATGTGATCATGATCTTGGGGGGTTCCCCCCAGGAACTTGTGAGGTTTATTGAATAACTCAACCATAACGAGACGAATTTAAAACACACCTACTCATGGCATACGGAAATGCTGCCATTCTTTGACCTAACCATGTATGTGCAAAATGGAAGGATATTGACTAAGGCCTATAGGAAGGAGACAGATGATTTTTTGTTTGCCACTAGTGATCACCCAAAGTCACTAGTTCAGGGCATCCCCGTTGGACAGTTCCTCCGCACTATGAGGAATTTTTACACCGATGATGACTTCCAAGTGGAAGCACATGCACTTTATTCCAGATTTCAGAAAGGGGATACTCCCACAGGTGTATACCGAAGACCAAAAAAAGAGCCTTCCAAACGGACAGAAAGGACCTATTGGCTAGAAGGACTGGCGTTGATCCAAAACTACAAATGCAAAAAACCCCAGATCCACATAATCACCAAATTTGGTGAACAGTGGGAAAAGGTTAAGTCTATCCTAAACAAACACTGGCATATATTGTCAGACGCACCGATACTGGGAAGCATCATTGGTGAGCGTCCTCTCCTAACAGCCAGAAGATCTGCAAACCTGAAGGACTGCTTGGTACATTGAGAGTTTCAAAAAAACATGAAACTAACTGGCTAACAGATCTGCCCCCCCCCCTCAGGGGCATGTATAGATGTGGTAGATGCAATATGTGTAAATGTATCGATCGGACTGATGTATTTACCAGTGCTGATGGTTCCAAGCAATTAAAAATTAAAAGTTTCATTCTTCTCATTATAAGTTTATTGAAGACAAGATAGAGATGAAAAAAAAAACAGAACAGAACATTTGCAGATGCAGCTGCACATTAGGTACAATTATCCACAAATTAGGCAAGTCAGAATTCAACAGAGTATCTGTGACCACAATATTCTAACTCAAGGTGACCAGAGGACGTGAGCATCGGATATATTGGAGCAAAAAAAACAAAACAAAAAGAAAGACATGGTCACAAGTTCAGCTGGAGCCACAAGGGTGACTGTTGAAATGAGTTACTAATAGGACTTATGGTTAATCTAGGATGTGGTCTTCGAATATCAATTATGAGGGGCAACCGCGTTCACAGCATATAAGAAGAAAAAAAAACTAAAATGGAAAACATATACAGAACAGAGAATAGAGAGCTAAAAGGTGGGGGGGAGGGGGAATGGCCAGAGCCCTGGCCCGAGAAAAGGTTAAGAGAAAAGAAAACCCTTGGCCTCAAAGATACTGCCGCAAACCAGAGGGGGAATGCAGGGGCGGGAGACATCCATGTATCTCCTACTCCGCCCTCTCGCAGGGATCCCCGGGAGGTGAGGCAGACATAATATCTGAGTAAACAGTAGAGTACCTGAATATCAGCCATGGTTGCCAGATAGTGCAAAATTTATCCACCGCATCGGTGGCTTGAGTCAAGGTCTCCTCCATCTCGCAAACCTCAGAAACCCTTTTCAGCCACTCAGCAGTGGAAGGAGCCCTCTGTGATCTCCAGTAGAGCGGGATCAAGGACTTAGCCGCATTTAGCAGATGTCTCGTTAAGGAGTTTTTGTACCTCCCTAAAGAGACATTCGTGATGTGGAGCAGGCAGGAGGCCGCATTCAACAAGATCTTGGTTTCGGTGATCTGCGAGATCAGAAGTTTGACCCTCTCCCAGAATGGAGAAATTTGTGGGCATTGCCACCAAATGTGGAGCAACGTACCCACTTCTTGATGGCATCTCCAGCAGGTGGCTGGTATCTGTGGGTTCCATCTATGTATCTTGGCTGGGGTATTGTACCAGTGTGTCAACAGTTTAAATGCCGTTTCCTGCGTCTTAGTACTTATAGAGCACTTATGAGTCAAAATACATGCATACCTCCATTGTTTGGGGGAAATCTCCATCTGAAGCTCCTCCGCCCATCTCGCTCTGAGTTTATCTACGGACGTGTATTTAAAATTTTGTAGCCACGAGTAATTCAATGACGTAGTTCTCACACTTGTGTCACCCAGCTGACAAATCGACTCAAAGGCCTCTAGAGGTCTATGTAATTTGCTCCTGACAGACTTATTCCCCAGGTAGCTACATAGTTGGAGATACTCCCAAAGGGTCATGTGTGGAAGTTGTGCATCAATTTTAAGTACCGTCCAGTCTTTCACTGCTCCCCCCGTAATGCAGTCGCCTACCAACAGAGGTTGAAGGCGAGTCTTGGATTGGTAATGTGGGTTGTTTAGACCTGGGACGAAGTCGGGGTTATCTTTCAGTGGCGTCAGGGGACTAGGTTGTGAGGAAAAGGAAAGGTGTTTGGTCAGATTGTAGAAGAGTCTTAGCGTGCTACCAGTAAGGGGGTGATGTTTGAGACTGCTCGGTAAGCTATTCCAAGGGATCCATGGGGCAAATTTAAGGGGAACGGGGGATAGTGCTTCCTCTAGAGAGACCCAATCTTTAGCTGCCCCATGACAATGCCAATCGACAATTCTAGTCAAGTGAGTGGCTTGGTAGTAGGACCTAAAGTCTGGTATTCCCATTCCACCCTGAACTTTAGGCTTCATCAGGTACGCAAACCTGATCCTGGGCTTTTGCGAGTTCCATAGAAATCTTAGGAGAACGCTCCTGAGTGTAGTGAAAAAGGAAGCAGGTATCTGAAGTGGGATGGCATGCAAGAGGTAGAGCAGTCTGGGGAGGATAGTCATCTTAATTATGGCCGCATGACCGAACCAAGAGAAGTAACCCGACTGCCATCTAAGTAAGTCTTCTCTGACTCTCTTAAGGAACTCCGGGAAATTACAACCAAACATGTCTCCCAATCTAGGCGTGAGCCAAATTCCCAAATATTTCAGGGCCTTCGGTTCCCATCTGAAGGGGGAGGCTGCCATCACCCGATTCAGCAATCGCTCAGGAAGTGAGACATTCAGGGCTTCCGACTTAGAGTAATTTATCTTAAGATTGGAAACGTAGCTATAATTGGCAAACTCCTGCATCAGATTTGGCAAGGAGATTATAGGGTTAGATAAAAAGAAAAGCAAATCATCCGCGTAGGCGGCCACTTTGTACTCTTTAGTCGACACTCTGAAGCCCTGGATGTCTGCATTAGCTCTAACCATTCTAAGAAAGGGCTCAAGGGATAAAATGAACAGGAGAGGGGACAGGGGACATCCCTGTCTTGTGCCATTAGTTATCAGTACGTTATCTAAAAAGGTACCGTTGATTTTTAATCGAGCCGTTGGGGACTGGTATAAAGCAGAGATCCTGGCTAGCATATGTGGCCCCAGTCCTATCTTCGTGCAAGTGGCTAGCATAAAGTCCCAGGCCACGCGGTCGAAGGCCTTCTCCGCATCCGTGGATAGGAGAAGGCCCTCTATCTTCCCAGCATAAGCCGCATTAGACAATAGCATTGCCTTGATCACGTTGTCTTTAGCCTCTCGGCCAGGCATGAAACCCACCTGATCCGGGTTGATAAGATTCGACAACATGGGACTTAATCTGGAGGCCAGGATCTTTGCGTACAATTTGACGTCTAGGTTTAGTAGTGAAATCGGGCGGTAGCTGGAGCACTCCGCTGGGTCTTTGCCCGGTTTGTGAATTACTGTGATATAGGCCGAAAGAAAGTCTGGGGTGACCCGTCTGGGAGCAGACAATGAGTTCAACGCAGCTGTAAGTGGTGCTACTAGAAGCTGAGAGAAAGTCTTATAATAGATAGAGGTGTAGCCATCAGGGCCAGGACTTTTACCCGATTTCAGCTGCTTAATGGCGAGTTCAACCTCTGAGGACGAGAGTGGCTCCTCCAAAAGTGCAATGTCCGAGTCAGAAAGAGCAGGCATTCCACTTTTAGTTAAGTATTCCTCCACCATCTGAGCCCTATCACCCCCCGGAGTCCCTCCTTTGTGTTGAGGTGGGAGGTTATATAACTTTGTGTAGAAATCATGAAAATGTTGTGCTATCGCTTCCGTGGCCACATCCAGCTTACCATCATGTCTCCTGATGCCCGAAATTAGTTATTCTAGCATTCTGTTCTCTCAGTGCCCTCGCAAGGAGCTTACTAGGTTTGTTCCCAAACTCATAATAGATTTTCTTTTTGAAAAATAAAAGACGCCTTGATCTAGTATCAAAGAGCTGTTGGAGGTCTTTCCTGAGATCCAGAAGCTCAGTCGCCGTGTTCGTGCTAAGAGACTGTTTATGGAGGTTTTCTAATTGTTTGATTTTACTCGTTAGGGTGGCTATTTGTTCCTCCCTTTCCCTTCTCTGGATTGAACCCATTCTAATAAGTTCCCCTCTCAGGGTACATTTGTGAGCCTCCCAGACCACTAGTGGATCCATACCTGGGGTGGAGTTCCGCTGAAAGAAGTCCTTGATTGAGGAGGTCAAGGTCATTAGTAAGTCAGGGTCTGTTAGTAAGGACGCATTCAGATGCCACGACTGGGAGTGTGAGGGGGGGGGTAAGTACATTCAAGGTTAATGAGATTGGCGCATGGTCCGAGAAAGACTTGAAGCCTATATGTGTCTCTGAGACTCGGGTTAAGTCCCATTGGGATATGAAGAGGTAGTCAATGCGGGAGTGTCTGTTGTGTGGAGGTGAGAAGAACGTGAAGTCTTTACCTTCAGGATGATCAAACCGCCACGTGTCAATAAGTTGTAAGCTTTGGAGTAAGGTCTTGATCCTTTTGAGAATCCTGTAAGTAATGCAGGTTTTCCCATTAGAGGTGTCAACGGACGGATTGAGAGGGACATTGAAGTCGCCCCCCAAGATCAAGCAGCCCGATGTAAATCCCAGGAGCTCCCGCACAATATGTTGGCAGAAGGTCACATGGGACCTATTCAGGAAATATACATTGGCCAGTGTCAGAGGCGTGTTGTTGTATAGGCCCTTCAGCAAAACAAATCTACCCTTGGGGTCTATTAGCTTCTCCTGCAAGGTAAAAGGGGCGTTTTTGCTGATCAGGGTGGTGACACCTTTTGCCTTGGAGTCGTCATTGGTAGCGTGGTATGCTTCTGTAAAAAAGGCGTTTGTCAGACTGGGGACATGATGTGTTCTAAAGTGGGTTTCCTGTAAAAACACAAAGTGTGGTCTACATTTCTTGAGCTCCCGTAATAGCGTGGAGCGTCTCTCGGGAATATTCATACCTTTAACATTGTGTGAAATCACGAGCGGACCTCGGCCGAGGTCGGAGTAGGCCATGTTGAAGGATCAGAGCGAGACGAGCCGGAGTACGCCTAAAAGACAAAACTGTCACAGTATAGTCAACAGCAGTACCCCAGAGTAAACCAAAGGCCAAATATATTCTAAACCAGAAAAGTATAAGAGAGAGAGGAAAGAGGGAGATAAGAGAAATGGGAGATGGCAGAGAGAATCCTTTTGCACCTGTTCCAGAAACATCTGGATCCATCTATGCTTTGAGAACGGAGGCATCCGTAAAGACTTAATTTGTAAGTTGGATGGTCGTGAGCCTTCAGCTGAGGAGGGGGGTGTCACACTTACCCTATCAAGGCCCCATTACCAAAGTGGTATGCCAATAAAGCAAAAAGCCAACTGGGTAAGTCCCTCTAAAATAATATAGCATATGGTATGGCATATTTGCTTGAAGAGGGGATTGATCTTGAAATAGATTCGGCATTTTCCTGTGGTCCATCTGCGCGTGATGAGAGGGATGAACCCCTAAAGAAACTTTTTAAGAATCACAAGAAACTCACTCAGATTTCTGAATCGTAAGTGGGACATCTCCTCCCTAAAATCGCATATTGACCACAGGGTTATTCCAAGGGGCCTCAGAGAAAGGGTAATCCCGGCTGGCCACTTGCATACTCCAAGGTTTGTGAAACTTTGGAAAGAAAGTCTGCTTCGGGGTCTTGATACATTACAGCTGATAGTTAATGAGGAGCAACTACAACTAGATGAGATTAGGACTGAGATTGACAATAGTGTCAAACTCTTAGAGACATTCAAATTAGACCCCAACTTTGAGAAAAATAATGAAATACTAAAGAAAGAGGTTAAAAGGACCCAAAAACATGTTAAAGCAAGCAAACAGGAGAAATTCAAACAAAATGTAGCCGACTGGGAAAAAGATGATATCTTTGATCCAACTGTCCCTAGAGGTATAAGTAGATCCCGAAAAAGATGCGCCCCTAGATCCAAAACCCCCCATAATACCATTTATTCTTCAGATAGTGAACAGGAATATCAGGAAAAATCTGTAACTTTTTTAGAGAAGGGTGGGACCGTTGGAGATCATCCCGGCCCCAAAAAAGGAAAAAACTAATTAATATCAAGGGGAAGACAGAACACACAGATGAACGACCAAGAACACGTAAATGGATGCGACAACGACAAAACGCGAAGAGAGCTAAGGCCCAGACATCGTCGAACATAACTAGCCCCTGTACAGTCAGACCTGACTATACAAACTAACAGCAATTCAGACATGAAAGTAGTTAACCTAACAGACTTCCCTCTTAATCAGCACCATATATCGTTATTACAAAAGGGACTATCCTTCTTGCCTAAATCGGCAATGTGTGAATTTGAAGTGTATAAGGATATTAGTCTATTCCTTAGGAAAGTAATTTTCAGATATTGGCACAATGAACATAACCAGATAACAGAAATTACTGAATCCAATAAGGAGGAAAGAGAAACCTTAGAAGCCCTGGTTTCCCTCTTACAAGAAAGTGCTGAATGTGATCCCACCCCTGAACCCTCCCACTCCTCAGCTGAAGGCTCATGACCGTCCAACTTACAAATTAAGTCTTTACGGATGCCTCCATTGTCAAAGGATAGATGGGTCCAGATGTTTCTGAAACAGGTGCAAAAGGACCTGTCTAGGATTGACTGGACATCTAGAAGGATTGACAATATCTCAAAGGAAGAAAGGAAAGCATGTAGAGAGTTGGAGATGGCTACAGACATTGTCATAAAAAGTAGCGATAAGGGTTACACTGTTTTATTACCCCAGGAAATGTATGAAAAAGAGGTCCTGCGCCTCCTACATGAAAAGAACACTTATAGTATTTGAGACTTGCATCTAGTCCTTTCTCAGATATTGTCAATGACTTCAACTTTAAACTTAGCTTTGTATTCGAGGAACATCTAATAACTAAGAAGGAGTTTGAATACATCAGGGTCAGTGAGTTTAATATACCCACATTCTATGTCATCCCCAAACTTCATAAATCTACTACTAACCCACCGGGGAGACCAATTGTGTCAGCCGTGGGGGGTCCTCTGGAGCGAGCAGGCAGGTTCACTGATGCACTCATCAAAGAGTTGGTACAGGAACTCCCCTTATACGTTCAGGACACACGTGATGTCCTGAAGCATCTTGATGGGCTAACTGTCCCTCCCGGTGCCCTTATCATGGGGATCGACATGAAATCATTGTACATGTCGATCCCCACGAGTGGGGCCTTAAAGCGGTATACCACTTTCTTTCTGAGAAGTACCCTGGACTGGCTGCTCAGAATTAATTCATTGTGGATATTCTTGAATTCATGTTGGAGCATAACTGCTTCCAATTTCTTGGAGTAAACTATTGCCATTAAGAGGTACCTCCATGGGTGCACAATGGGCCACTTCATATGCATGTTTGCATTTGGGCCTCTGGGAGCAGGAGATCGTGTACGCCTCGTCCCTGTAACTCAGCCACAGTCTCCTGTGGCTGAGGTACATAGACGATGTGATCATGATCTTGGGGGGTTCCCCCCAGGAACTTGTGAGGTTTATTGAATAACTCAACCATAACGAGACGAATTTAAAACACACCTACTCATGGCATACGGAAATGCTGCCATTCTTTGACCTAACCATGTATGTGCAAAATGGAAGGATATTGACTAAGGCCTATAGGAAGGAGACAGATGATTTTTTGTTTGCCACTAGTGATCACCCAAAGTCACTAGTTCAGGGCATCCCCGTTGGACAGTTCCTCCGCACTATGAGGAATTTTTACACCGATGATGACTTCCAAGTGGAAGCACATGCACTTTATTCCAGATTTCAGAAAGGGGATACTCCCACAGGTGTATACCGAAGACCAAAAAAAGAGCCTTCCAAACGGACAGAAAGGACCTATTGGCTAGAAGGACTGGCGTTGATCCAAAACTACAAATGCAAAAAACCCCAGATCCACATAATCACCAAATTTGGTGAACAGTGGGAAAAGGTTAAGTCTATCCTAAACAAACACTGGCATATATTGTCAGACGCACCGATACTGGGAAGCATCATTGGTGAGCGTCCTCTCCTAACAGCCAGAAGATCTGCAAACCTGAAGGACTGCTTGGTACATTGAGAGTTTCAAAAAAACATGAAACTAACTGGCTAACAGATCTGCCCCCCCCCCCTCAGGGGCATGTATAGATGTGGTAGATGCAATATGTGTAAATGTATCGATCGGACTGATGTATTTACCAGTGCTGATGGTTCCAAGCAATTAAAAATTAAAAGTTTCATTCTTCTCATTATAAGTTTATTGAAGACAAGATAGAGATGAAAAAAAAAACAGAACAGAACATTTGCAGATGCAGCTGCACATTAGGTACAATTATCCACAAATTAGGCAAGTCAGAATTCAACAGAGTATCTGTGACCACAATATTCTAACTCAAGGTGACCAGAGGACGTGAGCATCGGATATATTGGAGCAAAAAAAACAAAACAAAAAGAAAGACATGGTCACAAGTTCAGCTGGAGCCACAAGGGTGACTGTTGAAATGAGTTACTAATAGGACTTATGGTTAATCTAGGATGTGGTCTTCGAATATCAATTATGAGGGGCAACCGCGTTCACAGCATATAAGAAGAAAAAAAAACTAAAATGGAAAACATATACAGAACAGAGAATAGAGAGCTAAAAGGTGGGGGGGAGGGGGAATGGCCAGAGCCCTGGCCCGAGAAAAGGTTAAGAGAAAAGAAAACCCTTGGCCTCAAAGATACTGCCGCAAACCAGAGGGGGAATGCAGGGGCGGGAGACATCCATGTATCTCCTACTCCGCCCTCTCGCAGGGATCCCCGGGAGGTGAGGCAGACATAATATCTGAGTAAACAGTAGAGTACCTGAATATCAGCCATGGTTGCCAGATAGTGCAAAATTTATCCACCGCATCGGTGGCTTGAGTCAAGGTCTCCTCCATCTCGCAAACCTCAGAAACCCTTTTCAGCCACTCAGCAGTGGAAGGAGCCCTCTGTGATCTCCAGTAGAGCGGGATCAAGGACTTAGCCGCATTTAGCAGATGTCTCGTTAAGGAGTTTTTGTACCTCCCTAAAGAGACATTCGTGATGTGGAGCAGGCAGGAGGCCGCATTCAACAAGATCTTGGTTTCGGTGATCTGCGAGATCAGAAGTTTGACCCTCTCCCAGAATGGAGAAATTTGTGGGCATTGCCACCAAATGTGGAGCAACGTACCCACTTCTTGATGGCATCTCCAGCAGGTGGCTGGTATCTGTGGGTTCCATCTATGTATCTTGGCTGGGGTATTGTACCAGTGTGTCAACAGTTTAAATGCCGTTTCCTGCGTCTTAGTACTTATAGAGCACTTATGAGTCAAAATACATGCATACCTCCATTGTTTGGGGGAAATCTCCATCTGAAGCTCCTCCGCCCATCTCGCTCTGAGTTTATCTACGGACGTGTATTTAAAATTTTGTAGCCACGAGTAATTCAATGACGTAGTTCTCACACTTGTGTCACCCAGCTGACAAATCGACTCAAAGGCCTCTAGAGGTCTATGTAATTTGCTCCTGACAGACTTATTCCCCAGGTAGCTACATAGTTGGAGATACTCCCAAAGGGTCATGTGTGGAAGTTGTGCATCAATTTTAAGTACCGTCCAGTCTTTCACTGCTCCCCCCGTAATGCAGTCGCCTACCAACAGAGGTTGAAGGCGAGTCTTGGATTGGTAATGTGGGTTGTTTAGACCTGGGACGAAGTCGGGGTTATCTTTCAGTGGCGTCAGGGGACTAGGTTGTGAGGAAAAGGAAAGGTGTTTGGTCAGATTGTAGAAGAGTCTTAGCGTGCTACCAGTAAGGGGGTGATGTTTGAGACTGCTCGGTAAGCTATTCCAAGGGATCCATGGGGCAAATTTAAGGGGAACGGGGGATAGTGCTTCCTCTAGAGAGACCCAATCTTTAGCTGCCCCATGACAATGCCAATCGACAATTCTAGTCAAGTGAGTGGCTTGGTAGTAGGACCTAAAGTCTGGTATTCCCATTCCACCCTGAACTTTAGGCTTCATCAGGTACGCAAACCTGATCCTGGGCTTTTGCGAGTTCCATAGAAATCTTAGGAGAACGCTCCTGAGTGTAGTGAAAAAGGAAGCAGGTATCTGAAGTGGGATGGCATGCAAGAGGTAGAGCAGTCTGGGGAGGATAGTCATCTTAATTATGGCCGCATGACCGAACCAAGAGAAGTAACCCGACTGCCATCTAAGTAAGTCTTCTCTGACTCTCTTAAGGAACTCCGGGAAATTACAACCAAACATGTCTCCCAATCTAGGCGTGAGCCAAATTCCCAAATATTTCAGGGCCTTCGGTTCCCATCTGAAGGGGGAGGCTGCCATCACCCGATTCAGCAATCGCTCAGGAAGTGAGACATTCAGGGCTTCCGACTTAGAGTAATTTATCTTAAGATTGGAAACGTAGCTATAATTGGCAAACTCCTGCATCAGATTTGGCAAGGAGATTATAGGGTTAGATAAAAAGAAAAGCAAATCATCCGCGTAGGCGGCCACTTTGTACTCTTTAGTCGACACTCTGAAGCCCTGGATGTCTGCATTAGCTCTAACCATTCTAAGAAAGGGCTCAAGGGATAAAATGAACAGGAGAGGGGACAGGGGACATCCCTGTCTTGTGCCATTAGTTATCAGTACGTTATCTAAAAAGGTACCGTTGATTTTTAATCGAGCCGTTGGGGACTGGTATAAAGCAGAGATCCTGGCTAGCATATGTGGCCCCAGTCCTATCTTCGTGCAAGTGGCTAGCATAAAGTCCCAGGCCACGCGGTCGAAGGCCTTCTCCGCATCCGTGGATAGGAGAAGGCCCTCTATCTTCCCAGCATAAGCCGCATTAGACAATAGCATTGCCTTGATCACGTTGTCTTTAGCCTCTCGGCCAGGCATGAAACCCACCTGATCCGGGTTGATAAGATTCGACAACATGGGACTTAATCTGGAGGCCAGGATCTTTGCGTACAATTTGACGTCTAGGTTTAGTAGTGAAATCGGGCGGTAGCTGGAGCACTCCGCTGGGTCTTTGCCCGGTTTGTGAATTACTGTGATATAGGCCGAAAGAAAGTCTGGGGTGACCCGTCTGGGAGCAGACAATGAGTTCAACGCAGCTGTAAGTGGTGCTACTAGAAGCTGAGAGAAAGTCTTATGATAGATAGAGGTGTAGCCATCAGGGCCAGGACTTTTACCCGATTTCAGCTGCTTAATGGCGAGTTCAACCTCTGAGGACGAGAGTGGCTCCTCCAAAAGTGCAATGTCCGAGTCAGAAAGAGCAGGCATTCCACTTTTAGTTAAGTATTCCTCCACCATCTGAGCCCTATCACCCCCCGGAGTCCCTCCTTTGTGTTGAGGTGGGAGGTTATATAACTTTGTGTAGAAATCATGAAAATGTTGTGCTATCGCTTCCGTGGCCACATCCAGCTTACCATCATGTCTCCTGATGCCCGAAATTAGTTATTCTAGCATTCTGTTCTCTCAGTGCCCTCGCAAGGAGCTTACTAGGTTTGTTCCCAAACTCATAATAGATTTTCTTTTTGAAAAATAAAAGACGCCTTGATCTAGTATCAAAGAGCTGTTGGAGGTCTTTCCTGAGATCCAGAAGCTCAGTCGCCGTGTTCGTGCTAAGAGACTGTTTATGGAGGTTTTCTAATTGTTTGATTTTACTCGTTAGGGTGGCTATTTGTTCCTCCCTTTCCCTTCTCTGGATTGAACCCATTCTAATAAGTTCCCCTCTCAGGGTACATTTGTGAGCCTCCCAGACCACTAGTGGATCCATACCTGGGGTGGAGTTCCGCTGAAAGAAGTCCTTGATTGAGGAGGTCAAGGTCATTAGTAAGTCAGGGTCTGTTAGTAAGGACGCATTCAGATGCCACGACTGGGAGTGTGAGGGGGGGGGTAAGTACATTCAAGGTTAATGAGATTGGCGCATGGTCCGAGAAAGACTTGAAGCCTATATGTGTCTCTGAGACTCGGGTTAAGTCCCATTGGGATATGAAGAGGTAGTCAATGCGGGAGTGTCTGTTGTGTGGAGGTGAGAAGAACGTGAAGTCTTTACCTTCAGGATGATCAAACCGCCACGTGTCAATAAGTTGTAAGCTTTGGAGTAAGGTCTTGATCCTTTTGAGAATCCTGTAAGTAATGCAGGTTTTCCCATTAGAGGTGTCAACGGACGGATTGAGAGGGACATTGAAGTCGCCCCCCAAGATCAAGCAGCCCGATGTAAATCCCAGGAGCTCCTGCACAATATGTTGGCAGAAGGTCACATGGGACCTATTCAGGAAATATACATTGGCCAGTGTCAGAGGCGTGTTGTTGTATAGGCCCTTCAGCAAAACAAATCTACCCTTGGGGTCTATTAGCTTCTCCTGCAAGGTAAAAGGGGCGTTTTTGCTGATCAGGGTGGTGACACCTTTTGCCTTGGAGTCGTCATTGGTAGCGTGGTATGCTTCTGTAAAAAAGGCGTTTGTCAGACTGGGGACATGATGTGTTCTAAAGTGGGTTTCCTGTAAAAACACAAAGTGTGGTCTACATTTCTTGAGCTCCCGTAATAGCGTGGAGCGTCTCTCGGGAATATTCATACCTTTAACATTGTGTGAAATCACGAGCGGACCTCGGCCGAGGTCGGAGTAGGCCATGTTGAAGGATCAGAGCGAGACGAGCCGGAGTACGCCTAAAAGACAAAACTGTCACAGTATAGTCAACAGCAGTACCCCAGAGTAAACCAAAGGCCAAATATATTCTAAACCAGAAAAGTATAAGAGAGAGAGGAAAGAGGGAGATAAGAGAAATGGGAGATGGCAGAGAGAATCAGAGAATTCCCTGATCAGGCAGAACACACTGTCCTGAATAAGGAGTAAATTAGTGTGTCCAGGTCTGAACTGGCAGTCCCGGGCACACTTGTTGGGGAGAGCGGGAGGCGCCCAACTACGAGGGCCTGGACTGGACAACAACCTTCGACTATTCCAATCCAGAAAAAGAAAAAATGTAAACGTAACACACAGCAAGGTATAGAAAAACAAATAAATGTAGTGCAACATGACACACACACACAGCCTGCATGGAAAACAACAAACTGAAATATGCTGGTTCGAACCTGAGTTCAGAGGGGGGTACGAGACCCCAGGGCATCACTGCAAGGCGCATGAAGTTGTTCGCTCCCAAGTTAGCTGAATCTAGTCAATCAAACATTCAAGCCCGGGCGAGAGCATTACTGGAATCTGCCTCAGAAAAGAGTGAACTGGGAAAAATGAACATCAAACGGAGCAGAGAGGGACTCAAAAGTCCTGGTTTATGCTTCCACTTGGTCTCTGCGAACATCCCTCGATGATCTAGGTGTTCCAGCCAAGGCGCCTCCGGGACGATACGGCTTCTGCTTCTTAGAGAGCCTCTTGTCTGGAGTAGAGTGAGGAGATCTTGAGGGTGATCTGTCACGGGGTGGATCCTGGAATTCTGCATACCAATCGGGTAAGGAGATTGGATCCAATCCCAGAGCTTCACAGAAGTCAGGTAAATCATCTGGTTCGCGCAAAACGTGCTGGAATCCATTGAAATAGACTGTTAAGGCGAATGGGAACTTCCAAGTGTATTTCAAATCGCACTCCCTTAATTTCTCCAGCAGAGGGCGCAAAGCTCTTCTGTTTCGCAGGGTGATCTGCGAGAGATCCTGAAACAATAAGATGTGGGCCCCATTAAACACAATCTGTTCATTTCTCCTGGCCTTGCGCATGATCTCCTCCTTCAGAGTGAAACTCTGAAGGCAGCAAACAATGTCACAGGGAGGCGCAGAATCCGGGCCCTTAGGTCTAAGTGCTCTGTGTGCTCTTATGAATTCAATCTCTGTTTCTTCCTGCCGTTCAAGCACGCTATTGAATACTCTCTGTAGGGCAGGGATGATTTGGGGGGGTTCCACAGACTCTGGGATCCCTCTCACACGGACATTGTTTCTCCTCCCCCTATTGTCCAAATCTTCCAAATGTCTGTTTATTTCAATAAAGTGGTGATTGTGGGATAGATTAATCTTCTCTAGCCGGCGAATCGCCTTGTCCCTGTGCTTCCCTGCAGACTCTGCCGCCGCCATTTTCTCATTCAGGGACAACAGGTTTGATTTCAAGTCCGTAATGGCGGCGGAGAACGTTGACTTGATGTCAGCCGCGATCACGGACATTGCTGCGAGCGTGACGGGCTGATCGGGGAGTGCTGAGCTCCTACCTGTGTCCTCAGGAGCAGACTGGGAGTCCTCACTGTACTCCTCCTCGAGCTGGTCCGGCGCCATTTTAGGTTTCCCCACGTTGTTGCTGCAGGTCCCTATTTGAGCTTTAAACAGGTCTGGGATGTTCCGCGAGGTGGTGGCGGAGGACCCTCGCCTCGAGCGTGAGTTTGGGGTGTTGTATAGCCGCTTGCCCGGCATCTGAGGTCGTTGGGTCGGGTGGATTAGCAGGTGCAGGCTGCGTGTGTGCCGGAGCTCTCCTACTGTGCGACCATGTTCGTTGCGCGCCAAGCCACGCCCCCCTAAAAGTTTCATTAATTGCTCTACCACACGTGTTATCTACTCGTTAACATGCCCCTGTGGTTTAATATATGTGGGCAAGACAAAGCGTCAACTTAAGGTTCGTTTAAGTGAACATGTTCAGAGCATTATCAAAAAAGACGATGACCGCCCATTACCTCTGCATTTTTTGAGACATCATGGCGGTAGCCCAGATGGCCTTATTTGCAGAGGGATCTACAAGCTTAATTTACCATTAAGAAGAGCAGATTTTGACAGAATTGTGTATCGCAAAGAAAAAATGTGGATTTCTAATTTAGGTAGCCTACAGCCACATGGCCTCAACAATGAGTGTAACCTTTTCGTATACTTGGAGCAGTAGTTGTCACTATATGTCCCCAACTAACCTTATAGTACTGGACCTGGTATTTCATAGCTCTAGCAGTGCAAACAGTGGGTCTCTTACCTGTATTTTATACTAATCAGCACCTGACCCTTGGAAGCGGGTGCTTTGCCATCAGGACATGATATATGCTTAATATGTGTCACCACGGGCAGCTTTAGTGTTCTAGCCTAGCATTGTTATCCCCCACCCATCGTGTCATATATGGGTTAATACTTGAGGCCCCAGTCTCTAGTTGGTTGTTTTCATTTATCTAATCAGTTACATACAGTCAACTAATTCTATTCTGTTTATTATTATTTTTCATTATTTTATATTTTTTATTTCTATTTCTGCTTCTATCCTTATCATTAGCAAGGCTACCTTTTATAATTATTTATCTCTACTATCATTGCTCTTTCTTTGAACTTTGTTCTTTACCAATCCTGGCATGGTCTGATTTTTTCCATAAGGACCATTAAGGATAGATCTAGTAGAATTTATGATAAGCATTGCACTGTATTGTATATTTGTGTGGGGTATGTTTCACTTGTTTAGCCTAGTAGTGTTGATGAATAGGGATGAGCTTTGAGTTCGAGTCGAACTCATGTTCGACTCAAACATTGCCTGTTCGCCCGTTCGCCGAACAGCGAACAAATTGCGGTGTTCGCGGCAAATTCGAAAAGTCTATGGGAGAAATCTAAAGTGCTCATTTTAAAGGCTTATATGCAAGTTATTGTCATAAAAAGTGTTTGGGGACCCGGGTCCTGCCCCAGGGGACATGTATCAATGCAAAAATAAGTTTTAAAAACTGCTGTTTTTTCGGAAGCAGTGATTTTAATAATGCTTAAAGTGAAACAATAAAAGTGAAATATTCCTTTAAATTTCGTACCTGGGGGGTGTGTATAGTATGCATATAAAGTCACACTTGTTTCCCGTGCTTAGAACTGTCCCTTTCCCGTGCTTAGAAGTGTCATTTCTGAAGGAAAAAAAGTAATTTAAAACCCACTCGCGGCTATAATGAATTGTCGGCTCCCGGCAATACATAGAAAAGTAATTGATAAAAAAAAGCGTGGGGGTGTCCCCATGTTGATGGGGACAAGGGCCTCATCCCCACAACCCTTGCCCGGTGGTTGTGGGGGTCTGCGGGCAGGGGGCTTATCGGAATCTGGAAGACCCCTTTAACCACTTCCCTACGGCCCATAGTCATATGACGTCCACAGATGGGACGTCCTTGGATTTGTGGGGGGATATCTGAATGATGCCTGCAGCTAGAGGCATCATTCAGATATCCTTTTCTTGTGCTGGCGATTCTGCGCACCATAAGAATGATCATAGCGGTGGTTCCGCAGCTTGATCGTTCTTATAGGCGGCGGGAGGGGACACCCCCCCTCCCGCCGCCATCCAGTGCTTCTCCGGGCTCTCCCGTGCCATCGGGGACCCGGAGAGAATTGTCCGGCGCCAGTGGTGGGTCACGTTACGAGCATAGAGATGACTGGTGACCAGATGGTCACCAGTCATCTCTATGATCGTCGGAGGCCCGGGCGCGATGTGATGACGTCACGCCCGGGTCCTCAGATGTAAACAAAAATTAACGATCTCATGCTTTCCAGCCTGGAGGAGAGATGTGGGGTCTTATTGACCCCGCATCTCTCAATAAAGAGGACCTGTCACACACAGAGGAAGTTCCCCATCAGGTCCGCTCAAGCTCAGCCAATGACGTTTCGTGTGGACAGCGCTGGACATCGGATCGTCGCGGGACACTGGATTTCATCGCTGGAATGGGTTTTTTATTTTTTATTTTTAATAAAGGACTTTTCCAAGGTGTCTGTGTGTTTTTTTTTACATTTTTTTACACTTTCTTCATGAAATGGTAGGGGTACAATGTACCCCTTACCAATTCACATAGGGGGGCGGGATCTGGGGGTCCCCTTTGTTAAAGGGGTCTTCTAGATTCCGATAAGCCCCCTGCCCGCAGACCCCCACAACCACCGGGCAAGGGTTGTGGGGATGAGGCCCTTGTCCCCATCAACATGGGGACATCCTCCCCATGTTGAGGGCATGTGGCCTGGTACGGTTCAGGAGGGGGGGCGCTCTCTTGTCCCCCCTCTTTTCCTGCGGCCAGCCAGGTTGCGTGCTCAGATAAAGGGTCTGATATGGATTTTTGGGGGAACTCCACTCCATTTTTTTTTTAAATTTGGGGTGGAGTTCCCCTTAAAATCCATACCAGACCTGAAGGGCCTGGTATGGATATTTGGGGAACCGCACGCATTTTTTTTAAAATTTGCGGCAGGGTTCCCCTTAATATCCATACCAGACCTGAAGGGCCTGGTAATTGAATTTGGGGGACCTCCACGCTTTTTTTTTTTTATCAATGACTTTTTTATGTATTGCCGGGAGCCGACAATTCATTATAGCCGCGAGTGAGTTTTAAATTACTTTTTTTCCTTCAGAAATTACACTTTGTGCAGGGACAGTTCTAAGCACGGGAAACAAGCGCAACTTTACAGGCATACTTTACACACACCCTAGGTACGAAATTTAAAGGAATATTTCACTTTTATTGTTTCACTTTAAGCATTATTAAAATCACTGCTCCCGAAAAAACGGCAGTTTTTAAAACTTTTTTTGCATTGATTCATGTCCCCCTGGGACAGGACCCGAGTCCCCAAACACTTTTTAGGACAATAACTTGCATATTAGCCTTTATAATTAGCACTTTTGATTTTGAACGTTCGAGTCCATTGTATTTAATAGGGTTCTAAAGTTCACGCAAACATTCTGGCTGTTCGCAGGTTCTGGTGCGAACCGAACAGGGGGGTGTTCGGCTCATCCCTATTGATGAATGTGAATGCGCGTGATGAAATGGCTCTCAGGATAACTCAGCTCATGGTACTTATTGGAATCACCTGTGTGTATTTAAAGAGAGATCTCTAGCAACTGCGCATGCTCCAATGAAGATTGTTCGCAATCGAAACATGTAAGCATCATGTACATCAGATAAGGACCAGGATTGACCATCCACCTAAGGATAAATTGGACTATATCCATCCTAAAATCCATCTACTTCCACCTTTGGCGATCCTCTGTCTATTCCTTGTTCAGCATTGTGAGGAGGCACAGCGATATGCTCACTCCCGCCATCTGCTGACTGCCCTGGACTCAGAGGAACGGCTTCTCCACCTGGAACCCAGCCATGTCCTCACTGGACACAATTGTAAGCTGCACGCTTGACTCTTACTGAAGGGAATACCTGGACCCCACCAGTGCATGCCTATCTACCGGTTTTTGTGACACATGGACAACGCGAGGAAGTGAGTGCGGCGGGACAACACGACTTGTGGTGAGCTGTATTTTCCCCGATCAGCCTTGACGGGATGTATACTTATGTGACATTGTATTGATATCATTGCTGTCACTAGGCTCTTTCCACATTCATATTGTTTTCCCTCTCCCGGGTATCCACACCTACAAGGTGACCCCAAAAATCTGTAATCCACAGCCATACGGCTTACCCTGCTGCCCTACATCATATCCCTGGACTGGCTCCACACTGCCATATTTAATCAGCGCTTCAGCATATTTCAGCATTGGAACTTGCACGGACATTTACTCCTTAGCCTAGTCCTCAGGTGTACCCCTACTCAGTGGAAGTATCTACAACATAATTAACTAGGGGGAGCCTGGCTTTTGGAGGGTTACAACACTCCTGCAGGAGATGGTGAATGTGGTATGTGAGGTTGTGGTGGCCACCTGTGTCCTTATCCAGACTAGTGTCTTTTTAAATGGCGTTTTGTACATACGTGTATTTTTTCATCATTTATTAAAGAATTTAATATGTGGATGTTAATAAAATAACTGTAGTCTTACCCAGCAGTCCCTCATTGATAAATTCTTTCAAATTTCTTATTTCACTCCCCTTTTCTCTTGGATGATGAGGAAGCAGCAATCCAGGACAATAAGGGATTGTCAGGAGGATAAGACAAGGGTCGGGCAATGAGCAGAAGGGGATAGACAGGAGAACACGCCAAAGGTTGGGGTATCAAGCAGACAAGGATAGTCAAAGAACAAGCCAAGGTCAGTAAACATAATCAGATGTAGCACACATGGCAAGAACCACACAGGAAGCCAAACACACAATTTTGATTGCAAGGCTTGGCTTGCAGTGCAAAGGGTTAAATAGTGTTTCCTGTTAGAGGCTGGGGTGTCGCCATGCGTGAGGGAAGACTACTTAAGCACACAGGTGAACATCGATCGGTCTGTAAGCTGAACACAACAGAGAGGTAAGCAGACAGACATGAACATTACTGAAGATTCATGACAGTACCCCCTCTTACGAGGCCTCCCCCTCCCCCTCTTGGGCCCAGGCTTGGAGGGAAACCTCAGAGGAAACATCCTCAAAAGATGAGGTGCAAAGACATCAGATGCAGTGATCCAAGACCTCCCCCCAAGACCAGAACCATTTCCAATGCACGAGGTACTGAAAAATGCCTTTTCAGAGCCGGGAATCCAGAATGTGACTAACCTCATACTCCTGATTATCCTCAGATACCGGGACCGTGGTAAGAAGAGGACAAGAGAAGTTTCTGAGGACTAAAGGCTTCAGAAGGTAAACATGAAAGGAGTTCCAGGGTTTTCTTGCTCGTCTTTCGGTTCCTTTTCCTCGGTCGCCCTGGGCAATTCCTGCAATTCGGCACAGGATTGGTCAGTCGTAATACAGGACTTTTTACTCACTTCTGTCTTCAGGTTTCCGGGTCAGCCGGTGGTCTTTCTATGCAACTTTTCTTCACTTCCTTCACCATCACACAGTCCATTGGTCTTTTTCAGTCACATTCTCCCCACTCACCTATTCTCTCCATCACTCTTTCAGGTTTGGGATGTGCTGTCCGGTATTCCTCACTCTCTTTCTTGAATTTTACACTGGCTGCTTATCTTTACACTGCCCCATCTCTCTTTTCCCTCCCCCCACACTCATCTTTTTCATCACTTTTGCATATTCAGGATGTGCCATCAGGCATCATTATGGCTCATTCCCTGGACACATTTCTTTCCTCTGATCCTCCCCTCAGGTGTGGGCTGTCCGCTTTGTCTATCCGTGGATGTACGTCGTCCCCTCAGCTCCCAATGGGGACTTTCCCCAGCCTTCTGTAAATTCCAGCTCCTAGCATCATATGACCTTTCAACAGGGCTGTTATGTAAGTAATCTTTTGGGGTGTTTGGTTTCATCCATCCCCCGTGTCCTTCGGTTGAATAATTTTGATGTTTTATCTATTTTTAGACATGCATTCTGCATTAGCTTCTGAGGAAGTAGAATGATATCCACGAAACGCGTCAAGCTTTTTTATGCAGTTTTTTTATGCGTCTACATTCCATCTTTTACACAAAGTTTACTTATCATGAGCAATATTTGAATTGTCTGGGCTTTAATTCATGTCAGTCTGTCATATTTGCTATGTATATGTCTCATGTGCCATTCTTGCTATTATGAATAAAATATTTATTATATTTGTTTTTGGAACAATTGCCTACTGTTCAAACACACATGTCATTCAAAGTCCCATACCCCTCTCCTTTATCCTATGACAGGGATGGAGGCATGTTTTGGTTCATCATATGCCTCATTCAAAGTCCCAAACCCACCCTTTCAACATGAAAGGAGTTTGAGATCTTGAGGCTTTTAGGGATCTTAAGTTTAACACAAACCGGATTCAACTTGGAAGTTATAGTGTACAGACCAATGAATCTTGGGGAATACTTCAGAGAAGGAACCCAGAGCTTGATGTTCCTGGTGGAAAGCTAGACTTTGTGCCCTGGCTGTATAGAAGGCAGTACACCTGCGACGGCCAGAAAAACGTTTGAATTTGTCGACAGCTGCCCGGAGGGAATCATGAATGTCACCCCAAATAGAATTGAAAGATTCTTGAACCATAGTCAAAGCTGGAATGTCTAGAAAACGGGTCATAGGAAGAGGGAGCTGAGGGTGTCTTCCATAAACTGTGAAAAAAGAGCGTCTTATGAGAACTGATGGTAACATGATTATTGTGAGAGAATTTTGCCCACGGGAGTAGAGAGGACCAATCATCACGATGAGCAGAGACTAAGCTGTGGAGAAGGGCCTCTAACTCCCGATTAACCCTCTCAGTCTGTCCATTGACTTGAGGGTGGTAAGCAGAGAAAAAATCCAAGACAATATTGAGGGATTTGCAAAAGACTCTCCAAAAGTGATATGTAAATTGAACACCCCCATCTGAAACAATATAGGAAGAAACCCCATGGAGGATGAAGATTTCTCGAACAAAAATGGGAATCAAGGCAGGGGCAAAAGGGAGACCAGGAAGAGGAACAAATGAGCCATCTTGGAGAATCGATCAATTACCACCCAAATTAATGTATTCTTCTCAGAAGGTGAGAGAGGTGATAAAGTCCAGGGCAATGTGCAACCAGAGCTCCTTAAGAATGGGTAAAGGCGTGAAAAGACCAGCAGGAGCTTCCGTGGAGGATTTTGACTAGGCACCTACATGACAAGCCTTAAAGTGGTTGTAAACCCACTAACATAAAAAAATGCATATGCATAGCATACTAGCTCATTATGAATTACTTATCTTAGATTGAAGCCCCCGCAGTGGTCCTCGTACACCGCTCTGGCCGGTGACATCGCTCCCGGAGTGACTTCCGGGTATCGCGGGCTCCGGTGATGTCATTGGCCGGAGCCACTAACGGCACACAAACTAAAGCAATGGCACGTATGTGACATTGCTTCAGTGCGCATGTACAGATGACATTGGCAGGTTTAGGAGATATCCAGGGCAGCTACAGCTAAGCCTTATTATAGGCTTACCTGTAGTAAAAAGTGGTTGTAAAGGGTTTAAAACCACTTTAATATAGCTTTAACATCAGAACGAAGAGTAGTCCACCAGTAGTGGCGGCTGATGAGGAAGAAAGAGGGCCCCAGCATGACCTGCCACCTTGGAATCATGACATAAACAAAGGATCTTAGTTCTTAACTCGGTTGGAACGAATGTCTTGCCAGGAGGAATTTTTGAGTCCAGGGTAGAATGGGCAAGAATACATGAGGTAGGAATGATCGAATCATGGTTCGGAGGTGGGCTCCTCACCCTGAATGCCAAAAGACATCGAGAGTGCATCACCCCGACTGCTGCAGAAACCAAGTTTGTACGTGATAGAAAAATTGAAACGGGAAAAGAAAAGACTCCACCTGGCCTGTCTGGTATTCAGTCATTTTGCATTCTGTAAGCACTGTTGATTTTTATGGTCAGTGAAAATTGTTATGGAAAATTGTTATGGAATGCGGGGAACCCTCCAAAATATAATGCCACTCCTCCAATGCCAATTTAATCGCAAGAAGTTCCCGATCCCATATAGCATAATTTTTCCCTGCCTGAGAAATTTTTGGGGAAAAAAATACACATGGTTGACATTTTTTCACCAAAGGATTGAAAAAGCACAGCTCACAGTCGAGGAAGCGTCCACTTCAATAAAAAATGGCTCCCCAGGGTTAAGTCGCCTCAACAAAGGTCCAGAAACAAAGGCCTGTTTCAAGTCATGAGATGCAGGGGCAGCTTCAGGGGGCCACTCGTTCACATTCACACCCTTCTTGGTCAAGGTGATAATAGGAGCAACAATGGAAGAGTAATTCCTAATGAACTGCCTGTAATAATTAGTGAACCCAAGAAAGCACTGTGTGGCCTTGAGGCTGGGAGGAGGAGGCCAGTTAGTAATGACCGAGACCTTTCCAGGATCCATACCAAGACCCAAACTAGAAACAAAGCATCCCAAAAACAGATAACATTCCAAAGAACATTTCTCCAGCTTGGCACACCAACTATTTTCTCTAAGGCACTGAAGTACAATCCGGACATGGTTTCTGTGAACAAGCAGATTTTCCAAAAAGATGAGAATGTCATCCAGATAGATGACAACAAACTGATAAAGCAGATCACTGAAGACCTTGTTTACAAAGTTTTGCAACATGGCTGGGGCATTACACAGACCAAAGGGCATGACCAAGTATTCATAATGCCCATTTCAAGTGTTAAATGCCGTTTTCCATTCACCCCCTCCTATATCTGAATCAGATTGTATGTACTCCTCAGAACCAACTTAGTGAAAATGGAGGCACCTTTCAATCTGTTGAACCGTTCCGATATTAAGGGTAAAGGGGAACGGTTTTTGATTGTCAGAGCGTTTAAGCCTTGATAGTCAATGCAGGGTCTTAAGGTCCCATCCTTCTTGGCTAAAATAACCCTTGTTGCTCTTTAAAATCTATATTTAATATTTAATATCTCAAAGATATGATATGAGTTAAATAAGAGTTATTTTGACCAGAAGTGAAAGCTTCAACATAATATACATTTATTAGAGAATTGTTAAAGTCTAATCTAATACGCAGAAACTATCTATAGTCTTAAACAAGCAGGAGAAAGTAGGTTAAACTACAATAACAAAGAGAGAAAGAACATAAGGCGGGACTTTGTATGAAGCACACGGGCACAATATAGGATTTAGATGGGGGATAGTTTTTAATGGTTAGAATAGTGGTGTAGGTTACATTATCGTTACATATCTGAGCTTTATGCTTTTTGCTATAAATCAGAAAATTCAATACACCATAAAAACCAGCTATTACATAATACAAATATGTTCCAACAAAGAATCAGCATACATAATGGCTAATAATATGGGTTAGTTAAGATGTAATAAAAGACACAGTACAATTGATGCCCATAATAAACTTTAGATCATATTTAAATGTTGATCAAATATGGGGGAATAAAAATTCATAGTAGGAACGTCCATGGTGGCTTTTACATGAATAGACTTCTCGGAAGTTGTAAGCTCTACGCGTTTCGGGGCCTTATAGTCCCTCTTCAGGAGCAGAACCATATGAAATTTAATTTTTATTTTCATTTTTATTTCTATTTTTATCATCATTTTTTCACACAGGTTTTCTTCCCCCCAATTGGGGTTGTCCACTGCAGCACACTTCCACATTACCCCATTTAATTGACCCTCTCGGGTTGGTCGCCTGTGTCTGGCCGCTGCCGCTCTGTCATACCCCCTCAGCTCCCAACCGTGACCTTTGGTTTGACCCGCTGCCTCCGTGGCCGTGCCGCCATTACGCATTTGCAACGTAAGTTAATGGGCCGGGTATGGGTGTGTTGGCAGTTTGTCCACATGTTTCATGCCTACCCATATATTTCTATTTTCCTATAGACTAGCCAAATACCATTGTCTTTCTCTTTTTTTAGAATATAACTACGGTTCTGCTCCTGAAGAGGGACTATAAGGCCCCGAAACGCGTAGAGCTTACAACTTCCGAGAAGTCTATTCATGTAAAAGCCACCAAGGACGTTCCTACTATGAATTTTTATTCCCCCCATATTTGATCAACATTTAAATATGATCTAAAGTTTATTATGGGCATCAATTGTACTGTGTCTTTTATTACATCTTAACCAACCCATATTATTAGCCATTATGTATGCTGATTCTTTGTTGGAACATATTTGTATTATGTGATAGCTGGTTTTATATGGTGTATTGAATTTTCTGATTTATAGCAAAAAGCATAAAGCTCAGATATGTAACGATAATGTAACCTACACCACTATTCTAACCATTAAAAACTATCCCCCATCTACATCCTATATTGTGCCTGTGTGCTTCATACAAAGTCCCGCCTTCTGTTCTTTCTCTCTTTGTCATTTATGAAACCGGGATGGAGGAGGGGACCGAACGGCCCCACTTTCCCCATACTAGGTTAAACTACAATATTTACATGGAGGAATACAGAGTATATTCCTTTAAAACATTAATGGACAAGCATATTCCGTTACATGTAAGACAGACCTTTTCCCATAATTACCCTTTGGAACCATTCTGCAGCCTGGTGCTCCATCAACAGCTCCCTCTCCCATCTGCTTCTGAGTATATCCCACTATGCTGATGCCCCATAGGTTGCCCTAGCTTGGATTATGATTGGAGGGCTTACTACATAAGTCAGCCCCCTTTCATGCAAATCCTGGTGACTATTCGGGGTAGGAGATTTAATTGAATTTTCCCGGGAAGTTAAGTATTGATACAGGTTTGCCTCCCTTCATTGTATATCCCAGCATGGGATCCTTTGAAGTGAGTAGGTGTAAAACAATGGAATTGGCTCTCCATTGTTTGTATATACAAGTCTGGCACTGCATTGTCTACTCTTAACAAGTGTTTCTGTGACAACCTTTGCCCGGCTTTCATAGATGCAAGCCAAATGAAATATATTCATAATTACAATATTGTACAACTATTAATGGAGATTTCACATAAACCCATAAGGCAACAGATGGCCCCTTGTGGCCAATTGAGAATATGAGACTCGGCCACACCTAGAATAATGGTTTATGTGCAGTCTCCTTTAATATTTGGAACTTTTGGCTTTGCCCTCTGAAAGGAAATAAAACTCTTTGAGAAGAAAAAAAAACTTTTAAACTCTCCATCTCTACAGTTCACATTTCTGGATCTCAGTATTGGTAGTCATCCCTTGTTCTGTATGTAATAAGTCAATAATAAAAATCATAATATACAAAACACACAAAAAAATTTTAAAAATTAAAATATGAAGGGGAAAAAAACAAAAAAACTTGAGGATCCTTGTTCTCAACCGTCCAATAATAATAGTGCGAAAGTCAGTAATGTTCCCCCTGCTTCTGGGACAGCCTTCCATGGTGATTCCAATTGGATATAGCATACCGTAATGGCCTTTGGACCCACTTTCCTGGCTTTTTGAGATTATACTTTATTAATGTGGGCAAAGTTAGAGAAAGAAAAACACGAGTACTTTTAAGACCTATGCATTCAGATGAATGCTTATCTTGTCATTCTGAGGATTAAGGACCTCTGATTAGAATTATTATAGATATACTGCAACCTAATATGAGGCCTTTTCCCATTGACACATGTAACAAATTAAATAGTTGCGCCCTTCAGCCAGGTTGTCTGATTTCCATCCCCCATATTTCTTCCTCCATTGTCATATGCCTGCAAGTAACTCTGCCCCACCTTCTGCTGAATACCCCTGTGTGTGTGTGTATGACCCTTCAAGTGCCCGGGGGGATCTTGTTGCCATCGCAACTCACCACAAACTCCTTTTACTGACGTTGTGTTCAGTTATACCAACCCTGATGGGTTTGGCTGGTGCCAAACTTTTATGCATATAGCTCTGTCCTTGGCTACTGTGTGCAGCTACTGTATGAGTCCTGCCTTTAGCTGGCTAGGGAAGAGGTCATTACTTTAATGCCCTGTACACATGATCAGAACCTTCCATGGGATAAAATATGACATAATTTTCCATCAGAATTCTGTTCAAGCTGTCTTGCATACACACTGTTAGACCAAATTCGATCGATCAAAACACAGTGACGTAAAACATTACGACTAGCCGAGAAAAATTAAGTTCAATGCTTCCGAGCATGCGTCGACTTGATTCTGAGCATAAGTGTTTTTTTTCTCTGTCGGAGTTTCACACAGACGATCGAAATTTCTGAAAAAAATAAAACATGTTCTATTTCTAAACTCCTACGGAAAAAAGTCTGATGGGGCCCACACACGGTCGGAATATCCGATGAAAAAATTCCGTCAGACTATCTTCATAGGAAATTCTGATCATGTGTACAAGGCATAAGAGGTCTCCGTGCAGATTTAAGCAGTGTCACCTAAGCAGACAAAAATAACTTGATTTCAGAATGCGGAGAAGTGTGATGTCACCAGTTACTTGTGGCCTACGGAACGATCAACCTAAATTACTTCTTAAGTAGAATTGTACTATACTCTCTGCTATTTGCCAATCACTATGAGTTTCACCAGTCCCAGTATATCTATATGATATTCAAGCAATGCTCTTTGAACTTTGAAAGCCATCATAATATCAGGCTCCCGTAAGTTATGCATAATTTCTGCAAGATAAAACACAATACAAAAACACTAGGTCAGCTTAAATTGTCCTAAACTTATCCCAATATAGGCCTTCAGAATCATGAATCAGTATAGGCCACTGATGCCCCAAGTTTCATTTTTACCTTTGTTGGATTCGTTCAGCACTTCCAGTCGTCCTTACTCCGCACACACAACGTAGTTACGTCAATAGCATTTATATACCCTGCGCATGCGTGAAACTCCGCCTGCGTCGTCCGCCCATGACGGTCTTTTTCGGATTTTCCACGCCCCTTCTTGTTCGGCGCAAAGTGGGAGACGACGACATGGCAGTGACACAGCTGCGTGTTATACTAAGTACCGACGAGGAAAGCCCGGAGGCGGGAATGTCTCTACCCAGGAGTAAAAGATACAAGGCGACTGATATGTCATTTGCTGAGATGGCGGAGATGGTGGACATCCTGCGCAGGAAAGATTACGATGGGAAGCATGGGCCATACGACACCCCTAATATCAGGAAGTGTAAAATAATGGACAAAGTGGCAAGGAGTCTCTATAATAAATTTGGGGTCAGGAGATCCAAGGAGCAGCTCCGTAAAAGGTGGTCTGACCTGAAGCTGAGGGAGCCGGAGCAGTATAGGAAGATAAAAAAAAAACTGAAAAAAAGTAAGTATTTTTCCTGTGTTATTACTAATTTAATTATTATTCTTGCATGTTTTGCTCCATGTGCTTGGATTGACTGGTTTCACATTGTAAAATGGCAACTTTCATGTTAGTGGCAAAAGTTTTAATGGTTTGTAGTAAACAGCGATTGTCTAAAATACCATGTTTTGCACAGATACACGTAAACCACATGTGGTCATGCCTATTTGTATTAAACAATGTTTATAAACATTGTTGTCTAGATGATGTGTTTGCAAGTAGAATGTGAAATGCAAACTTAATTCAGTGTAAAGGAGAGGATACTCAGCAGCTGGTTACACATCTGGACTCAGGAGCACTATAGTGTGGGCCACCAGAACAACCTTTTCAGGGTGTCCCACACAGGTGCTCCAGTGGATACTTTGAGATGTCTCCATGTGTGTTACATTGGACAAAAAATGGAAGTATTCCTGCTTTGTAGAAATCCAAAAATCTCATGTGTTTATCTTGGAACTCTGCCAAAACAAACAATTGTACCCCACTTCAAAGCAATGTTTCCAATTTATGCCCTCAAATATCTGTGTGCTAAGGATACCTTTTGTTCCATTCTCATAGGGGAGAGAAGACTGGGAGGACACCAATATGAGGAGCCTAGGAAGCACAGACCACAGAAAGAGCCCCAAGCTCAGAGAGAACCCCAACCTCAGCATGTGGAGGAAGGAGATGTGGAGGAAGCAGAGGTGGAGGAAGGAGAGATGGAGGAAGCAGAGGTGGAGCTTATCACCACAACAGATCAGTGTCTGTCACCACAGCTCCAGGTAAAGAGATGTAGGCCTGCATGTTTCTAATACTTTTTAATTTTTTGGGGGGTGAACATGGTGGTGTGGCAGAAACTCCTACTACTACTTTCTCAAGTGCTAGTGCACAAATCATAATTCAAGAAATAATGGAATGTTGTAGTAAAATGGACATTATGAGGAATAGGATGAATGTGATTGAGCAAAAATATAAAAACATCATTGATATTTTGGGGCGAATAGACTGACCCCCCCCCTTGATTTTTGTGTTTTGTTTTTGTCCAAAATGTTGCACTTGATTTACCACAAGCCAAAATTTGAAGATGCACACAGTGTGTCAACATGTACTATCTTCCATCACAGGATATCTATGTCCCTGTTTTGTGGGTGCAACCCCTTCCTCGGTACTCAAGTAGGTGAGAGGAAGGGTTTGCACCCCCAAAACACATCCATTGATCCCCCATGATGGCAGATAGCACATGTTGACTTTAGGCGTGGGATCAGGATAAAAATATCCATTTTGCCACACAAACTTTGTGCATCTTCAAATTTTAACTGGTTCAGGGGTGACATCACCCCATCTCATGTCTTTCTAAGGTTGAACTTTGTAAGTTCCATTGTTTTTATATGTTTTCTTGTTTGAACCATGGCTGTTTATGCAAACCAAAAAAAAAAAGTAAAAATTTGGACACAAAAATTCGATTTTTTTTTTACCAAAAAAATCTAACGCACGTGTTGTGCACAGAGTAAAAATTTGTTTTATACTCAACAATGTGTGGCTTCTTCTTTCTATGCTCAATACTAGTTAGAAAATGTCTATGTTCTTGTTTACTGTTATAATTGTGGTAATTTACTAAAGACAAAAACACTTGGCACTACAAGTGTACTATAAGAACCTGGGAGACAGATAATAAACTCGATGGAGTGTCTGAAAGACCAGCCTCAGGCCCAACATTTGAGAGAAAATTTGTAGAATGTTTGCGCAAAAAATTGTGCAGTATGCAGCAGCTGTAGATTAGGTGATTCAGTTTGTATTCCATCATGTGGATGGCTGTCAGAAACAGGCGGAACCGGCTGGTCATTATCCCATAGGCATTCTCAACCACCCTCCGGGCTCTGGCCAGCCGGTAATTAAAAACCCTCCTCTCCGGGGTGAGGGTCCTCTGGGGAAACGGCCGCATCAGGTGTGGTCCCAGTCCGAAAGCCTCATCAGCAAGAAACACAAATGGAAGTCCCTCCACATTATCTGCATCAGGTGGCAGTGCCAGTTCACCAGTCTGCAGATGGTGGGCAAACTCCATCTGTGCAAAGACTCCGTCATCGGACATCCAGCCATTCTTCCCCACGTCCACATACAAAAACTCATAGTGTGCCGACACCACCGCCATTAACACAATACTATTAAACCCCTTGTAGTTATAATAGTACAACCCCGAACGGGGGTGGCGGCACTATGCGGACGTGCTTCCCATCAATTGCCCCTCCACAGTTGGGAAAGCCCCACCGCTCGGCAAAACGGGAGGCCACAGTCTGCCATTCCTGCAGCGATGAAGGAAACTGTGGAGTCAAACAAAAAAAAATAGTACTTTTGCACAAAACATTGCAAGCAGATTACAAAAAAACTTTATTGGCCAACGTCAGTATAACATTTATTTGAAGGAGTATTTAAAGACAAAAATAGAAGACCCACTTATCAGATTACTCACCTCCTCTGATGGCCCATTGGAAAAAATTAAGGGGGAGGGGGTTCTAGCTGAGTTTGGGCCCCCCAAAAAAAGCCTCTACCACTCTGCCTAAATTGAATGTTAAATTAAACATTTGGACACATTTTAGGGGGGGTTCAGAACTACAATGGAGCTGACCAAAAACATTGTTAACAGACTAGGCTAGGTGGGTTTGGGCCCAGGATAGCATGCTGGAGAGGTTAGTGAAGGGAAATATGCATGTAGGCCAAAAAAGGAGCATTAAAAACTTACAGCATGCATATTACAATCATGGTAATTAGGGAAGGATGAAAGAAATACAATACATTAGCAAACATTAAATACATAGAATGTGATGTTAAAGGAGAAAACGTACCTTAATATAGACCTTTTGCATGACTTGTATGATGGCAGAACACGTTTCAGGGATAATGATCCCCAGAGCCTGGGGGGAGATGCCTGTCGTCAACTTGAGGTCCTGCAAGCTTCTCCCAGTCACCAGGTATCTCAACGTGGAAAGAAGCCTCTGCTCGGCAGTGATGGCTTGGCGCATCACAGTGTCCTGCCTCGTGATATAGGGGGACAACAAATCCAACAGACGGTGAAAAACGGGGTCCGTCATCCGGAGATAATTCCTGTAGTCATTAGGATTATTCTCCTGGATTTCCCGCAGCAGAGGCATATGAGAGAATTGGTCCCGCTGGAGCAACCTATTCTTGGTCCATGAACTCCTCCTCGCCCTGTTCATGGACTGAGCTCGGGTTACAGTATTAACCGCAACACCAAGCCCATACACAGCACAAACTCAAGAATGAGAACGTACTTCCAACATGGCTTTAAACCGGTCGGCTGGTCAGAACGAACTTAAACAGAACGCACCGAGGAACAGCAAGGCCTGTGAAGAACGACTTGAAAAACCGTAACAAGAGGACAAGAACGCACTGCAAAACAGATACGACCTGACTGAATGCACTGAAAGACAGATACGAACCCACAAGCACAAACTGAAATGCAGAAAACGATCTGAAAAGCACAGAGACTGAAAAGCGCGTATCGGCTCTCACCAAACTTTTACTAACACGCGGTAACACAAACTCAGCAAAAGCAGACCAAAGTGTGGCGGCCATTGGATTTGAACTTCCCCTATAGTGTCGTCTTACGTGTTGTACGTCACAGCATTTGGGACGGTTGGATTTTTGACTGATGGTGTGTAGGCAAGACTGATGGAAGTCAGCTTCATTGGAAATCCGATGGAAAAATCCATCGGATTTTATTCAATCGGAAATCTGATTGTGTGTACATGGCTTAAGAGTACTGATATT
This sequence comes from Rana muscosa, assembly GCA_029206835.1. Taxonomy (NCBI): domain Eukaryota; kingdom Metazoa; phylum Chordata; class Amphibia; order Anura; family Ranidae; genus Rana; species Rana muscosa. Next base: position 10,758,659 of record CM055116.1, read on the forward strand.
ACTTTTGGCTATTTCTAGATCTTCCCTGAGAGAAATTGCTTGCATAAATAATGTCCTGTAATTGTTAGCTAACCAAATGGTCGCAAAAATGAGTGCCGTCTTACCCTCACGTTTGCTGTATTTTTTCTCTGTAAGTTTTACATTTACATACTCTTGTGCCTGGTGCCATGGGCTTTTGGATTCCTCCATTGCTCTTATTATCTCAGAGCTATTTCTAACTTTAGCAATCCTGGCCATCAATTTCTCCATGGTGTACAAGTTCAGTGGTGATACAATAATTCACCACAGAACCGACTTGACACAGTAGTCTAGCACTAAGAATATGCACCAGTTTGGAGACACATACATTAAAATAACACTAGTATCTTCACCGAATAATGTCTGTAACCAAAAACAAAAGTGCTGAGATCCGCACAAGAGGAACAATAGGTATCCCTCTAGGTAGACAATAGAAATGTAAACACAGCTGTGTTTACTCCAATATCTGCTACACCCAATTCAGTTATTTAAAAAAAAAAAACAATCTACGACAAACTCAGATTATCAAATTATTAGTAATTGGTAGGGTTTATCCTTAAAAAAAAAATTCAAGGTATAAAATACAGTATGTTAATTGCACCTTATTTTACACTAATAATAATAATCTTTCTCAGATATTAGTTTCAGTAGTAAAACGTCCACAGTTTTGTACTTTAACTGACACCAATGAGAATATTACTGCTTGTAAATTACCACAGTTAAAAATAACAAAACAAAAAAAAAAGCAAAAGAAAAACTAAGAAACAAATAAAATCTTTTGTAGGTTATTTTCAATGCCTAAATATTTTCAATGTTGGTGGACATACAATTTAAATAACCACCATACCCTATTGAGCCTGTTTCAACCTACACACACCAGAAAACAAGCATGTTTCTGTGTCTTAAAAAAATAATAAAGCATAAAACTAAGCCTGGGACTAAAAAACAATTACTAATAAAAAATTATTAATTAAAAAAAATATTAATACAAAAAATGAAAAAAATAAATAATATTAATATAATTTTTTTTTTTTCACAAAACCAATGACCACTTTTTCAGTGTCTCAATAAAACAACAACAAGAAATCAAAACAACATTTCCCACTCTGTACCTCCTCCCCATTACTTTGACCGGTTATAATGGTACATCCAAAGTACTTTTTCAACTATATTTATGGGATATTAAAAAAAAATTATGTGGTGTATCCTCCCTCCTATTTAGAGTTAATCTAATACCCACTAATAAAACAAAAATATTTACCTATATTTTTCCCTAGATAGATTGGATAAGCTGACTCAGCTTAAATTCCTCCTAATAACTTTAATCTCTAATACACAAATTTTGTTATTATATTAAATACTTTCAATCCTGCACTAATTTTCGTGGTCGCCACTGTTACCCTTTAAAATCTATATTTAGGATTTAATATCTCAAAGATATGAGGTGGGTTAAATGAGAGTTCTTTTGACCAGAAGTGAAAACGTTAACATAATAACATTTATTATTTATTGTTAAAAGTCTATCTAATACACAGAAACTATCTATAGTCTTAAACAAGCAGGCGATAGTAGGTTAAACTACAATATTTACATGGAGGAATACAGAGTATATTCCTTTAAAACATTAATGGACAACATATTCCGTTACATGTAAGACAGACCTTTTCCCATAATTACCCTTTAGAACCATTCTGCAGCCTGGCGTTCCATCAAGAGCTCCCTCTCCCATCTGCTTCTGAGTATATCCCTCTATGCTGATGCCCCATAGGTTGGCCTAGCTTGGATCATGATTGGAGGGCTTATTACATAAGTCAGCCCCCTTTCATGCAAATCCTGGTGACTATTCGGGGTAGGAGATTTAATTGAATTTTCCCGGGAAGTTAAGTATTGATACGGGTTTGCCTCCCTTCATTGTATGTATTGTATGTATTGTATGGGATGCTTTGAAGTGAGTAGGTGTAAAACAATGGAATTGGCTTTTCATTGTTTGTATATACAAGTCTGGCCCGCATTGTCTATTCTTAACAAGGGCTTCTGTGACACCCTTTGCCTGGCTTTCATAGATGCAAGCCATATCAAATATATTCATAATTACAATATTTTACAGCTATTAATGGAGATTTCACATAAACCCATAAGGCAACACCCTGCTCCCGCAGGGGACGGGGATTTCTGAAGGAACCCTCTTTTTAGATTTTACACAACATACTTAGACATGGCCTGAGTCTCTGGAATAGATACATGGACATGGACCCTGGGCAGGGTTGCTCCGGGAACAAGGTCAATGGCACAGTCAAAAGGCCTGTGAGGAGAAAGTACCTCAGCCAATCTTTTGCAGAATACATCCTAGAACTCGCTATATGCAGCAGGAAGAGCAGGAGATATTGATGTGGTGGCCACAGGAATTCCCTCCTTTGGGTAACCTTTAGAAGGCAGGACAAGAAACAAGAGGAACCCCAAGCCAGGATCTGCCCAATAGTCCAGTCAATGTGTGGAGAATGAATCTGTAACCAAGGAAGGCCCGATACAATGGGGGTTGAAGCTTTACGTAGCATGAGAAAGGATATCCACTCCTGGTGGAGTACCCCTAAAGACATCTGGACAGGGAGGGTCTGGAAGCAGATGTGCCCCCCAGGAAGAACAGTGGCATCAATTGCTGAGACCACCAGCAGAGTGGTGAGAGGTGAAAGAGGAATTTTCATGGAAGATGCAGTTCCCCAGTCCATGAAATTGGCCAGCGGCTCCAGGATTCCAGGTAGACCGCGCATGAGGGGAAGCGTTGACATGGAGGAGCACATAAATAAAGAGATAGTATGATGAAGGTGATTTTCCTGGGTCCAATACGCCACCTTCTAGATGTATTAGACCCGTGTTTCCCGGACAGAGAGAGCAGGTGTCCCGGAAATGACCTTTGCCCCTACAGTAGAAACACAAGCCCAGAGTTCTGAGCCTAGCATGCTCTTCAGAGGGTAAACTAATCCAGCTGCACAGGTTCCACAGCTGGCAAGGAATGCTTCACGCATCGAGGGGAGGGAAGCTCAGGCTAGCTAAGGACCATGGAGTACTGACGACTTTTCTCTAGGGTCCTCTCCTGGAAGCGAATATTGATCTTATTGCAGAGGGAGATGACATTATCCAGAACTGAGGAAATGTTTTTTCCCACCAACTCATTCTTCACTCTGTCAGAGAGGCCTTGTTTAAAAAGTAAAAGTTAAAATGCGAAAGTGAAGGGCATACTGTCCCACCGAAGAAGACTCTTGGTGGAGACATAAAAGGGCACTGGCCACTGAAGAGACACAACCAGGTTTCTCGAAAATATTCTGGAGGAGTTTCAAGAAGTTAGACAGGCTGGAAACCACTGGATCATTCTTCTCCCACAGAGGAGCAGCCCAGGCTAAAGCCTCGTTGGTCAGGAGGGAGATAATATAGACTACCCTAGCATAATCAGAGGAAAAGTTTTGAGGCTGGAGCTCAAAATGGATGGTGCATTGACTAAGGAACCCCCTGCAGGCCTTGGTGTCTCCAAGGAAATGAGAAGGAGCTGGTAGATGCAACAAATTTGTGGTACAGTCCGAGAAGGTACAGAGGCTGCGATTGAGGTTGTTGAAACTGGGATCCAAAAGTGGCCCGAAGCTGTTCAAAGCGGGAGGCCAAACCTTTTAGGAATTGTATCACTTGGGTCTGATTAGACTCCTGCGTCTCAAGTCTGCGGACTATGCCCTCCAGCTGATCAACCGCAGGTAGCGGCACATCAGCCGGGTTCATGGCCGATCAAACTGTCAGGTCACCTGAGACCAGGTGACAGATGCACACCGTTGGGGTCAGGAGTGCACTGCTAAGGTAGTGGACCCAGGAAAAGAGCATGCTAGGCTCTGAACTCTAGGCTTGTGTTTCTACTGTAGGGGCAAAGGTCATTTTCGGGACACCTGCTCTCTCTGTCCTGGAAACATGGGTTTAATACATCTGGAAGGTGGTGTATTGGACCCAGGAAAATCACCTTCATCATCCCATCTCCTTATTTCTGTGCTCCTCCATGTCAACGCTTCCCCTGGATTTCGGAACCTTTCAGGAATTGTATTACTTGGGTCTGATTAGACTCCTGTGTCTCAAGATTGCGGACTATGCCCTGCAGCTGATCAACGGCAGGTAGCAGCACATCAGTCTGGTCCATGGCCGATCAAACTGTCAGGTCACCTGAGGCCAGGTGACAGATACACACCGTTGGGATCAGGAGTGTACTGCTAAGGTAGTGGACCCTGCGGCTGACTGCTGCGGATGGAGCTCTGGGTGGTTCAGGAAATCAGGTCCACTGGAGCACCGACATGGATCACACTGGGAGCTAGAACATGAGATTCCCCAGAGCACAGAATCTAAGAGCCAGCTCATGATCACAGTAGGCTACTGGTGGATAGACAGGAAGCAGAAGTCCATGACAACAAGGGATAGTCAGGAGGATAAGTGTCAGGGAAGAAATCAGAGAAGAACTCAAATATGGCCGTGCTAATCCGCACATTAGCAAGCGGCGTGCAATGGCGAACACACGTTCGCGATGGCTAACGTGCGTACGCAAAACGTGCTAATTACCAGTGTTTTCTGGCCTATATAAGGACTCCAATTGCTCTCATAAATCATTGGATCATCGTCAGCTCTGTATCCTGTGTTCCTTGCTCCTGTTTGATTACCTGTTACCAACCTGGCTTACCCTGACCTGCTCTGGCTTCTCTTCTGGCTCTGAACCAGGCTTGTTTTTTGTTTTTAATTCTTTCATTTGTGAATAATAACATCTAGTTCACAATAATAATTCTAGGCCAATAAATATGTTTTTAAATACTATACCTGGCTAAAGATGCGCAGATCTGGCTCTTCAAGCTCAGGTTACTCCTCTTCCCCCTCTGCAGGGGTGGAGGAAAGGGTGGAAGGAACACTGGAGGGAAGGGTGGAAGGAACACTGGAGGGAACACTGGAGGGAAGGGTGGAAGAAAGGCTGGAAACTGATTCCCTGGCCTCTATCTGGTCGTCCAGAAAATTAAGATGTTTGTAGTACGGCAGCTTGGTCTGCTGCTGCTCCTGATCTCTTTGAAGCGCGGACCTCTTTGTACCGCTTTTTGTAGGAATTCCTCATATTGTTAATTTTATTGTTCATCATTGTATAGTCTGCCTCTGGGATCCAGGTCTTCATATATGCAGCTAATTTTTCAATTGTTGCCCTTTGTACCACACTGTTGTGTTATAAACAATTTTTGACCTCCCACAAGTTTTTCATTTTGTGGTATTTATCAATGAAAGCCATCATAATATCAGGCTCCCTTAAGTTATGCATAATTTCTGCAAGATAAAACACAATACAAAAACACTAGGTCAGCTTAAATTGTCCTAAACTTATCCCAATATAGGCCTTCAGAATCATGAATCAGTATAGGCCACTGATGCCCCAAGTTTCATTTTTACCTTCATTGGATTCGTTCAGCACTTCCGGTCGTCCTTACTCCGCACACACAACGTAGTTACGTCAATAGCATTTATATACCCTGCGCATGCGTGAAACTCCACCTGCGTCGTCCGCCCATGATGGTCTTTTTCGGATTTTCCACGCCCCTTCTTGTTCAGCGCAAAGTGGGAGACGACGACATGGCAGTGACACAGCTGCGTGTTATACTAAGTACCGACGAGGAAAGCCCGGAGGCGGGAATGTCCCTACCCAGGAGTAAAAGATACAAGGCGACTGATATGTCATTTGCTGAGATGGTGGAGATGGTGGACATCCTGCGGAGGAAAGATTACGATGGGAAGCATGGGCCATACGACACCCCTAATCTCAGAAAGTGTAAAATAATGGACAAAGTGGCGAGGAGTCTCTATAATAAATTTGGGGTCAGTAGATCCAAGGAGCAGCTCCGTAAAAGGTGGTCTGAACTGAAGCTGAGGGAGCCGGAGCAGTATAGGAAGATAAAAAAAACTGGAAAAAAGTAAGTATTTTTCCTGTGTTATTACTAATTTAATTATTATTCTTGCATGTTTTGCTCCATGTGCTTGAATTGACTGGTTTCACATTGTAAAATGGCAACTTTCATGTTAGTGGCAAAAGTTTTAATGGTTCGTAGTAAACAGCGATTGTCTAAAATACCATGTTTTGCACAGATACACGTAAACCACATGTGGTCATGCCTATTTGTATTAAAACAATGTTTATAAACATTGTTGTCTAGATGATGTGCTTGCAAGTATAATGTGAAATGCAAACTTAATTCAGTGTAAAGGAGAGGATACTCAGCAGCTGGTTACACATCTGGACTCAGGAGCACTATAGTGTGGGCCACCAGAACAACCTTTTTAGGGTGTCCCACACAGGTGCTCCAGTGGATACTTTGAGGTGTCTCCATGTGTGTTACATTGGACAAAAAATTGAAGTATTCCTGCTTTGTAGAAATCCAAAAATCTCATCTGCCAAAACAAACAATTGTACCCCACTTCAAAGCAATGTTTCCAATTTATGCCCTCAAATATCTGTGTGCTAAGGATACCTTTTGTTTCATTCTCATAGGGGAGATAAGACTGGGAGGACACCAATCTGAGGAGCCTAGGAAGCACAGACCACAGAAAGAGCCCCAAGCTCAGAGAGAACCCCAACCTCAGCATGTGGAGAAAGGAGATGTGGAGGAAGCAGAGGTGGAGGAAGGAGAGGTGGAGGAAGCAGAGGTGGAGCTTATCACCACAACAGATCAGTGTCTGTCACCACAGCTCCAGGTAAAGAGATGTAGGCCTGCATATTTCTAATACTTTTTAATTTTTTTGGGGGGTGAACATGGTGGTGTGGCAGAAACTCCTACTACTACTTTCTCAAGTGCTAGTGCACAAATCATAATTCAAGAAATAATGGAATGTAGTAGTAAAATGGACATTATGAGGAATAGGATGAATGTGATTGAGCAAAAATATAAAAACATCATTGATATTTTGGGGCGAATAGACTGACCCCCCCTTGATTTTTGTGTTTTGTTTTTGTCCAAAATGTTGCACTTGATTTACCACAAGCCAAAATTTGAAGATGCACACAGTGTGTCAACATGTACTATCTTCCATCACAGGATATCTATGTCCCTGTTTTGTGGGTGCAACCCCTTCCTCGGTACTCAAGTAGGTGAGAGGAAGGGTTTGCACCCCCAAAACACATCCATTGATCCCCCATGATGGCAGGTAGCACATGTTGACTTTAGGCATGGGATCAGGATGAAAATATCCATTTTGCCACACAAACTTTGTGCATCTTCAAATTTTTTACTGGTTTAGGGGTGACATCACCCCATCTCATGTTTTTCTAAGGTTGAACTGTGGAAGTTCCATTGTTTTTATATGTTTTCTTGTTTGAACCATGGCTGTTTATGCAAACCAAAAAAAAAATGTAAAAATTTGGACACAAAAATTCGATTTTTTTTTTTACCAAAAAAATCTAACGCACGTGTTATGCACAGAGTAAAAATTTGTTTTATACTCAACAATGTGTGGCTTCTTCTTTCTATGCTCAATACTAGTTAGAAAATGTCTATGTTCTTGTTTACTGTTATAATTGTGGTAATTTACTAAAGACAAATACACTTGGCACTACAAGTGTACTATGAGAACCTGGGAGACAGATAATAAAAGAAACACAAGCAATAATGACAAAACACATTTTTCACAGATAATTTTTGGAGTTTTCTTTTTAACAAAAAAAATCATATAGTGTCTGGCATAGCGATGGCCCCCCTACCCGTTTGGGGGGCCAAGCCAGTACGGCCAGTGTCCAAGCCTGTCATAGATGGAGTGTCTGAAAGACCAGCCTCAGGCCCAACATTTGAGAGAAAATTTGTAGAATGTTTGCGCAAAAAATTGTGCAGTATGCAGCAGCTGTAGATTAGGTGATTCAGTTTGTATTCCATCATGTGGATGGCTGTCAGAAACAGGCGGAACCGGCTGGTCATTATCCCAAAGGCATTCTCAACCACCCTCCGGGCTCTGGCCAGCCGGTAATTAAAAACCCTCCTCTCCGGGGTGAGGGTCCTCTGGGGAAACGGCCGCATCAGGTGTGGTCCCAGTCCGAAAGCCTTATCAGCAAGAAACACAAATGGAAGTTCCTCCACATTATCTGCATCAGGTGGCAGTGCCAGTTCACCAGTCTGCAGACGGTGGGCAAACTCCATCTGTGCGAAGACTCCGTCATCGGACATCCAGCCATTCTTCCCCACGTCCACATACAAAAACTCATAGTGTGCCGACACCACCGCCATTAACACAATACTATTAAACCCCTTGTAGTTATAATAGTACAACCCCGAACGGGGTGGCGGCACTATGCGGACGTGCTTCCCATCAATTGCCCCTCCACAGTTGGGAAAGCCCCACCGCTCGGCAAAACGGGAGGCCACAGTCTGCCATTCCTGCAGCGATGAAGGAAACTGTGGAGTCAAACAAAAAAAAATAGTACTTTTGCACAAAACATTGCAAGCAGATTACAAAAAAACTTTATTGGCCAACGTCAGTATAACATTTATTTGAAGGAGTATTTAAAGACAAAAATAGAAGACCCACTTATCAGATTACTCACCCCCTCTGATGGCCCATTGGAAAAAATTAAGGGGGGAGGGGGTTCTAGCTGAGTTTGGGCCCCCCAAAAAAAGCCTCTACCACTCTGCCTAAATTGAATGTTAAATTAAACATTTGGACACATTTTAGGGGGGGTTCAGAACTACAATGGAGCTGACCAAAAACATTGTTAACAGACTAGGCTAGGTGGGTTTGGGCTCAGGATAGCATGCTGGAGAGGTTAGTGAAGGGAAATATGCCTGTAGGCCAAAAAAGGAGCATTAAAAACTTACAGCATGCATATTACAATCATGGTAATTAGGGAAGGATGAAAGAAATACAATACGTTAGCAAACATTAAATAAATAGAATGTGATGTTAAAGGAGAAAACTTACCTTAGTATAGTCCTTTTGCATGACTTGTATGATGGCAGAACACGTTTCAGGGATAATGATCCCCAGAGCCTGGGGGGAGATGCCTGTCGTCAACTTGAGGTCCTGCAAACTTCTCTCAGTCACCAGGTATCTCAACGTGGAAATAAGCCTCTGCTCGGCAGTGATGGCTTGGCGCATCACAGTGTCCTGCCTCGTGATATAGGGGGACAACAAATCCAACAGACGGTGAAAAACGGGGTCTGTCATCCGGAGATAATTCCTGTAGTCATTAGGATTATTCTCCTGGATTTCCCGCAGCAGAGGCATATGAGAGAATTGGTCCCGCTGGAGCAACCGATTCTTGGTCCATGAACTCCTCCTCGCCTTGTTCATGGACTGAGCTCGGGTTACAGTATTAACCGCAACACCAAGCCCATACACAGCACAAACTCAAGAATGAGAACGTACTTCCAACATGGCTTTAAACCGGTCGGCTGGTCAGAACGAACTTAAACAGAACGCACCGAGGAACAGCAAGGCCTGTGAAGAACGACCTGAAAAACAGTAACGAGAGGACAAGAACGCACTGCAAAACAGATACGACCTGACTAAATGCACTGAAAGACAGATACGAACCCACAAGCACAAACTGAAATGCAGAAAACAATCTGAAAAGCACAGAGACTGAAAAGCGCGTATCGGCTCTCACCAAACTTTTACTAACACGCGGTAACACAAAATCAGCAAAAGCAGCCCAAAGTGTGGCGGCCATTGGATTTGAACTTCCCCTATAGTGTCGTCTTACGTGTTGTATGTCACAGCATTTGGGACGGTTGGATTTTTGACTGATGGTGTGTAGGCAAGACTGATGGAAGTCAGCTTCATCGGAAATCCGATGGAAAAATCCATCGGATTTTATTCCATCGGAAATCTGATTGTGTGTACATGGCTTAAGAGTACTGATATTACTTTGGCTATTTCTAGATCTTCCCTAAGAGAAATTGCTTGCATAAATAATGTCCTGTAATTGTTAGCTAACCAAATGGCCGCAAAAATGAGTGCCGTCTTACCCTCACGTTTGCTGTATTTTTTCTCTGTAAGTTTTACATTTACATACTCTTGTGCCTGGTGCCATGGGCTTTTGGATTCCTCCATTGCTCTTATTATCTCAGAGCTATTTCTAACTTTAGCAATCCTGGCTATCAATTTCTCCATGGTGTACAAGTTCAGTGGTGATACAATAATTCACCACAGAACCGACTTGACACAGTAGTCTAGCACTAAGAATATGCACCAGAGTGGAGACACATACATTAAAATAACACTAGTATCTTCACCGAATAATGTCTATAACCAAAAACAAAAGTGCTGAGATCCGTACAAGAGGAACAATAGGTATCCCTCTAGGTAGACAATAGAAATGTAAACACAGCTGTGTTTACACCAATATCTGCTACACCCAATTCAGTTCTTTAAAAAAAAAACAATCTACGACAAACTCAGATTATCAAATTATTAGTAATTGGTAGGGTTTATCCTTAAAAAAAAAAATTCAAGGTATAAAATACAGTATGTTAATTGCACCTTATTTTACACTAATAATAATCTTTCTCAGATATTAGTTTCAGTAGTAAAACGTCCACAGTTTTGTACTTTAACTGACACCAATGAGAATATTACTGCTTGTAAATTACCACAGTTAAAAATAACAAAACAAAAAAAAAAGCAAAAGAAAAACTAAGAAACAAATAAAATCTTTTGTAGGTTATTTTCAATGCCTAAATATTTTCAATGTTGGTGGACATACAATTTAAATAACCACCAAAACCCAATTGAGCCTGTTTCAACCTACACACACCAGAAAACAAGCATGTTTCTGTGTCTTAAAAAAATAATAAAGCATAAAACTAAGCCTGGGACTAAAAAACAATTACTAATAAAAAATTATTAATTGAAAAAAAATATTAATACAAAAAATGAAAAAAATAATAATATTAATATATATTTTTTTTTTCACAAAACCAATGACCACTTTTTCAGTGTCTCAATAAAACAACAACAAGAAATCAAAACAACATTTCCCACTCTGTACCTCCTCCCCGTTACATTGACCGGTTATAATGGTACATCCAAAGTACTTTTTCAACTATATTTATGGGATATTAAAAAAAATTATGTGGTGTATCCTCCCTCCTATTTAGAGTTAATCTAATACCCACTAATAAAACAAAAACATTTGCCTATATTTTTCCCTAGATAGATTGGATGAGCTGACTCAGCTTAAATTCCTCCTAATAACTTTAATCTCTAATACACAAATTTTGTTATTATATTAAATACTTTCAATCCTGCACCAATTTTCGTGGTCGCCACTGTTACCCTTTAAAATCTATATTTAGAATTTAATATCTCAAAGATATGAGGTGGGTTAAATGAGAGTTCTTTTGACCAGAAGTGAAAACGTTAACATAATAACATTTATTATTTATTGTTAAAAGTCTATCTAATACACAGAAACTATCTATAGTCTTAAACAAGCAGGAGATAGTAGGTTAAACTACAATATTTACATGGAGGAATACAGAGTATATTCCTTTAAAACATTAATGGACAACATATTCCGTTACATGTAAGACAGACCTTTTCCCATAATTACCCTTTAGAACCATTCTGCAGCCTGGCGTTCCATCAAGAGCTCCCTCTCCCATCTGCTTCTGAGTATATCCCTCTATGCTGATGCCCCATAGGTTGGCCTAGCTTGGATCATGATTGGAGGGCTTATTACATAAGTCAGCCCCCTTTCATGCAAATCCTGGTGACTATTCGGGGTAGGAGATTTAATTGAATTTTCCCGGGAAGTTAAGTATTGATACGGGTTTGCCTCCCTTCATTGTATGTATTGTATGTATTGTATAGGATGCTTTGAAGTGAGTAGGTGTAAAACAATGGAATTGGCTTTTCATTGTTTGTATATACAAGTCTGGCCCGCATTGTCTATTCTTAACAAGGGCTTCTGTGACACCCTTTGCCTGGCTTTCATAGATGCAAGCCATATCAAATATATTCATAATTACAATATTTTACAGCTATTAATGGAGATTTCACATAAACCCATAAGGCAACACCCTGCTCCTGCAGGGGACGGGGATTTCTGAAGGAACCCTCTTTTTAGATTTTACACAACATACTTAGACATGGCCTGAGTCTCTGGAATAGATACATAGAAATGGACCCTGGGCAGGGTTGCTCCGGGAACAAGGTCAATGGCACAGTCAAAAGGCCTGTGAGGAGAAAGTACCTCAGCCAATCTTTTGCAGAATACATCCTGGAACTCGCTATATGCAGCAGGAAGAGCAGGAGATATTGATGTGGTGGCCACAGGAATTCCCTCCTTTGGGTAACCTTTAGAAGGCAGGACAAGAAACAAGAGGAACCCCAAGCCAGGATCTGCCCAATAGTCCAGTCAATGTGTGGAGAATGAATCTGTAACCAAGGAAGGCCCGATACAATGGGGGTTGAAGCTTTACGTAGCATGAGAAAGGATATCCACTCCTGGTGGAGTACCCCTAAAGACATCTGGACAGGGAGGGTCTGGAAGCAGATGTGCCCCCCAGGAAGAACAGTGACATCAATTGCTGAGACCACCAGCGGAGTGGTGAGAGGTGAAAGAGGAATTTTCATGGAAGATGCAGTTCCCCAGTCCATGAAATTGGCCAGCGGCTCCAGGATTCCTGGTAGACCGCGCATGAGGGGAAGCGTTGACATGGAGGAGCACATAAATAAAGAGACAGTATGATGAAGGTGATTTTCCTGGGTCCAATACGCCACCTTCTAGATGTATTAGACCCGTGTTTCCCGGACAGAGAGAGCAGGTGTCCTGGAAATGACCTTTGCCCCTACAGTAGAAACACAAGCCCAGAGTTCTGAGCCTAGCACGCTCTTCAGGGGGTAAACTAATCCAGCTGCACAGGTTCCAAAGCTGGCAAGGAATGCTTCACGCATCGAGGAGAGGGAAGCTCAGGCTAGCTAAGGACCATGGAGTACTGATGACTTTTCTCTAGGGTCCTCTCCTGGAAGCGAATATTGATCTTATTGCAGAGGGAGATGACATTATCCAGACCTGAGGAAATGTTTTTTCCCACCAACTCATTCTTCACTCTGTCAGAGAGGCCTTGTTTAAAAGGTAAAAGTTAAAATGCGAAAGTGAAGGGCATACTGTCCCACCGAAGAAGACTCTTGGTGGAGACATAAAAGGGCACTGGCCACTGAAGAGACACAACCAGGTTTCTCGAAAATATTCTGGAAGAGTTTCAAGAAGCTAGACAGGCTGGAAACCACCGGATCATTCTTCTCCCACAGAGGAGCAGCCCAGGCTAAAGCCTCGTTGGTCAGGAGGGAGATAATATAGGCTACCCTAGCATAATCGGAGGAAAAGTTTTGAGGCTGGAGCTTAAAATGGATGGTGCATTGACTAAGGAACCCCCTGCAGGCCTTGGTGTCTCCAAGGAAATGAGAAGGAGCTGGTAGATGCAACAAATTTGTGGTACAGTCCGAGAAGGTACAGAGGCTGCGATTGAGGTTGTTGAAGCTGGGATCCAAAAGTGGCCCGAAGCTGTTCAAAACGGGAGGCCAAACCTTTTAGGAATTGCATCACTTGGGTCTGATTAGACTCCTGCGTCTCAAGTCTGCGGACTATGCCCTCCAGCTGATCAACCGCAGGTAGCGGCACATCAGCCGGGTCCATGGCCGATCAAACTGTCAGGTCACCTGAGACCAGGTGACAGATGCACACCGTTGGGGTCAGGAGTGCACTGCTAAGGTAGTGGACCCAGGAAAAGAGCATGCTAGGCTCTGAACTCTGGGCTTGTGTTTCTACTGTAGGGGCAAAGGTCATTTTCGGGACACCTGCTCTCTCTGTCCTGGAAACATGGGTTTAATACATCTGGAAGGTGGTGTATTGGACCCAGGAAAATCACCTTCATCATCCCATCTCCTTATTTCTGTGCTCCTCCATGTCAACGCTACCCCTGGATTTCGGAACCTTTCAGGAATTGTATCACTTGGGTCTGATTAGACTCCTGTGTCTCGAGATTGCGGACTATACCCTGCAGCTGATCAACAGCAGGTAGCAGCACATCAGTCTGGTCCATGGCCGATCAAACTGTCAGGTCACCTGAGGCCAGGTGACAGATACACACCGTTGGGATCAGGAGTGTACTGCTAAGGTAGTGGACCCTGCGGCTGACTGCTGCGGATGGAGCTCTGGGTGGTTCAGGAAATCAGGTCCACTGGAGCACCGACATGGATCACACTGGGAGCTGGAACATGAGATTCCCCAGGGCACAGAATCTAAGAGCCAGCTCATGATCACAGTAGGCTACTGGTGGATAGAGAGGAAGCAGAAGTCCAGGACAACACGGGATAGTCAGGAGGATAAGTGTCAGGGAAGAAATCAGAGAAGAACTCAAATATGGCTGTGCTAATCCGCACATGCGCATTAGCAAGCGGCGTGCAATGGCGAACACACGTTCGCGATGGCTAACGTGCGTACGCAAAACGTGCTAATTACCAGTGTTTTCTGGCCTATATAAGGACTCCAATTGCTCTCATAAATCATTGGATTATCGTCAGCTCTGTATCCTGTGTTCCTTGCTCCTGTTTGATTACCTGTTACCGACCTGGCTTACCCTAACCTGCTCTGGCTTCTCTTCTGGCTCTGAACCAGGCTTGTTTCACGGACCTGCTCTTGCCTGTTTCAGATTGACTTCCTGTGTTTGACCCCGGCTTGATCACAACTACACCTACTGCTCATGCTTCTGACTGTCTTCCTGTGTTTGACCCCCGGCCTGGTTTCTGACATTGTTTCTGATTTTCCACCTGTTAAGATCCACCAGTACCCCCACGGAATTATTAGCTGTGACCACCTTCTCTGCTCCTTGGTGTCCGCTTCTGGAACCATCAGACAGCATCACCGGCAGGCAACCCGTGCATCTCTGAGCATTTTACCCTCTGTCTCCAACTCCAGGGGTACTCTGCACTCAGCCGAAAGGGGAGACCTCTTGTCACCTCAGCCTCCAGCCTGGTACGTGACAGTATAATCCAGCCAGAATGTCTGAGGCTGAAAGAGGTGCTACCCCATTAGAGACTCTATGCCAGCAAGTTACCGCCCTTACCCAAGCAGTGAAGAACCTGCAAGGTTACTTTCAGCTGGAAGGTCGCCTACAGAACCTTGCTGTGTTATCTGCACCTGTTAGCCAGATATCCTCTGCTGCTCCCTCTACTTCAGCAGCTCCTTCCCAAGAACGTTCTTTCTCTGCTCCCGCTGTGGTGAGGCCACCTCCAGAACCCAGGGTACCAGTTTCCGAACGCTTCTCGGGGGACCGACAAAAGTTCAGGGCATTCCAGAATGCGTGACTTCCATATTTTGCACTTCAGCCAAGGACTTGTTCTCTGGAATCCGTAAAAGTCGGGTTCATCATCTCCCTCCTCTCAGAAGAACCCCAGTCATGGGCACACCACCTACTGGAGCAGAAAAGTCCTGTGAGCAATACTGTTGCCACGTTCCTCGAGGCTATGGCACAGCTTTAAGATGATCCTCAATGCGTGGCCATGTCAGAGGATACCCTTCATACCCTGCAGGCCTGCAACAAGGGCGACACCCCGTTGAGGATTATACCGTTAATTTCTGTAAATGGTCCGCAGATACCGGATGGAATGAGGCAGCCCTTAAGTACCAGTATCGGCTCGGTCTGTCCGAAGCTCTTAAAGATGAACTAGCCAGAGTTGAGTCTCCCGCTACCTTTGAAGGCCTCATCAAATTAGCCATTCAGCTCGACCGCCGTCCGTAGGATTGACGATCAGAAAAAAAACTCCTGGATGCTGCCCAGGATTTCATCCACACCTCCGCCTATGCCTGTCTCCCTGCCTACTTCCGCTACTGAAGGAGAACCAATGCAGATTGGACTGGTACACAATTCTTTGTCTCCAAATGAAAAGATGCAGAGGCGTCAGACTAACCACTTCCTACGTAACTGTCGAGTTAGACCCAGTATGTTCCTTCCTCCATGTCCTGTCTACTTCCAAGCTTCTCCAGCTCGCCTTGTTTTACCCATCTCATTGCATGTGGTGGAAAGAAATAGTCCAGTTCCAAGCAATTGTTGATTCTGGGGCATGCAGTTGCTTCCTGGACATTACTTTGGCAAGAAAAGTGAAAATTCTGCTAAGAAACAGAGACTTGAGGTCCATCTGGCTGATGGGACCATTCCCAGATCTGGACCTGTGACACAAGAGACTATCCCCATTCTTACTCTAACAGACTCTGGTCACCAAGAATTCCTATACTTTGACGTACTATGTTCCCCCATGTTCCCCATCATTCTGGTGATTCAGTGGCTTCGGGCGCATAACCCTCAGATTGATTGGCCCTTGGTGAAAATCTCCTTCCTCTGAATATTGCTTGTGGCATTGTTTTGCCCCCGGAATCCAGTAACCCTTCAAGTTGTCTGACAGTTCAGCCTGTAGCCAGTACCAGTCAAATAGTGCCACCAGCCTACCATGAGTACTTAGACATATTTGAAAAAAAGAAGGCTGATGCGCTACCCCCTCATCGGCCATATTACTGCCCTATAAAATTACTTCCAGGTGCAGAGGTCCTGTTTGGGCGGATTTTTCCATTACTTGAAAATGGCCATCCTCTTCACCTGCTGGTGCTGGTATTTTCTTTGTCCATAAGAAGGATCAATCACTTAGACCTTGTGTGGATTATTGGAAGCTCAACAAGATCACAATCAAGAATTGTTACCCGCTCCATCTCGTTACTGAGCTTTTTCAAAGATTTTGATCTGCCAGAGTCTTTACAAAACTTGATCTACGTGCAGTTCTTAGGCTACATCATCTCTCCTGAAAGACTGAACATGGATTCCAGAAAGATCCAAGCCATCCTAGATTGGCCTACACCCAAGAACAGAAAGGATGTGCTATGGTTCTTGGGGTTCGCAAACTTTTACCGAAGATTTATTAAAATAATGTCAAAGATTGTGGCCCCCATTACTCAAGTGACAAGGAAGAAGGCACGCTTCCAATAGTCCATAGAGTCAGAAATGGCTTCTCAGATCTGAAAAACCTTATTCATCACTGCACCTGTACTGGTACATCCTAACCCAGAACTTCTCTTTATAGTAGAAATAGATGCCTCCAATACAGCCATTGGAGCAATTATTTCTCAGAAAATTGGTGAGATTTTTTTATTACACACATGTGCATTTTATTCCAAATGACAACTGCAGAACAGGATCATGATATTGGCAACAAGGAACTTTTAGCAATAAAGGAAGCTTTCTCTGAATGGAGACAACTTTTTGGGAACAACACACATCCCATAACTGTCCTTACTGACCACAAAAATCTTTATTAAATCCCCAAAGAGGCTCAATGCAAGGCAGGCAAGATGGACTCTTTTAATTCTGTCATTTCTTACAGACCAGGATGTAAAAATAGAAAAGCAGATGCTTTGTCGAGAATGTCTGGTGACTCTTCCACCGACTTAGAACCAGTAAGTACTATCTTACAAGACAGACACTTTTTGGGGGTTCTTTCAAGGATTAAAGAGACTTATGATACGGACACACTCTTAAACAATCCACCAGTAAATTTGCACATGGACTTTCATGAGGGCCGCTGGACCTTTGAAAAAATAATTTATGTCCCTGAAGAGGCACGACTGACGGTCCTTCAGGTGGTGCATGATTCAAAATCTCACGGTCACCCTGGAAATAAGAAAACAGTAGACCTCGTTGCTCGTACCTTTTGGTGGCCTTCTTATCATAAGGATGCAAAGAGTACGTTCTCTCATGTGAAACCTGTGCCCGACACAAAGTACCACGCTCTCTCCCAGTAGGTCTGCTACAGCCTCTACCTGTGACATAGCGACCATGGGAATCTGTTTCCATCAATTTTTTTGTGGATCTACCCCCCTCAAAGGGATTTACAACTGTCATGGTGGTGGTGGACCGTTTAACTAAGATGGCTCATTTTGTGCCCCTCTCTAGCATTCTTACTGCTGAATACACGGCTGAGATATTAATACAAGAAATTTACAGACTGCATGGGCTCCCAGATGAAATAACATAAGATTAAGGAGTCCAGTTCACATCACTACTATGGAAAACATTCTGTTCTTCTCTGGAAATTGAAGTTAACCTATCAACTGCCTTTCACCCACAATCAAATGGCCAGACTGAGAGAAAAAATCAAACTTTAGAGCAATATCTTCGTTGTTTCATCTGCCATCTTCAGGATGACTGGACCGAATATCTACCATTAGCAGAATTTGCATACAATAATTCCTGCCATAGTTCCATCTCTCAAGGCCCATCTTTTATCCCAGGAATTCCCATAGAGTCATCTTTACCAACTGTAAATGCAAGGGTGTCTGCTTTACAAAACAATCAGGAATTACTGAAGAAAACCTTACGCAGAGTTCAAGAATCCTAGAGAAACAAACACAATGGGACTGGGAGAAGCCTATTCGGGGGTGTACATATGCTCAGCTATTGCTGCTAGTGGGACAAAAGAATAACCAATATAAAGGAGGTTCCTCCTCCAACGGTACTTAAATTACATAAAAAGGAAAAACGCGCTACTCAGTAGTGATAAACAAGCTGCAAGCTCTAGGTAAAAAACACACCTAAATTAACAAATTATAAAAGAAGGAGCTGTGCTAATAAAATTTATACAAGTGAAAATAATGAAAAAATAATAATAAATGAAACCATCAATAATTATAATGAAAACCACCATGAACCGTCACAATATTAAGCATCATCAATCCAATGAAGAGTAAGAATGTGCCTTGATAGTTGAAATCAGTGAAAATATCACAAATGACACCACAACAGACGTGTGCACTTGAATGTTGTAACGAGCATATGCACCAGGAGTCGATATCCTCGATCTCTCCAAAGCTTATGAACGTGCATCAACCACGTATACCCAAAAACAGAAAATGCTCTCCATAGTGTAAATCAAGTAAACCATCGATATTTATTAGTAAAAAGTTGCACTTACATAGACAGATTTAAAAAAAGTATTTGTATAAAAAAGAAGCCGGCCGGCTCACGAACACCCATCCTCACAGGACCACTATGCAATGACGTCAGCACGTCACTCCTTCCAACATACGTTTTGTCACAATATGACGTCGTCCAGGGGCACGGGTGACCTACTGACACATCGCAATTTATAGTATAGGAAGAAGCACGACTCGTTCTAAGTCATAGGTAGCGGAACCCTATCGTCCATATTGGAGTCTGGAAGTAAACCCACACATCTTATATATTCGATCAGTAATACTTTTATAATCAAGTAAAATAAACACAAAAAAATTGAAAAAAATGGAAATTATATTTACCAGACCCTATTAAAGGTTCAGATGCAAATTTGCTAAGAACATCTAAAAACCGTACATGAATAGACATCTAACTATGGTCATGAGCTACACCGATCACGGTATAAGGGGAAACTTCAACCAAGATTCACGGGATGTGAAAAACTTGCTATCTTGACATATTCCGAAGGAAGGGATGTGGCTGGTGACAGCTGATGTAACATCCCTATACACTATCATACCACATGATCAAGGTCTGGCTGCAGTTAACTATTACCTGGAACGCAGCTCTGGTCTGACTGGCGAACAGATTATTTTTATGATGGAGTTGCTGGAATATGCAACCTCCCATAATTATTTCTGGTTTGATAGTCATTTTCACCAGGAAAGAGGGGTTGCCATGGGGACTAAATGGGGACTAAATATGTCCCCCAGCTTGGCTAACCTTTTTATGACCAAGTGGGAGGAGGATATCATCTATGCCCAACAGAAGCCTCAGTTGGTACTGTGGGCCAGGTATATAGAAGACATCCTCCTCCTTTGGGATGGCAGTCAATCTGATCTAGAGCAGTATATGGGTTACCTTATTAGTAACAATAGAGGTATCACTCTGATTTATAAGGATAGTCAGGTCAAGATATTTTTTTGGGATCTCACAATCTCAGTGGGAAAGGGTGAGTTTGTTATCTCCACTTTTTTCAAAAGTACCAACAGGAATTCTTATATTCCTGTTGATAGTTGTTACTATGTTCCATGGCTTAGAGCAGTACCCAAGAGCCAATATATGCGGCTAAAATGCAACTGCACCAAGTTAGACACATTTTTGACACAGGCAGATGTGCTCACTAGTAGATTTGTAGAGAAGGGTTATTCCATAGATTCTCTTAAAAATACTCTAGATAAAGTTACATGTATGAATAGGAGAGAACTACTCAGGGAAAGGGCCCCATCAAGGGGTGGTGAGTCTGGTCTAGTGGCTCCCTTTATCACTACCTTTTCAGTACAACATGTGAATGTCAGGAAGGTGATCAGGAAACATTGGCACATCTTAAAAAAATGTTAAGATATTAAATTCTATTAACCGCTTCCAGACCGCCGCACGAGGATATACGTCGACAGAATAGAACGGCTGCGCAAATGGGCGTATATATACGTCCCATTTAATTTGCTAGCCACATGGTCAAGCGCGGACTCGATGTCTGCCGGTGTCCCGCGATCGGGTCACAGAGCTGAAGAACGGGGAGATGTTAGTGTAAACACAACATCTCCCCATTCTACCTAGTGTCATGTCATTGATCATCTGTTCCCTGTAATCGGGAAGAACAATCAGTGGCATGTCACGGCAAGCCACGCCCCCTAACAGTTAGAAGCACTCCTTAGGTCACACTTAACCCATTCAGCGCCCCCTACAGGTTATCCCCTTCACTGCCAGTGTCATTTTTACAGTAATCAGTGCATTTTTATAGCACTGATCGCTGAAAAAATGACAATGGTTCCAAAATGGTGTAAAAAGTGTCCGATGTGTCCATCATAATGTCGCAGTCACGATAAAAATCGCTGATCGCCGCCATTACTAGTAAAAAAAAACTATTAATAAAAAAACTATAATATGCCTGTAAAGTGGTGCATGTTTCCCGTGTTTAGAAAAGTCCCTGCACAAAATTTAATTTCTAAAGGAAAAAAAGTCATTTAAAACTACTCGCAGCATATAGACACACACAAATGATAAAGGAGAAGAAAATTTATAATTAGACTCCCTGAAAATGTATTCTAAATCAAATGTATTCTATTCAAAATTGTAAGTCTGGAAAATGGTTGTATTCTTTCTATTATATTGTTGTTTTATTCTATTCTATTCTAGTCTATTCTTTTTTTTTTACCAAACACAATAACTACATATTTTATTAAGAAAGAATAAAACAATCAATAACATCTGAGTAATAGAAAACATGTTTTTAAGGAAAGCACAAGACATATTTATTTAATAAATATATTTACAATACATTCAAATTGTGGGTTAACTTTAACCTAGGTGTAAAGAAAAAAGAAAAAAGAGGGCACACCGACCTAGTGCATTACCAATGGCTGGTTTTATTAAAAGTAAATTAAAAGATCTTGGGTACTCACAAAGAAAGTAAAATCATTGGCACATAACATTCCATCCAAGGAGATAACCTCTTCCTGGAACCAAATGAGCAGATGACCAAAGAGTCACGATGACAGATATTTACAGCTACGGCTGACGCGTTGCGGGGGCGAGCCCCCTTTTTCAGAGCCAAACAAAATGATGATAGTAACTGGACTCTTTGGTCATCTGCTCATTTGGTTCCAGGAAGAGGTTATGAATGAATGAGTGACTTGTATAGCGCTCACATGTGAACTAAATCGCCTCTAGGCGCTTTTTGCAGCCGGTGTCTGCTTGGCTGGTGCGTCATTTTACCCCGTAGGATCTCGACACACTTGGGACACACAGTCGTACACACATATACTGGACCAATTTGGACAAGATCCAATTAACCTACCAGCATGTCTTTGGAGTGTGGGAGGAAACCAGAGCACCCGGAGGAAACCCACGCAGACACAGGGAGAACATGCAAACTCCAGGCAGATGGTGTCGTGGTCAGGATTCGAACCAGCGACCCTTTTGCTTCTAGGTGAAAGTGCTTACCACTACACCACTGTGCTGCCACAATCTCCTTGTATGGAATGCTATGTGCCCATGATTTGACTTTCTTTGTGAGTACCCATGATCTTTTAATTTACTTTTAATAAAACCAGCTATTGGTAATGCACTAGGTCGGTGCGCCCTCTTTTTTATTTTTTCTTCCAGTCCTAAGCATACCAAATATTCTGAGGAGGGCAGCAAGACCACTGGTCATTCCCTTTTTAACGGAACACTCTGGTTGTGCCACCAAGAGACCAAACTTCTGAGCGCAGGAGACTGTTTTCTTTAACCTAGGTGTAGCAGTAATGTTTCTAGTTGCCTTTTACTTATGGGGCAGCACAATAAACTTAGGTTTGGGGATGAGCCGAAAACCCCCCAGTTCGGTTCGCATCAGAGCATGTGAACAGGCAATAAATTTGTTTGAACCTCCAAACACCGTTAAAGTCTATGGGAATTGAACATGAAAAATCGAAAGTGCTAATTTTAAAGGCTTATATGCAAGTTATTATCATAAAAAGTGTTTGGGGACCCAGGTCCTGCCCCAGGGGACATGTATCAATGCAAAAAAAGTTTTTAAAAAAGTTTTAAAAACGCCCGTTTTTTTTCGGGAGCAGTGATTTTAATAATGCTTAAAGTTTAACAATAAAAGTGAAATATTCCTTTAAATTTCGTACCTGGGGGGTGTGTATAGTATGCCTGTAAAGTAGCGCTTGTTTCCCATGCTTAGAACTGTCCCTGCACAAAACGTAATTTCTGAAGGAAAAAAAGTAATTTAACCACTTAACGACCGCTCACTGTATATATACGTCGGCAGAATGGCACCGACAGGCACAATCACGTAGAGTGTACGTGATCGCCTTTGTACAGTTGGGGGGTCCGATCGGACCCCCCTCCTATACAGTGAGCGGCCGTTTATCGTTGGGGAGCGATCAGAGATGAGGGGGTGACCATTCGATTTCGGCCACCCCCTCGTGATCGCTCCCGGCGAATGAAAATGCTTCCTCCGCCATGTGATGTAAACACAGGCAGGAGGAAGTGATGTCATCTCCCTCGCAGCGGTCTTTTCGATTCCGGTGCCGAGGAGAGAAGAGCAGGTTAGTGCACCAACAGTCCACTGGCACATAGGTACACATAGGCACACATTTCACCCCCCAGTCACTCCCAGATCACCCCCCAGGTCACCCCCAGCCCCCAATCACAGTGTCACTGATTGCAGTGATCATTTATTTTACTGATCACTGCATTTAGTGTCATCTGTGATAGTAAAAAGTTGCAGGGCAGTTAGGTTTAGGCCCCTTTAGGTCCAGGGTAGCCCCCTTAACCCCCCCTAATAAAGGTTTAACCCCTTGATTGCCCCCCAGGTAACCCTTTCACCCCCTAACGCCAGCGTCACTAAGCGATCATATTTTCGATCGCTGTATTTAGTGCTGGTGGTGCCCTAGATAGCCAGTTATTTATTTTTAGTTTCGCCGCAGGTTTTTAGAGCGTCAGGTACCCCCATATATTATTTTAACCCCCTGATTGCCCCTAGAGTTAACCCTTTCACCAGTGATCACCGTATAAGCGTCACTGGTGACACTGGTTACCCAGTTAGTTATTTAGTTATTTAGGTAACCCGTCAGGTTTTTATATAGCGTCGGGTACCCCCATATTTAACCTAATAAAGGTTTTAACCCCCTGATTGCCCCTAGTTAACCCTTTCACCAGTGATCACCATATAAAGGTTACGGGTGACGCTGGTTGGTTAGTTTGCTTTTTATAGCATCAGGGCACCCGCCGTATATAACCCAATAAAGGTTTAACCCCCTGATCGCCCGGCGGGTGAGATCAATTAGGTTTTAGCGCCAGAGAGGGTCTGCGTCGCCCCAGGCAGCGTTAGGTTAGTGCCAGTAACGCTAACACCCACACGCAAAGCATACACCTCCCTTAGTGGTATAGTATTTGATCAGATCTATACTAGCGTCCCCAGCGGTTTAGGGTTCCCAAAAACGCAGTGTTAGCGGGATCAGCCCAGATACCTGCTAGCACCTGCGTTTAGCCCCTCCGCCCAGCCCAGCCCAGCCCACCCAAGTGCAGTATCGATCGATCACTGTCACTTACCAAACACAAAACACATAACTGCAGCGTTCGCAGAGACAGTCCTGATCCCTGCGACCGCTAACAGTTTTTTTTGTAGCGTTTGATATATTTGCTGACGACAGTCGGGTGCTTTTTTTCCTGTGAATCTTACTAGTGTACCCCTAAATTTAGAGCCCAAAATGGCAAGTCGAAGGTACACTAGTAAAGAGGCCTATGAGATTCTGAGCATGACAGATAGTGAAGAGGAGGTCACGTATCTGTCAGATTCAGGCTCGGAATATCTTCCCGTAGAAGACAGTGACATCAGCGGCCCCACGTCAGATAGCTCTGACGACGAAGTTGAGGTCCCTGCTAAGGTCAGGCGTACCCGATCCTGATCTTCTGAGGTTGTTGAGGAGCAAGAACCGCAGGGCTCTCGTATCATGGAGCAAAGTAGTACTAGCGCCGCTATTCCTTCTGGTGAATTGGCAAGCACCAGCGGCCTAGTACAGCCTGGGCGTACATCCAGCACTGCAGTATCAGGTGGTGACATGGCGAGTCCCATAAGTGCAATTCAAGCTGGCGAGGTGGCAAGCACAAGAAGTGTCCCGCTGCCACCAATAAGAAGACAAAGGCAGGCCCGTCGTACCCATTGTGCTCTTCCAGCAGAATTCGCCTATCCTGATTGGGTCCCCACCACTTCTGCAGAACCCGTACTTCCCCCATTCACTGCCCAACCCGGTATTCAGGTGGAAACAGCTGATTTTATGCCAATCGATTATTATTCGCTGTTTTTCACGGAAGATCTCTATAGATCTATTGTGGACCAGAGTAATTTATATGCTGGTCAATTCATCGCCGCTAATCCCCAGTTGCCTTCCATTGCCAAAGATTGGAAACCAATTACGGTTTCCAAATTTAAGACCTTTCTGGGCCTTTCCCTCAACATGGGCACACATAAATTCCCGTCATTGCGTGCTTATTGGTCCACGCACCCAATTGACCACATGCCCGTGTTCTCTGCCTCCATGCCCAGGAAACGATACGAGCAGATTTTGCGGTTCATGCACTTCAACGACAATGAACTTTGTCGTCCACGTGGGGACCCTGAATACGACCGGCTCTATAAAATTCGGCCCCTCATAAAC
The DNA here is from genome assembly GCA_029206835.1 of Rana muscosa. Lineage (NCBI taxonomy): Eukaryota > Metazoa > Chordata > Amphibia > Anura > Ranidae > Rana > Rana muscosa. The sequence continues at coordinate 10,783,866 of CM055116.1, forward strand.
CACTTCAACGAACGTTTTGCAGCCTTGTTTATTCCCGATCAAGCTGTCTGCATTGATAAGTCCATGATTAAATTTTCTGGCCGCTTGGCTTTCAAGCAGTACCTTCCCAGCAAGCGTGCCAGATACGGGGTCAAGCTCTATAAGTGCTGTGACAGGGCAACAGGCTATGTATGGAGCTTTATGGTTTATGAGGGAAAAGATAGTCAGGTTGAGCCGGTCAACTGCCCGGATTACATAGGGAGCGCTGGCAAGATAGTGTGGAACTTGGTGTCACCCTTATTCGGAAAGGGGTACCACTTGTATGTGGACAATTATTACACGAGCGTGCCACTGTTTAGTCACTTGTTTGATCATCAGATTGGAGCATGTGGCACCGTGCGACCTAATCGCCGGGGCTTTCCCCAGCGGCTTGTAGATGCCCGTCTTAGGCTGGGGGAGAGAGCCTGCGTAAAGTGTAATAACTTGCTCGCTATGAAGTGGAGGGACAATAAGAATGTTTTCCTTCTTACCTTACTTCATGCAGACACGACAGTCCAAATTCGTACAGTGACTGGTGTTGTGGAGAAACCCCTCTGTGTTCAAGAATATAACAAAAATATGGGAGGGGTGGACCTCAACGACCAGTTGATGGCGCCGTATCTAATTGACCGTAAGGCGAGACGCTGGTACAAAAAAAGGGATTTTTATAACAGCTTACCTGTAAAATCCTTTTCTTGGAGTACATCACGGGACACAGAGCGACTTAGTCATTACTAATGGGTTATATAGATTACCTTCAGGTGTTGGCACTGGCCAATTCCAAACCGGAAGTACCCTCCCCTATATAAGCCCCTCCCACCCGGGAGCACCTCAGTTTTGTAGCCAAGCAATAAGTGTCCCAAAAAGAGGGGTGGGAGCTCTGTGTCCCGTGATGTACTCCAAGAAAAGGATTTTACAGGTAAGCTGTTATAAAAATCCCTTTTTCTTTTTCGTACATCACGGGACACAGAGCGACTTAGTCATTACTAATGGGACGTCCCAAAGCAATGCCAAATGAGGGGAGGGATACATAAGCTGGGCGCCATCAGGCATGAGGCTCTTTTGCGGCCTGCAACACACTGCGCCCAAAGGCGACATCCTCCTGACTTCTGACGTCTACCTGGTAGAATCTAGTAAACGTGTGTACTAAGGACCATGTTGTGGCCTTACAGTACTTGAGCCAGGGAGGCTTGGTGATGCACTGCCCATGAAGTTCCAACTGCTCTTGTGGAGTGCGCCCTAACTTTGAACGGAGGCGGTCTCCTTTTCAAGCCATAGGCTTGTATTATGACCTGTCGAATCCACTTGGCTAAAGTAGATTTTTGATGCTGCCTGACCCTTTCTGGGGCCTTCCGGCAGAACAAACAAAGTATCCGTTCTACGAATCTGAGCAGTGGCTTTTAGATAAGCTTTAACTGCTCTTACTACATCCAAAGAATGCAATAACTTTTCCTCTACCGAACTAGGTTTGGGGAAAAAGGAAGGAAGAACCACACCTTGGTTCAAATGGAACCTCGATACCACCTTAGGAAGAAAGGCTGGATGAGGACGTAATACTACTCTGTCCTTATGGACAACCAGATATGGCTCCTTACAGGACAAGGCGGCTAATTCCGATACTCTTTTAGCCGAACAAATGGCTACTAAGAAAATCAATTTCCTGGTGAAAAGAACCAAGAAAATGTGCCGCAATGGTTCAAATGGTTGTTTCTGTAGAACCGACAGAACCAGGTTTAAGTCCCATGGACATATGGGAATACTAACCGGAGGGCTAATACGCATCACTCTTTGTATGAAAGCTTTGACTAATGAATGCAAAGCCAAGGGCCTTTGGCAAAAAAAATATTGACAAGGCCGTCTGACCCTTGATAGTACTCAAGGCAAGCTTCCTATGTACAGCCCACTGTAGGAAGTCCAGAATCCTACCTATTACGTACTTACGTGGATGCCATTTCCTGGCCTCACCCCACGTGATGTACGCCTTCTAGATCCTATAATAGATCTGCCTGGATACCGGCTTCCTGGCATTGATCATGGTAGATACCACAGGATTAGAGAGCCCTCTCTTTTTTAGAATGTGGGCTTCTATAGCCAGGCCGTCAAACCTAGGGCTGGTAAGGAAGGGTAGTATATCGGTCCTTGCGAAAGCAGGTCCGGACGATGTGGGAGGGTCCAAGGACTTCCCACTGACATTTTTACAATCTCCGCGTACCATGCCCTTCGGGGCCACGCTGGAGCCACCAGAATCACTGGTTTCTTTTCTACCCTGATTCTGCGGATTAATCGCGATGGGAATGCATATATCAGCTTGAACTGATTCCAAGGGAACACTAGGGCATCCGAACCGCAAGCTAGGAGATCCTTTGTGCGAGACACAAATCTGTCCACCTTTGCGTTGAATCTGGATGCTAGCAGATCTACATCCGGTGTTCCCCACCGCTGGCATATTGCCTGGAAAACCTCGGGGTGAAGAGACCATTCCCCCGGGCATAATTGCTGGCGACTTAAAAAAGTCCGCTCTCCAATTTTCCACTCCTGGGATGAAAACCGCGGATATGGCTGTGACATACCTTTCTGCCCACTCCAGGATGCATTTCGCTGCCCTCTGGGCTGCACGACTCCTGGTGCCACCCTGGTGATTGATATATGCCACTGCTGTGGCATTGTCTGATTGAATTCTGACAGGTGACCCTTGGAGTTTGGATGTCCATGCTACTAGGGCATACCGGGCTGCTCGTATCTCTAAGAGATTGGTGGGCAGGGCCTTCTCTGCTTCTGACCACTTGCCCTGGAGAGACCATTGCTCCAGTACTGCCCCCCAGCCTATGAGGCTGGCAACTGTAGTGACCACCTTCCAAGAAACCGAACTGAAGGGTTTCCCTTCCCAGATTCTGGGGCACCAACCACCAATGGAGGCTCTTGCGAACGGAAGGGGACAGGGACATTGGTAAGTCTAAAGCCTGAACTTTTTTGTTCCAGGCTGACAGTATGGCCCTCTGCAAGTTCCTTGAATGGAATTGACCGTAGGGTACCGCTTCGAATGAAGCCACCATTTTTCCCAGCAGCCTTATACACAGGCGTATGGATGGTTTTTCTTTTTTGTACCCACTAAGTGGGTCAAATCTTTCAAAGACGACATCTTCTCTGGAGGTAAGAAAATCTTTCTCTGCTTTGAATCCAGTCTTAGCCCCCAAGTATTCCAGGCTTTTGACTGGTTTTAGGGCTGACTTGTCTCGGTTGATAATGCAACCGTGAGATTCCAGATACTTGATTATCTTGTGAACGACCACTTCTAGTTTTTTCCACTGAGTGGTCTATCAGCAACAAGTCGTCTAGATATGCCATTATCGTTACACCTTGTGTTCCTAGTTTGGCCAATCGTAGGGCCAGAATTTTTGTGAACACTCGTGGTGCCGTGGCCAGACCGAAAGGTAAGGCTCTGAACTGAAAATGGCGCCCTTCTACTGCAAAGCGTAGAAATTTCTGATGGGCCGGAAAGATGGGAACATGCAAATAAGCATCCCTTATGTCGATCGAGGCTAACCATTCCTGCCCTTGTAGGGCGGTGGCCACCGATCGGATCGACTCCATCCGAAAAAAGTCCTGATATGTAGGAACTTGTTTAGCCCTTTTATATTCAATATGGGCCTCATGTCCCCATTTGGTTTGGGGACTGTGACAAGGTTCGAGTAAAACCCGAACCCGTTTTCTTTCAAGGGAACCTTCATGATTACCCTTGGGGCAATAGTTGCTCTAGTGCCAGAAGGAGGGATCCACTCTTCTGGGGATCGCTTGGCACGTTTGACCTTATAAAATGGGCAGGAGGAATGTCTTTTAACTCCAGCCTGTATCCCAGACTTACTGCGGGGATCACCCATCTCTGATGGTGTCCCGCCAGGTCTCTGTGAACAACTGAAGTCTTCCCCTCACCCGACTGAGTGGGGGCAACCCTTCATGACTTAGGGGGAGGTTTTGTACCTCTCTTGACCCAGGGTTTCTTGATACCCTGTGATTGTCCCTGATTTCTGCCCCCTGGATTTGACCGCGGAGGCCGTCGGAACTGTTTCACAGCCGATGTGCCAGGGACTGGAGAAGTAGGCCTCTTAAAAGAAGGACTTCTACCCTTGTTCTTAACCGGTAAGAGTGAACTTTTACCGGCAGAAATTTTCTGGATATATTTGTCCAGATCTTCTCCAAATAAGCGTTCTCCATGAAATGGGAAGCTAACCAGCAGTTTTTTACAGGGAGCTTCAGCAGACCAGTTTTTGAGCCACAGAAGCCTACGCATATGTCTATAGACAGCGTAAAGCGGGAGGCCTGTTGGATTGTATCCTTTATGGCGTCCACCGCAAAACACAAGGCTCTAGGCAGGTCAGCTAGGGCAAGAGCCTGCTGATCTGGTAAGTCCCTTAAGACTTGTTTCAACTGATCTTTCACTGCTTGGCAGACTCCAATCGCTGCTACCGCAGGTTGTGTCACCATGCTTGCTGTAGAGAAAGCAGATTTTAGTAAAGACTCCAATTTTTTATCTATTGGGTCTTTGAACATTGGAACATTATCTACTGGACATGTCAGTGATTTGTTAACAGAAGAGATGGCTGCGTCCACTATAGGGACCCTCCATTTTCTTATGAACTTATCCTCCATGGGATAGATCACCGGAAATCTCTTGGGGGGAGCAAATATTTTATCAGGATGCTCCCAATCCTGGTAAATAAGCCCTTCTAATAAAGGGTGGATTGGGAAGGAACAGACCGCCTGGGGAGCTTTTAGCGACCCCAGCGAGGAAACCGTAGTGGATGGTGGTTCCGCCAGAGGCATTTTAAATGCTGATCGGACCATGTTAGTCAGAGACTGAACCCATAATCTTTCAGCCTGAGAAGCTGAGAAAGGTTCTTCCACTGTTGATTCCTCTATAAGTGAATCAACCTCATCCTGATCCCCTTCAGGTAGGTCGATCTCTGTGTGGGGCTGTTCCTCCACTAACAGGCACTCTGAAGGAGGAGACGGAGATCGGACGCGCTTTTCCTGTGACAGGGAAGCAGCGAACAATGCTGTTAATCTCTCTTCCAATCCTCCCAGAGTTGAGGATAAAACCTCCTCTGTTATATATACAGGAGCTGGTGGACTGGGGACAGCCGCAGCACCAGGCATTCCTGCGGGGTTTCTACGGCTACTGACCTCTGCATTCTCAGGGGGAGATTGGTGCAGTGCAAGCATGCCCAATATCCTCAGAGCCCGATGGAGACCCCTTTGGCTTCCTGGAAGATTATTTCCGGAGCGTCTGGACGACATATCCTTTAAGCACAAAGCTGAGGTATTCCCGTCGTCATACACCAATTTTTGCTGGTAATAGTCTAACACAGGTGCTGCTATATACCAGCTGGTGTCCACTAAAGTGCCTTTCTATGGGGATGCCTGCATCAACCGCCTCTGTGTGCCACTGTTTGTTGCTAGCTCTGTTTGCATGCAGCTGACACTTGTACTGTGTCTTTTAACCATGCTGGGACGCCCGCACATGCGCAGAAGCGCCGCGGCGCGCATCGAGCGTCATCCACCCGCCCCGCCCCTTTTTTTTCATAGGAGGCGCGTGCACGCGCCCGCGCGCGCGCCCGTGCGCCAATGGCGCCCTTTTCGAAAACCAACAGAGGACTAGGAGCCAGGGCCCTTTTTGCCGGAGGGCCTGTGCGGTGGATGAACGCAGCAACAGGGCAGAGGAAGTGGATTCCCTCAGAGAAACTTACCAGCTGCCTGGATCTTTTGAGTTGAGAAAACCAAAGATCCACATTTACAAGAAAAATGGACTACAGCGGCCTCTAGTGGTTTAACACAGGTACCGCGGTCCCTGTTTTTGTTTTTTTTTTTTTTTCTTGACTACTATTAAAATTTTACATTTTCAGTAGTTATAGGCAAACACAGATATTTAGCGGGAATACCGTTAGGTAACAGACAGAAAGACAAATTAGGCTTGGGGGTCCCCCAATAGAACCAAGTTCCTGAGGGCCCCCACTTACCTGATCCCCGCCGCAGGACTTTGTTTGGTCCACAAAAGTCCAAACTTCACCTATCACGGCAGGCATTGTAATTAAACCTTCAGGGACCGGGTTCCCAAGGATTCCACTCCCCTGGACCTGTATAGCACCCTGCACAGACAGCGTCTTGGTCGTGGGTATGACCAGAGCTCTGGATCCCAGGGTCCAGCCCTCCTAAGAGAAGCATTACAGGCAAAACCTTGCTCTTCTGCTGCAAGGCCCGGGTACCGACCGTTTAGCTATGAAGCTTTTTTGGTGGGATCCGGAACAGCTTACTAAGGCCCAAAAGAACCTGTACGCAAGCCCAGTGAAAACACATGTTACTCTTTGGCCAACACCTTAGACACTGGCAAAAAACTGAGGTGCTCCCGGGTGGGAGGGGCTTATATAGGGGAGGGTACTTCCGGTTTGGAATTGGCCAGTGCCAACACCTGAAGGTAATCTATATAACCCATTAGTAATGACTAAGTCGCTCTGTGTCCCGTGATGTACGAAAAAGAAAAGTGTCTCTATCCTTATTCCAATTGGCTTTGCTGAACGCTCATTGGCTATACAGAGCTTCAGGCGGGACTTTATCTCTTCTAAAATTCCAGAATGAGATAGTCACAGAACTCCTGTATCCAGGCGGTTCTGCACCTCACCATCCCCTACCAAGTGCAGTAAGCCGGCTGCATGAGAGGCATTATCCGTATGTCCTCGAGAGTACCCCTACCCAACGAGCCCCCCAAAAAAGATGTTGTGTCTGTAGCAAGCGCGGATTTAGGCGTGACACCCGTTATTATTGTCCACTCTGTCCTGACAAACCTGGTCTTTGCCTTGGTGAATGTTTTGAACGCTACCACTCAAAAGTGAAGTTTTAGCGTAGGGTACAGCATTTCACAGACTAGGACACACTTACACAGGGTCTCCCAAGATGCCATTAAATTTTGAGAGACCCGAACCATTACAGTTGTTAAAGTTTAAAAAAAAAAAGTGTAAAAAAGAAAAAAAAAACGTAAAAAACAAAAACACAAAAAAATAAAATAAAAAAACCAAAAATAGTTGTCGTTTTATTGTTCTCTCTCGCTCTCTCTATTTTCTCTCTATTGTTCTGCTCTTTTTTACTGTATTCCATTCTGCAATGTTTTATCATGCTTGCTTTTCAGGTATGTAATTTTTTGTTTTCAGGTGCGCCATTCAACTGCAGCGCGGAATTATTTATCTTGACAGCAACAGCGTTTGCTCCCACGATACATAAAGCCGTGACTCCAACGCTGTAGGAGGTGATTTCACCACCACAGTTAAAAAAAGAGCATATATGCCGAAGCATGGGGGCAGCAGGGGCGGAGGAGCGATTTTGCTCCTAATGCCGCGTATATACGGTCGAAATTCCGACGGAGGCTTGCCTGTGGAAAAGTTCGACCGTGTGTACGCGGCATAACCTTTTATGCCGCGTACATACGGTCGAAATTTCGACAAAGGCTTGCCCGTGGAAAAGTCTGACCGTGTGTACGTGGCATAACTTTTTTGCGGGAGGATGCCCCCATGCTTCGGCATATATGCCCATCATTAGAAGTGGGTGGATGAAGGGAGGTATTCTAATGGTGGGCATACCCACCGATCAATCTCTTTTTTTCATTCAGCCAACAGGCTGCATGGAAAAAAAGATTACAATACATGTCCAACAAGGACCAGCAACGTACTGGTATGTTGCTGGACTTTGAATGTTTATACCTGAATGATGCCTGCAGGTTTAGGTATCATCTTGGTATCATTCTTTTCAGCCAGTGGCCGGCTTTCATGTAAAAGCAATTCTAGCAGATAATTAGCCTCTAGACTGCTTTTACAAGCAGTGGGAGGGAATGCCCCCCCCCGGATATAAACAGCGCCATTGGGAAATTGGGAAAGCATTTTATCACACCGATCTTGGTGTGGTCAGATGCTTTGAGGGCAGAGGAAAGATCTAGGGTCTAACCCCCCATTTTTTTTCAAAAAAAGAGTACCTGTCACTACTTATTGCTATCATAGGGGATATTTGCATTCCCTGAGATAACAATAAAAATGATAAAAAAAAAAAATATGGAAGGAACAGTTTAAAAAAAAAAAAAAAAGCAAAATAAATAATAAAAAAAAAAAAAAAAAAAAAGCACCGCTGTCCCCCCCTGCTCTTGCGCAAAGGCGAACACAAGAGTCGGTCTAGCGTCATATGTAAACAGCAATTGCATCATGTATGTGAGGTATCACCGCGAAGGTCAGATCGAGGGCAGTAATTTTAGCAGTAGACCTCCTCTGTAAATCTAACGTGGTAACCTGTAAAGGCTTTTAAATGCTTTTAAAAATGAATGTAGTTTCTCGCCGCTGCGCGTTTGTGCGCAATTTTAAAGCATGTCGTGTTTGGTATCCATGTACTCAGCCTAAGATCATCTTTTTTATTTCATCAAACATTTGGGCAATATAGTGTTTTTTAGTGCATTAAAAATAAAAAAAGTGTGTTTTTCCCCAAAAAATGCGTTTGAAAAATCGCTGCGCAAATACTGTGTGGAAAAAAAATGCAACACCCACTATTTTAATCTGTAGGGCCTTTGCTTTAAAAATATATATAATGTTTGGGGGTTCAACATAATTTTCTTGCAAAAAAAAATATGTTTTCATGTAAACAAAAAGTGTCAAAAAGGGCTTTGTCTTCAAGTGGTTAGAAGAGTGGATGATGTGTGACATAAGCTTCCTAATGTTGTGCATAAAATGCCAGGACAGTTCAAAACCCCCCCAAATGACCCCATTTTGGAAAGTAGACACCTCAAGCTATTTGCTGAGAGGCATGTTGAGCCCATTGAATATTTTTTTTTGTCCCAAGTGATTAAATAATGACAAAAAGAAAAAAAAAATACAAAAAGTTGTCACTAAATTATATATTGCTCAAACATGCCATGGTTATATGTAGATCTGCACCCCAAAATACATTCTGTTGCTTCTCCTGAGTATGGGGATACCACATGTGTGAGACATTTTGGGAGCCTAGCCGCGTACAGGACCCCAAAAACCAAGCACCGCCTTCAGGATTTCTATGGGTGTAAATTTTTGATTTCACTCCTCACTGCCTATCACAGTTTCGGAGGCCATGGAATGCCCAGATGGCACAAAACCCCCCCAAATGACCCCATTTTGGAAAGTAGAAAAAAATATTCAATGGGCTCAACATGCCTCTCAGCAATTTCCTTGGGGTGTCTACTTTCCAAAATTGGGTAATTTGAGGGGGGGGGGGGTTTGTACTGCCCTGCTATTTTAGCACCTCAAGAAATGAGGCAGTCATAAATTAAAAGCTGTGTAAATTCCAGAAAATGTACCCTAGTTTGTAGACGCTATAACTTTTGCGCAAACCAATAAATATACGCTTATTGACATTTTTTTTACTAAAGACATGTGGCTGAATACATTTTGGCCTAAATGTATGACTACAATTGAGTTTATTCAATTTTTCTTATAACAAAAAGTAGAAAATATCATTTTTTTTCAAAATTTTCGGTCTTTTTTCGTTTATATCACAAAAAATAAAAATTGCAGAGGCAATCAAATACCATTAAAAGAAAGCTCTATTTTTGGGAAGAAAAGGACGCAAATTTCGTTTGGGTACAACATTGCATGTCCGCACAATTTACAGTTAAAGCAGCGCAGTGCAAAATTCTGAATTCACCTCTGGTCCTTTAGCTACCAAATGGTCCGGGGCTTAAGTGGTTAAAAGTATTTGCGGCTATAATGAATTGTCGGTTCCCGGCAATACAGAGAAAAGTAATTGATAGCCATTGATAAGAAAAAAAATGCGTGGGGGTCCCCCAAATTCAATTACCAGGCCCTTCACATCTGGTATGGATATTAAGGGGAACCCTGCGTCAAATGAAAAGAAAATTACGTGGGGTTCCCCCCAAATATCCATACCAGACCCTTTAGGTCTGGTATGGATTTTAAGGGGAACATTTTTTTATTAAAAATGGCGTGGAGTTCCCCTCAAAAATCCATACCAGACCCTTCATCCGAGAATGCAACCTGGCAGGCCGCAGGAAAAGAGAGGGGGACAAGAGAGCCCCCCCTCCTGAACCGTACCAGGCCACATGCCCTCAACATGGGGAGGATGCTTTGGGGGTCTGTGACCCCTCAAAGCACCCTGTCCCCATGTTGATAGGGACAAGGGCCTCATCCCCACAACCCTTGCCCAGTGGTTGTGGGGGTCTGCAGGCGGGGGGCTTATCGGAATCTGGAAGACCTCTTTAACAAAGAAGACCCTCAGATCCCGGCCCCCCTATGCGAATTGGTAAGGGGTACATTGTACCCCTACCATTTCACAAAGAAAGTGTAAAAAATAAAGAAATAAAAAAAAGATTCCAGCGGTGGTAATCCACTCTCGGTCTCCACTCCAACGCTGTCGGTATCCTGCAATGGATGCTCTCCTCTCCGGGGTCCAGCGGTGGATGATCTCCTCTCCATCCAGGTCCAGGCTCCAGCGATGAGATGTCCAGCGCAGCGTATCCTGTCTCCACCGGAGACACTCCGGGAATATCGTCGCTGCAGCCTGACAGGTCTTATGTAGCTGAGGACGGGGCCACCTGTCACGTGACCCTGTCCTCCTCTAACGCAAGAGGAAACCCGGGCTTACCCAGTGACGTGCGGGTCACCCCGCCCCCTCTGATGCAACGGGAAAACTGCGTTACATCAGAGGGGGCGCACACACTGCAGGGAGACATCGCAGGATCCAGGGAACAAAGTAAGTAACTCTCCCTGTATCCTGCGATGCAGCCCGAGTCTGGGGGTTACCGCTTATGGTACTGAAATTCCACCCCGAGCCAGACTCGGGAATACCGCCAAGGAGGTTAATATCCATACCAGACCTGAAGGGCCTGGTAATTGAATTCGGGGGGGACGCCCACGCATTTTTTTAATTTTTTTTTATCAATGACTTTCAATGACTTTTCTCTGTATTGCCGGGAGCCGACAATTCATTATAGCCGCGAGTGAGTTTTAAATGATTTTTTTTCCTTCAGAAATGACATTTTGTGCAGGGACAGTTCTAAGCACGGGAAACAAGCACCACTTTACAGGCATACTATACACCCCCCCCCCATGTACGAAATTTAAAGGAATATTTCACTTTTATTGTTTCACTTTAAGCATTATTAAAATCCCTTCTCCTGAAAAAACTGATGTTTTTAAAACTTTTTTTTGAATTGATACATGTCCACTGGGGCAGGACCCGGGTCCCCAAACACTTTTTATGACAATAACTTGCATATAAGCCTTTAAAATTAGCTCTTTAGATTTCTCCCATAGACTTTTACAGGGTGTTCCGCGGCTTTTCGAATTTGCTGCAAACACCCCAAACTGTTTGCTGTTCGGCGAACGGGCGAAAAGGCAATATTCGAGTCAAACTCGAAGCTCACCCCTACTTAGGTTAATTTAGCTAATATTTAGATAAGATAAGATTTATTGTCATTGTAGAAAATAAATTCACAATGAAATCACATTATTCATACATCACAATTATCAACCATGCATTTACCACACAGGATTTAATTATACAAAAACAATATATATAAAAGTGTCCCCGTATTATAAAAGTATAAAAAGTTTCCTCATATTAAAAACGAAACAAGACAATCAAATAAGACTATGGGGTTGATTTACTAAAACCGAGTAGTGCAAAATCTGGTGCAGCTCTGCATAGAAACCAATCAGCTTCCAGGTTTTATTGTCAAAGCTTAAATGAACAAGCTGAAGTTAGAAGCTGATTGGCTACCCTGCAGAGTTACACCAGATTTTGCACTCTCTAGTTTTAGTAAATCAACCCCTATGTGACCTCTATCATTTCATTCCTGCATTGATAGTCTTGGTAGTCCAGGGAAAGAAGTGCTCTTTAAATCTACTTGTCCTTGTTTTAATCACCCTAAAACGTCTCCCAGATGGCAATAATTCAAAGAAATGACAACCAGGATGAGTCGGGTCTCTCACTATTTGTCCTGCTCTACAAAGGCAATGAGTCTCATATATTTATTCTAGAGAAACAAGTTCACACCCTTCAATTTTCTGCGCTGTTCGAACCACTCTCCTTAGAAAATTTTTATCTGCCTGCGTACAACTAGGATACCAAACTAGAATACAATACATGAATGTACTCTCAATGGCAGAGAGATAGAAGGTCTCTAGTACCTTTCTTCCCAAGCCATTCTTCCTAAGGAGTCGTAAAAAATATAAACGTTGTTGCTATTTCTTAATAATGGCTTTAACGTTGATTGTCCACGATAAGTTTTCAGAAATGCATGTTCCCAAAAACTTAAAGGTAGAAACCCGCTCCACGCACACGCCTTTAATAAAAAGCGGTGCTGGTTCGGGCCTGTTCCTTCTGAAATCTGAAATCAGTTCCTTTGTTTTCCCTGTGTTTAGGATCAGGTTATTCGCTGTACACCATTCCACTATCCTATCAACCTCTCTCCTGTATTGCTCCTCATCGTCTCCAGTGATACAACCGATTACGGTAGTGTCATCTGCAAACTTAATTATACTATTTGTCTCATAATAGGGGGTGCAGTTATATGTGTACAGCGCATAGAGAAAGGGACTTAACACACAACTCTGCAGTGCTCCAGTACTTATTTTTCGCTTGGAAGAAACAAACTTATCCAATCTGACCACCTGTGAGCGAAGAACCAAAAAATCCCTTATCCAAAAACAAATACAGGGCGGCAAATCCAATTTTTGCATTTTTTCAACCAACCGATTTGGAATGATGGTATTAAAGGCAGAGCTGTAATCTATAAACAACATCCCTATGTAGTTTCCCGAATGCTCCAGATGACTAAGTGCCCCATGCAGTGCATTTGGTCTCATGCCAATGTTGTGTTAACATACTTACACTAGTATCTGTGCAAAGTTACCAAATTACCATAAACCATATTGTAGGATTTGTACTGCCAGGCTCCCAGAAAGCTACACGTTCATTATAAATGTACCCAACTTGATCGTTAATGACCGCGTTTTGTTGTATGTAAATGTATCACGTACTGTATTGCCCATTTGTGTGGTTTAAAAATAAAGCTAATTGACCCATTTTGTTCTAATCCATCTCACTGGATAATTGAGTTCATAGATATGGAGCAGGTAGGTAGATATCAATCACCTTTTAGGGTGACTGGAAGATATCATGTGGTAAATGACTGCATTACACATACATTATGTACAGAAACTTGCAAATGTTTTTCAGTTTAAATCCATCATGGAGTACGCATTTACCAAAGTGTACTTCAAAACCGCGCTATGCTCACTACCATGACATGGACTTCCTTACTGTATTAATCTTCTATAATAGCCATACACTGACATGACATTTTTAATTATTTGTGCATGTTTTGGCTTTGCTCACATTAGCTTTAACCTGTATAAGATTAATGTGTACAGCAAGATTTTGTATAGCAATTTAAAGCGGAGGTGCAGCCCAAAAAAAAAAAGTCAGCAGCTACTAACAGTTTAGCTGCTGACTTTTAATAAGGACACTTACCTGTCCTACTCACCCGCGATGTCGGTCCCGCCACGGCGATCAATAACTGCTGTCAGGTCCCGGCTCCTCCATCCTGAGTAAGGGAAATAGGCAGTGAAGCCGTAAGGCTTCACTGCCCGTTTCCTTCTGCGCATGCGCCACTCGCACGGCGCTTTGTGAATGGGCGGCTTGCCTCCTGGGATACACACAGTTCCCAGAAGGCAGCGCGCCCCATTCACAAGAAGAGGAAGCAGAAGGAGACCCACCGCGGACGAGAAGAGGCACATTAGAGGCAGATTAGGGGACTTCCGCATAGCAACAGGCATTTAGGGTGAGTATAAAAAATAAATAAAAATTCTATTAATTTTTATTTTTTTAATTTAGGATTTTTAATGTAAACATTTTTTCACGGTGGACCTCCGCTTTAAAATTTCATATGTCAAGTCTATTCTTCTATTTTCTAACCTAATCTAATCTATTATTTTCTATTCTATTTGAATGTATTCTTTTTGCATTTTTGGGGCTGGTTATATTCTTTCTTTTCTTTTCTACAGTATTCTATTGTTATTTTTTTTCTATTCTATTATTTTCTTTTCTATTCTATTAGTTTTATTGTATTCAAATTTTAATGTATCATATTTAAAATCAGAATATCAGAAGGTGGTTATATTCTTTCTATTTATTTAACCACTTCCATACTGGGCACTTATACACCTTCCTGCCCAGACCAATTTTCAGCTTTCTGCGCTGTTGCACTTTGAATGACAATTGCGCGGTCATGCTACACTGTACCCAAACTAAATTTTTATCATTTTTTCCCCACAAATAGAGCATTCTTTTGGTGGTATTTGATCACCTCTGGGATTTTTATTTTTTGCTAAAAAATAAAAAAAAGACCGAAAATTTTGAAAAAAAAAAGTTTTTTTTTGTTTCAGTTACAAAACTTTGTAAATAAGTTAGTTTTCTCCTTCACTGATGGGCACTGATGGGGCTGCACTGACGGGCATGGATAAGGCGGCACGGATGGGCACTGATGAGGTGGCACGGATGGGCAACGATCGGCGGCACGGGTGGGCAACGATCGGCGGCACGGGTGGGCAACGATCGGCGGCACGGGTGGGCACAGATAGGCGGCACGGGTGGGCACAGATAGGCGGCATGGGTGGGCACAGATAGGCGGCACAGGTGGGCACAGATAGGCGGCACGGGTGGGCACAGATAGGCAGCACGGGTGGGCACAGATAGGCGGCACGGGTGGGCACTGATGGGCACGGATAGGCGGCATGGATGGTCACTGATAGGTGGCACGGATGGGCATGGATGGGCACTGATAGGTGGCATGGGTGGGCACTGATAGGTGGCACTGTACTGTACTAATGGATGCCAATCAGTGCCAAACAATAATGCCTGCCAATCAGTGGTGCCCATTGTGGGCACTGATTGGCATCCATTGTGGCACTGATTGGCATCCATTATCCCTGGTGGTCTAGGGTGGCATACCTTATGGTGGGCTTCCCTGGTGGTCTAGTGGCTTCCCTGGTGGTCTAGTGGCATCCCTGGTGGTCCAGTGGGCATCCTCGGGGGGGCTGTGCTGATAATCTAATCTGATAGACGCGAGTGAGGAAAAGCCGATGACCGGCTTTTCCTGTTTACACTGTGATCAGCCGTGATTGGACACGGCTGATCACGTGGTAAAGAGTCTCCGACGGAGACTCTTTACCTAGATCGGAGTTGCGGGGTGTCAGACTGACACCCCGCAGCAACGATCACCGCGATGCGCGCCCCCGGGGGCGCGCAGCGGCTTAAAATCCTGAGGACGTCATATGACGTCCAGTCAGGATTTTACAACCACTTTGCCGCCGTCAATCCGCTATAGGGCGGGCGGCAAGTGGTTAAATTGTTATTCTATTCTATTTTATTCCTTTATGTTTGATTCTGTTTTATTCTCTTTGGAAATTTAAATCAATTCAAAAACGAATCAAATCTGAATTAAGACCAAATGTTGTAGCTTATTTCAGGTTTAAATTCATTACTATTGTACTTCAGGAATTCAGATACATCTGAATTTCAGAATAATGAAAAGATTATCTGACTTCCAAGTCAGAATGAAACAAACTGCAGTTGGCAGATGTCCACATACATTCAGTTCTGACCAGTTTAAAAGCAACTACTTAAAGTGGTTGTAAACCCCTATTTTTTTTTTTTAAACCACCTGTAAGAGAAAGCCACAATGAGCTAATATGACTAGCATAATAGCTCATTATGCATCACTTACCTTAGATCGGGGCCCCCGAAGCCGTCCTCGTCTCCCTCTCCAGCCGCAGCCATCGCTGCAGCGATAGCCGGAAGGTTACTTCCGGGTATCGCCGCTCCAGCCAATCACAGCGCCGCTCCCGCGCTGTGATTGGCCGGAGCGGCGAAGACGTGACTCCGCGAATGCGCGCGGGAGCCGTCAAATCCGGCTAAGCCGAAGCATTGCTGGGACTTATCCGGATTTGTGAATGGGTTTAACCCTATAAATGCGCCTATGTCTACGGCGCGCATGCGCCGTAGACACGGATGCATGTCATTTTTAGCAAATATCTCCTAAACCGTGTAGGTTTAGGAGATATTTCTTGCACCTACAGGTAAGCCTTAATCTAGGCTTACCTGTAGGTGCAAGTTGCAAAAGTGGGTTTACAACCACTTTAAAGGAGACTTACACCAATGGCACAACTTGTTTTCTTACAGCTTTTCATTGTTGAATTGTTGAGCTAATATTCTGGGCACTAAAAACCCCAGAAGACATCTCCAAGGACCTACCAAAGGGACATGGTGGGATTGAGCCATCTGGATTGTTCTCACATCCAGGCAAATAAAAATGGTGGGAATGAGTGGGCTGTGAGGATAACGATCACAGAATAATTTTCTTCAAGTTACAATGTTCTGTGTGCCTTAAATATTCACATTTTGGTTAATTCTGATCTGCACTCATTCTAGAAAAATAAAAGACACAAAAATGCCACCTAGACTGTACTAACCCATCTATCGTACACTCCATATTACATACATAAAATATTGCAGTGATCACTTACCTGTGTATACCGATACAGACTAAGTAACTGAGCCAGTACATAATTTGTATGAAAAGTAGTGTCACCAATAAAACCGGCCACTTCTCCATTTCTCTTACAGTAATAGTTGGGAGCTTCTTTTTCTCCAGACAATATCTTTGTGGCATATCCCAAAGTATGCATTGGATGATTGCAAGTACTAAATATATGATATCCCAGAGTAACATTGGGAAGAAAATCGGGGTTCCGGTTAATATCATTGATAACGTTGTGCATCACCAGAATGCTTTTGTACTCTGCAAGGTCAACACTGCAGGAAAGGTTTTCAAAATACCACAAAAGATTAGAGTTTGGCCGCATTCCACAAAACTAACACTATCACAGAATGATATGAATTGAAAAGGCAATTTCAGACAACATACATTAAAAAAAGTAAACTTCTTTCTTGTTCATACATCACGGGACACAGAGCAGCATAGTCATTACTATGTGGGTTATATAGAATTACCTTCAGGTGCTGGCACTGGCAACTTCCAAAACAGGAAGTACCCTCCCCTATATAAGCCCCTCCCATCCGGGAGTACCTCAGTTTTTTGCCAGTGTCTAAGGTGTTGGCCAAGGTTAACATGTATTCATCTGGGCTTGTGTACAGGTTCTCTGGGCCTTAGCAAGCTATTCCGGATCCGACCAAAAAAGCTTCATAGCTAAACGGTCGGTACCCGGGCCTTGCAGAGAAGAGCAGGGTTTTGCCTGTAATGCCTCTCTTAGGAGGGCTGGACCCTGGGATCCAGAGCTCTGGTCATACCCAAAACCAAGAGGCTATCTGTGCAGGGTGCTATACAGGTCCAGGGGAGTGGAATCCTTGGGAACCCGGTCCCTGAAGGTCTAGTACAATGCCTGCCGTGAGAGGTGAAGTTTGGGCTTCTGTGGACCAAACAAAGTCCTGCGGCGGGGAAAAGGTAAGTGGGGGCCCCTCAAGAACTTGGTTCTATTGAGGGGACCCCCAAGCCTAATATGTCTTTCTGCCTGTTACCTAAAGGGTATTCCCGCTAATAGCTGTATATGCCTAAGAAATCCTAGAAATGTTTTTTCATAAGGGAAGTTTTAAAAAAACTGTAAACCTGGAAATGTTTTTTCATAAAGGAGGTTTAAAAAAAAAAAAAAAAGACAAAGGTGCGGTACCTGTGTTTGTCCACTAGAGGCCGCTGTGGAACGTCTTTTTTCTTGGGACTATTCCTTCCATGGTGAAAGTCCAGGCAGATGAGTGAGCTCTCTATCAGGGAAGCTGCATTCCTCTGTCATGCTGCCAAGTAGTTTCCTTCCATCCCCGAGTCCTGGTGAAACAGGGACCCTGGCTCCTCTCCCTACATGGCGCCAAGAGCGCACACGTGCACGCGTGCGCGCGCACACATGCTTTCCTTTTATAAGGTTTAGCTTCAAAAAAGGGGCCGGAGCCTGGCGGATGACGCGCTCTGTGCTCCCAGCGCTTCTGCGCATGTGCGGGCGTCCCAGCAAGATAAAAGGACTCAGTCCACGCTGCTTGCTATGGACACAGAGCATGAAAAGGAGCTGGTAGCATGGTATAGGGGCTTACAGCGGGCGGTTGATACAGGCATCCCCAGAAAGACGCATTAGTAGACACCCACTGATGTACATAGCAGCAAATTGCATTAGACTATTTCAGTAAGGGGTGTATTGCGGCTGGAATACCTCAGCTTTGAACTAAGGAATATGCCGCCTAAAAAACTCCGAGATATACCTCTCAGGAAGTGTAGGGGGTCTCCATCGGGCTCTGAGGATCTGGAGCAGTCATCTGCACCCTCCTCCCCTGAGAAATCAGAGGTTAATACCCATAAGGAACCCCCGGGAGTGCCAGGTACTGCGGCTGTCCTCAGTCCACCTGCTCCTGCATATATAACAGAGGAGGTTTTTTCCTCAACTCTGGAGGGATTGGAGCAGAGATTGGCTGCATTGATCGCTTCTTCTCTACAGGAAAGAAAGCGCGCCAGATCTCCATCACCTCCATTAGAGTGCCTGTTGGCAGAGCAACAGTCCCAGGAAGGGACCGACCTACCTGAAGGGGATCAGGAGGAGGTTAGCTCTGTTTTTGAGGAATCGACAGTAGATGAACCATTTTCAGCATCACAGACTGAAAGATTGTGGGTCCAGACCCTAACTGACATGGTTCGATCTGCATTTAAAATGCCTCTTGTTGAACCATCAACTACTGCTGTCTCCTCATTGGGGTCGCTAAAAGCTCCCCAGGTTAATTGCTCCTTTCCAATACATCCATTATTGGAAGGACTTATATACCAGGACTGGGAACATCCTGATAAACTATTTGTTCCGCCTAAAAGGTTTCCGGTGATCTATCCCATGGAGGAAAAGTTCACCCAGAGATGGAATGTTCCTACGGTGGATGCAGCCATCTCTTCTGTGAACAAATCACTGACATGTCCAGTAGATAATGTTCAAATGTTCAAAGATCCAGTGGATAAAAAATTGGAATCTTTATTAAAATCTGCTTTTTCCACAGCAGGGGCTGTTACACAGCCAGCAGTGGCAGCTATTGGGGTCTGCCAAGCTTTAAAGGATCAAATGAAAATGGTCCTGAGGGATTTGCCAGACCAGCAGGCCCAGGCTCTGGCTGATCTGCCTAGAGCATTATGCTTTGCGGTTGACGCCATCAAGGATTCTATCCATCAGGCCTCCCGCCTCACGCTGTCTTTGGTACATATGCGTAGGCTTCTGTGGCTCAAAAACTGGTCTGCTGAAGCTCCCTGTAAGAAGCTCTTAGTTAGCTTCCCATTTCATGGGGAACGCCTTTTTGGCGAAGACCTGGATAAGTATATCCAGAAGATTTCCAGTGGTAAAAGTACTCTCTTACCGAGTAAAAAGAGGTCTAGGGGTCCATCTTTTAAGAGGACTACCTCTCCTATCCCTGCGACGTCTGCTACTAAGCAGTTCCGACGGCCTCCTTGGTCAAACTCAGGAGGTAAAAATCAGGGACAGCCACAGGGTAATAAAAAGCCCTGGATCCGAAGAGGTACTAAACCAGCCTCCAAGTCAAGCCTATGAAGGGCTGCCCCCACTCAAACGGGTGGGGGGAAGACTTCAGTTGTTCGCAGAGACCTGGCGGGAGACGATCAAAGACAGATGGGTGCTCTCCGCAGTAACTCTGGGATACAAGTTGGAGTTAAAAGAGTCTCCTCCGTCCCATTTTATGTGGTCAGACATGCCAAGAGACCCTCTGAAAAGAGGGTCTCTCCTATTGGCGTTAGAACAACTATTGCTCCAAGGAGTAATTATGGAGGTTCCTATGGAAGAGTGGGGGTTGGGTTTCTACTCAAACCTTTTCACAGTCCCGAAGCCAAACGGGGACATAAGACCCATATTGGACCTAAAGAGTCTAAACAAATTTCTAAACGTCCGGTCTTTCCGGATGGAGTCGATCCGATCGGTCACCGCTGCCCTACAAGGGGAGGAATGGTTAGCCTCGATCGACATCAAAGATGCTTACTTGCATGTTCCCATCTTTCCAGGTCATCAAAAATTCCTACGCTTTGCAGTAGAAGGGCGCCATTTTCAGTTCAGAGCCTTACCATTTGGTCTGGCCACAGCACCACGAGTGTTCACAAAAATTCTGGCCCCACTGTTGGCCGATCTAAGAACACGGGGTGTAACGATAATGGCATACCTAGACGACCTGTTGTTGATGGACCACTCAGTTGCCAAGCTAGAAGTGGTAATTGTCGATACAATCAAGTATCTAGAGTCTCACGGTTGGGTCATCAACCTGGACAAGTCAGCCCTACAGCCAGTGAAAAACCTGGTATATCTAGGGCTACGGCTGGATTCAGACCAGAGGAAGATTTTCTTACCTCTAGACAAGGTATCCTCTTTGAGGGCCTTGGTCCGTCTGCTTTGTGCAAAAAGACAGCCGCCCATACGCCTGTGCATGAGGCTGCTAGGAAAGATGGTAGCATCATTCGAAGCTGTGCCATACGCCCAATTCCACTCAAGGAATTTACAGACGGCCATATTGTCAGCCTGGAACGGAAAAATTCAGGCTCTAGACTTCCCGATGGCTTTGTCCCCTTCCGCTCGGAAGAGTCTCTGCTGGTGGTTGATCCCCCAGAATCTCCAGAAGGGAAAACCCTTCAGTCCGATATCTTGGAAGGTGGTCACTACAGATGCCAGCCTTATAGGCTGGGGGGCAGTACTGGAGCAATGGTCTCTCCAGGGCAGATGGTCAAATGTAGTAAAAACCCTGCCCATCAATCTCTTAGAGATACGAGCAGCCCGGTACGCCCTAGTAGCCTGGACATCCAGACTCCAAGGGTCCCCTGTCAGAATTCAATCAGACAATGCCACAGCAGTGGCATATATCAATCATCAGGGAGGCACCAGGAGTCGTGCAGACCAGAGGGAAGTAAGTCACATCCTGGAATGGGCAGAAAAGCATGTCCCATGTATATCAGCTGTCTTCATTCCAGGGGTGGAGAATTGGAAGGCGGACTTTCTGAGTCGCCAACAGTTATGCCCAGGGGAATGGTCCCTTCATCCCGAGGTCTTCCGAGCAATATGTCAGCGGTGGGGAACACCGGATGTAGATCTGCTAGCATCCAGATTCAACGCAAAGGTGGACAGATTTGTCTCCCGGACAAGGGATCCCCTCGCTTGCGGCTCGGATGCTCTGGTGTTCCCTTGGGATCAGTTCAGACTGATATATGCATTCCCTCCGCTACAATTGTTGCCTCGACTCCTTCGCAGAGTCAGGTTGGAGAAGAAGCCGGTGATCCTGGTGGCTCCAGCGTGGCCCCGAAGGGCCTGGTACGCGGAGATCATCAAAATGTCTGTGGGGAGTCCTTGGACCCTTCCACGTCGTCCGGACCTGCTTTCGCAAGGACCGATATACCACCCTTCCTTACTAACTCTAAGTTTAATGGCCTGGCTATTGAATCCCACATCCTAAAGAAGAGAGGTCTCTCTAACTCTGTGGTATCAACTATAATCAATGCCAGGAAGCCTGTATCCAGGCAGATCTACTATAGAGTTTGGAAGGCGTACATCACTTGGTGCGAGGCCAGAAAATGGCATCCACGTAAGTACGTTATAGGCAGAATTCTGGACTTCCTGCAGTGGGCTGTAGACAGGAAGTTTGCCTTAAGTACTATCAAGGGCCAGGTTTCGGCCTTGTCAATACTATTTCAAAGGCCCCTGGCTATGCATTCACTTGTCAAATCCTTTATGCAAGGTGTGACTCGTATTATTCCACCGATTAAGGCTCCCATATGCCCATGGGATCTAAATTTGGTTCTGTCGGTTCTGCAGAAGCAGCCATTTGAACCTTTGCGGCACATTTCCTTGGTTCTACTCACCAGGAAATTGATATTTTTAGTAGCCATATGCTCGGCTAGAAGAGTGTCGGAATTAGCCGCCATGTCCTGTAAAGAGCCATATCTGGTTATCCATAAGGACAGAGTAGTATTACGTCCTCACCCAGCCTTTCTTCCTAAGGTGGTATCGAGGTTTCACTTGAACCAGGATGTGGTTCTTCCTTCTTTTTTCCCCAAACCAAGCTCGGTAGAGGAAAAGTTATTGCATTCTTTGGATGTAGTAAGAGCAGTTAAAGCTTATCTAAAAGCCACTGCTCAGATTCGTAGAACGGATTCTTTGTTTGTTCTGCCGGAAGGCCCCAGAAAGGGTCAGGCAGCATCAAAATCTACTTTAGCCAAGTGGATTCGACAGGTCATAATACAAGCCTATGGCTTGAGAAGTAGACCGCCTCTGTTCAAAGTTAGGGCGCACTCCACGAGAGCAGTTGGAACTTCATGGGCAGTGCATCACCAGGCCTCCCTGGCGCAAATTTGTAAGGCCGCAACATGGTCTTCAGTACACACGTTTACTAGGTTCTACCAGGTGGACGTTAGAAGTCAGGAGGATGTCGCCTTTGGGCGCAGTGTGTTGCAGGCCGCAAAAGATCCTCATGCCTGATGGCGCCCAGCTTATGTATGGTGTATCCCCCCCTCATGTGGCATTGCTTTGGGACGTCCCACATAGTAATGACTATGCTGCTCTGTGTCCCGTGATGTATGAACAAGAAAGTAGGATTTTTAAAACAGCTTACCTGTAAAATCCTTTTCTTGGAGTACATCACGGGACACAGAGCTCCCACCCCTCTTTTGGGGACACGTATTGCTTTGCTACAAAACTGAGGTACTCCCGGATGGGAGGGGCTTATATAGGGGAGGGTACTTCCTGTTTTGGAAGTTGCCAGTGCCAGCACCTGAAGGTAATTCTATATAACCCACATAGTAATGACTATGCTGCTCTGTGTCCCGTGATGTACTCCAAGAAAAGGATTTTACAGGTAAGCTGTTTTAAAAATCCTACTATTGGCGTCCAGTAAATGTGGTAACTTTGTAAAATTTACAGAGCTCTATTACTCAGTGCATATGAAAAAGTGTAGCGCCTATTTTTGTAAAAAAGTCAGTTACCAACACATATCAAATGTTGCAAACATGCATATATATGAAATCTTAATTTCAGTGACACCAAGTAACTGAATGTGTTCTGTGAAAAAAAAAAAATATGTAACAAATAAATCAGAACAAAGCAGTCCTCTATTGTGACCACACACAAATAACAGTCCAAAAGTGTAGAAAAAACTGCAAGGTTGAAATGAAGAGTCCCACATGGATATGACCCTCTCTGTGAAAGGATAGAGACACCACCACCGATATAAGGAGGAGGCTTACCAGATGGTGTTGACTTGGTGAGGTGTATACCACCCAAGTAAAAACAGGCTTATATAATCAGTCAGCAAGATGTATCCAGCTGGTCCTGAATCCGCATATCAGTCAGCACCGCAAATTCCCGTAAACACCAGGAAGTGTAAATACATGTAGTCTTGTTGGAGCCAGAGATACGGTAACCACATAACATGCGTAATGGGAAAAACTCACATATTGTGATACCATACAAGGTAGTATTTATTAAAAAATATAAAAAAATGAGCACTCACATTTGGAAGAACATCATAGGCATATCACAAAGTGTAAGAGCGATGTGTGTGAATGGGTCTACCCAACGCATTTTAACTAAACAGTCATCATCTATTACTCAGTGCCCCACGGGCGAAGGGGTGAGCAGTGCTGAAAGAGGGTTGCAGGAGTTTTAGAGGCAAGCAGTATTGGAGGAGGGGTGCAAGAGGTGTAGAGGTGAGCAGTGTTGGAGGAGGGGTGCAGGAGGTATAGAGGTGAGCAGTATTGGAGGAGGGGTGCAGGAGGTGAGCAGTATTTTAGGAGGGGTGGAAGAGGTATAAAGGTAAGCTGTATTGGAGGAGGGGTGCAGGAGGTGTACAGATGAGCAGTATTGATAGAGGGTGCAGGAGGTATAAAGGTAATCAGTAAAGGAGGAGTGGTGCAGAAGGTATAGAGATGAGCAGTATTGGAGGAGGGATGCAGGAAGTATAGTGGTGAGCAGTATTGGAGAAGGGGTGCAGGAGGTATAGAGGTAAGCAATAATGGAGAAGGGGTGCAGGAGGTGTAGAGGTTAGCATTATTGGAGGAGGGGTGCAGGAGGTGAGCATTATTGAAGGAGGAGTGTAGGAGGTATAGAGGTAGGCAGTAAAGGAGGAGGGATGAAGGAGGTGTAGAGGTGAGCAGTATTGGAGAAGGGGTGCAGGAGGTGTAGAGGTGAGCAGTATTGTATGAGAGGTGCAGGAGGTGTAGAGATGAGCAGTATTGGAAGAGGGGTGCAGGAGGTGTAGAGGTGAGCATCATTAGAGGAGGGGTGCAGGAGGTATAGAGGTAAGCAGTAAAAGAGGAGGGATGAAGGAGGTGTAGAGATGAGCAGCATTGGAGAAGGGGTGCAGGAGGTATAGAGGTAAGCAATAATGGAGTAGGGGTGCAGGAGGTGTAGCGGTGAGCAGTAAAGGAGGAGTGGTGCAGAAGGTGTAGGGATGAGCAGTATTGGAAGAGGGATGCAGGAGGTGTAGTGGTGAGCAGTATTGGAGAAGGGGTGCCGGAGGTGTAGAGATGAGCAGTATTGGAGGAGGGTGCAGGAGGTGTAGAGGTGAGCAGTATTGGAGAAGGGGTGCAGGAGGTATAGATGTAAGCAATAATGGAGGAGGGGTGCAGGAGGTGTAGAGGTGAGCATTATTGGAGGAGGGGTGCAGGAGGTATAGAGTTAAGCAGTAAAGGAGGAGGAATGAAGGAGGTATAGAGAAGAGCAGCATTGGAGAAGGGGTGCAGGAGGTGTAGAGGTGATCAGTATGTGAGGAGGGGTTTAGGAGTTGTAGAGATGAACAATATTAGAGGAGGGTGCAGGAGATGTAGAGGTGAGCAGTATTGGAGGAGGAGCGCAGGAGGTGTAGTGGTGAGCAGTATTGGAGAAGGGGTGCAGGAGGTATAGAGGTAAGCAATAATGGAGGAGTGGTGCAGGAAGTGTAAAGGTGAGCATTATTGGAGAAGGGGTGCAGGAGGTATAGAGGTAAGCAGTAAAGGAGGAGGGATGAAGGAGGTGTAGAAATGAGCAGCATTGGAGAAGGGGTGCAGGAGGTATAGAGGTAAGCAATAATGGAGGAGTGGTGCAGGAGGTGTAAAGGTGAGCATTATTGGAGAAGGGGTGCAGGAGGTATAGAGGTAAGCAGTAAAGGAGGAGGGATGAAGGAGGTGTAGAGATGAGCAGTATTGGAGAAGGGGTGCAAGAGGTGTAGAGATGAGCAGTATTGTAGGAGGGAGGAAGGAGGTGTAGAGGTAATCAAAAAGGTCTGGCAAAGGGGGCGTGGCTACCGTGCGACTGCATGGACGGTTGACCTGAGAGCTCCGCTCCAGCGACAGGAATCTCAGCAATCCGAGGCACATTAGACCGACCCCACCAGCCTCACCGAGTGACTGTTATCCTGCTCAAATCCGGGGATGGCTAGAAAGACTAAACCCGCCGCTCACCCGGCAAAACTTTAGGATTTCTTCTCCCCTAAGAGCAGCGGCCCGCTCCAAGATGGCGCCGGCGGATGTTCTCCGACCTCCACAGGTGGATCCTCCTCTGCCACACCAAGCCCTGGCTCAAGGGACGGATCACACCGGCACTCTCCGGCTGTCTCAACACCTCTCTCCTGCAGCCCGGTGAAGTCAAAGCCCCGCTTATCTGCTGCTCCTCAAAGCACTAAGGTGAGTGCACACCAGAGTTCAATGGATGACATGAGGGAGCTGGCTGACACCATTAATGCTTTCCCTACCACTAACCAGCCGATCTCAGATAAAACTTTAAAAGATATGCTGATTTCTTTGCGCAGTTCTCTGCAATCAGACATGATGGAATGCATGAAGAACTTCAAAGCTTAGGTGGGAGAACTGGGAGGTAGGATTGACCATGTGGAAAAAAAGATGGGTGAATATGAATCCTCCTACAATTCTCTGGTGGATTCCCACAATGATCAGTCAGGTGAGGTGGCCTGGCTCAAAGCTAAAGTCGCAGACCTCGAGGACAGGTCACACAAGATTAATATTAAACTGCGTGGCATACCTGAATCAATTATACCTGCGCAACTCCACCAATACGCCCAGGACCTCATAGGTGCTTTTCTACCCTCCACACCAGAATCGGAACTGGTTATCGACAGAATCCACCGCCTCCCCAAGCCTTCCCACCTCCTGGACAATGTTCCGAGGAATGTGCTGATGCGGGTGCATTTTTATCATGTAAAAGAGCAATTTGTGCTGGCATTTCGCAAAAACTCACAACCCCCTGCACAATACTCTGCCATTCAGGTTTTTGCGGATCTCTCACAGTACACTATGCAGAAACGTAAGTCTCTTTTGCCCGTAACCAAGGCACTTCAAAACCACAGTATTGTGTACAGATGGGGCTATCCAACCAAACTTACTATCACATGGGAGGGCAAAACATCAGTGATCACATGTCTAGAGGAAGGCCTGGCCCTTCTGCGAGAATGGGATATCTTGCCTGAACAAATTCCTGACAACCCTCCCTCCACTTCTAGGATCCATACTCAGGATACCTGGCAGGTCGTGTCGCAAAAACGAAACAACAAAAAGAAAACATAAAGCCTCAATGCCTCGGTAGCAATAATCCACCTGATCCACAAGATTCCTGACTCACTTTGGAGCTCACAGTCCACGAGATCCCCCTCTTTGAGTAATGTGCAGTAAATCTGCCACCAGATTCCCAACAGAATCTACCTTTTTATTTTACCAGTTCTATGTTTGTTTTTTGACTTTTGATTTCCCATATTCTATGCTTCTAATCTTCTTCCCTACCCTGTCTGAGATGGATAACAAGTTTCTAACTCTGAAGATGACCGGGACGACATCTGCACTCACCATCTGGAAATTACAGACTCTGTGGGAAAACCCTGGGCTCGATAAGGTATTTTTTCTCTTTTCTCCACCTATAACTCATGGCTATCACAGTAACTTCCTTCAATGTCCGTAGCCTGAACCAACCGGCTAAATGCGCCTCGGTCTGGAAAGAGGCCCTTAAACTAAGGGGGGAGATTAAGGGGGGGATATGATCAACATGTACAAATATATAAGGGGTCCATATAGTGAACTTGGTGTTAAGTTATTCACTTTACGGTCAACACAAAGGACAAGGGGGCACTTTCTGCGTCTAGAGGAAAAGAGATTTCACCTCCAAATACGGAAAGGTTTCTTCACAGTAAGAGCTGTGAAAATGTGGAATAGACTCCCTGCAGAGGTAGTTCTGGCCAGCTCAGTAGATTGCTTTAAGAAGGGCCTGGATTCTTTCTTAAATGTACATAATATAACTGGGTACTGACATTTATAGGTAAAGTTGATCCGGGGAATATCCGATTGCCTCTCGGGGGATCAGGAAGGAATTTTTTCCCCTGCTGTAGCAAATTGGATCGTGCTCTGCTGGGGTTTTTTGCCTTCCTCTGGATCAACTGTGGGTATAGAATTGGGAATATGAGATTGTACGATTTTTTTTTTTGGTTGAACTGGATGGACTTGTGTCTTTTTTCAACCTGACTAACTATGTAACTATGCAACTATGTAACTACATTCTGACATTTTGTGCTTACAGGTAACGCATTGGACAACTTCAAATACCCCCTCCTTTCATCATAAAAAATGTCCACACATACTCAAGGCCTCAGCCTCCAAAAAACAGAAAGGGGTTCTCATTGCTATCAAAGACTCTGTGACTTTGTCCCTACAAGAGACAATCATTGATCCTGATGGCAGATACCTGATCCTAGTGGGAGTATTCAATAACCACCCCTACACAATAGTTAATCTCTACGTGCCCAATACTCATTAATTACGCTGTTTGAAAAAGCTTTTTTGCAAAATCAACGTGGTGAAACGGGGTGCTGTGATAATGAGTGGAGATTATAACTTAACGGTTGACTTTGCGATGGATACCACTTCTAAGTCAAAATGCCCCCAACCGGTCCTTCAATCCTCGCTCCATGCTGAGGAAATGTACGATTCCTGGAGATGCCAACACTCGAATGAAAGAGACTACTCCTTTCACTCCTCCCGGCATAATTTGTACTCACGTATTGATCTGATTTTGGTTGATAGACTCCTGTTACAGAAAATATCCTCCTCCACCATTCATGATATCACCTGGTCGGACCACGCACCGGTGTCCATTACGGTAGATGAGAGAAACCCCTCAACCCCAGTCTACATCTGGAGGGCTAACTCTCGACTGTTCCAACAAACCTCTCAGGTAGTTTCCCTAACCAACCACCTAAAGGAATACTTTTCTTTAAATTCTCACTCGGTATCCAACCCATTTACTGTATGGTGTGCCCATAAGGCTTTCATTAGCGGTAATATACTCCAACTGTGCTCGCGGGCAAAGAGGCAGAGGACACAGAAATTAGACTCCGTACTTACAGAGTTTAGACACCTAGAAACACAGAATAAAAACACATCTGACAGTTCCCTGGCCAATAAATTATCCAAGTTGCGTTCAGATCTCAGGCTCCTGTTACTAGACCAATATGATAAACATATTCAATCTCTAAAACTGACCCGCTATTCTTCTGGCAACCGAGCAGGCAAGTTCCTAGCTCAAAGGCTAAAAGATTGCAGAGCAAAAGCCAACATCCCCTTTCTACTTCGTGACTCAGACATCAGCAAAATGTTTAATCCAAAGGAAATAGCAAACACTTTTGCTGACTACTACTCCTCCTTATATAACTTACGAGATGATCCTAACACCCTCCAACCAACCGAAGATGCCATTCAATCTTTCTTGGCCGATCTCGCACTCCCTACACTATCACACTCACAGTTAGAATCTCTTAACTCACCCGTCACTGAGCCTGAGATCCGGAAGGCGATCAAAACTCTCTCAGGTGGTAAATCACCAGGTCCAGATGGACTACCTAATAGTTATTAAAAGACCTTCCAAGATGTCCTTGCCCCCTCACTGGAAACAGTGTTTTCTGAAGCAATGTCCTCTGCCTCGTTTCCCGCTGAAATGCTTAAAGCATATATTGTTACCATCCCAAAGCCGGGAAAAGATCCTACCACGCCGGCCAATTTCAGGCCTATTTCATTATTAAATACTGATGTCAAACTTTATGCCAAAATCTTAGCCCACAGGTTGCTCCCCATCCTACCAACTTTGATCAAACCCGATCAAACAGGGTTCACCTCAGGTAGGCAGACATCAGATGCCACTAGAAGAGTCATAGACATTGTGCACTGTGCTACATCCACCAGTCGGATGCCTTCTCTGCTACTCTCTTTGGACGCGGAGAAGGCATTTGACAGGGTACATTGGGGTTACATGACTCAGGTCCTGAGGAAATTTGGGTTCTCCGGTCATATATTATCGTCCATTTTGGCTCTATATTCCTCCCCATGTGCGCAATTCTACACATCTAATATGTTGTCCCTCCCCTTTTGTATAACCAATGGTACTAAACAGGGGTGCCCCCTGTTCCCATCATTTTTTAATCTCCTTATATAGCCCCTAGATGAAAAAATCAGAGCTCACCCCGGTACGCCAGGCTTCACGTTGCTAGGTAGATCACATAACATAAGCCTTTATGCGGATGACATCATGCTCTTCTTGACCTCACCACAGACATCTCTACTGCAGGCACACAACATTCTTAACAAATTTAGCCAAATATCTCACTATAAGGTTAATATTACGAAATCTCTCATACTTAGCTTACACCTCTCCCCTTGCCTCCAATCCCATCTGCAAAATTCCTTTCCCTACTCATGGAACACATCCAGTATACCTTACTTGGGACTCCAAATCACTGCAGACCCCTCTAAACTTGCAGATGCTAACTATATCCCTTTAATAGACAAAATAACCAAGGAGACAAGCCGACTATCCAAGGTCAAACTAACTTGGTCGGGCCATCTGGCCTCCTTCAAAATGCTCCTACTCCCACAGATTTTGTATGTCTTCCGAACACTACCCATCCCACTGAAAAAAAGCCACCTCAAATCCTTAAACTCCATTCTCAAACATTATATCTGGGGTTCTAAACGACCTAGATGCTCCAATTCCCTTTTAATTAAACATAGATCGGTGGGAGGGATGGGTCTAATTGACAGAAAAGGACTATTTTCGGGCAGCCATACTTACCCAACTCAGGCATTGGATATCCCCATCCTCCGACATCCTCTGGTGTAACATCGGACAAGCCCTTAGTCCAACTCTAAATCTGCGCAACCTTCTAATTCTTGACGTATGGAAACCTGTCTCCCTGCGCCAACTCCCACTAACACTCCAAGCTTCCTTAATGGCTTGGAGAGACCTGTGCGACTTGGCAATCAAGTCCCCCAGTACAGTAACTATCCCTATCCCATTGAGATCCTGACACACGCAATCCCACACACTACTTACTCTGATTGGCATGTCAGAGGCATCTCCTGGATAGCCGATCTATACAGTAACGACACACTTAAGTCATTTGACACACTTACAGCGGAATTTGACCTTCCACCTACCGACCGCGTTAAATATATCCAGGCCTCTCACTTCCTAAAGTCAATAAAGTCCCATCACATACCCATCCAAGATAACCTATGGCAATTCTACATTAAAGAGCTCTCATCCCCAAAAGGGATTTCCCTTTTTTACACTCCCTTCCACAACAAATTGGACTTCACCGTCTCCCCTCCTTACCACAAATGGGAATTAGACTTGGGTAAAACCTTTACGCTGAACCAATGACAATATGCATTTAGAATTCCATACAAAGCTTCCAGATGCGTAAACCACTGGGTTTTAAATGGATTTCCATGAGCAAATAAAATTGATTCTTCCCACCAGCCCATGTAAAGATTCGCCAAGGAGGGGGGACATTTTCCCTCATGGATGTACTTTGACTCTGAATGTAGTATCATTCATCAAACATAAAAAAATTGTGTGTCAGGAGGAATTCTACTGCTCTATAAATGAACTCATGTACATTAGAACTATTGAACAAAACTGATATTTTTCCTGTGGGATTTTTTAGCAGCAAGAAGTATATAACAAAATGAATTATGTAAAATAGTTTTATTCAAAGGTTGGACGCATTAAAATTGTTTATATGAACTCCGGTATATACAAAAGCCAAGTACATGTATACAAGAATAGGCAAAAATGTACATAGTGTGGACAATTGAAATGAAATCATACGTATAAATACATGTGGTACACAGAGGGAATCCCCAATGCATTTCGACCCATACGGTCTTCCTCAGGGGGGTCTTACATTCTGTAGAACATAAATGGGTAAATATATTAGATTCATAGCACATTACAGAAAATCTCCCATCAATTTGAAGCAAGTCAATATATGTTTTTTTGGTTACAAATAATTTTTTAGTCATAATTAGTCTTATTACATATTAAAAAAGCTACGAAGGGAGGACAAGAGAAAATGCTATATGAGTATTAACATTAAAAACAGACTTAGTTGTATATTTACCCTCTCGATCACATGAATGGCAGAACCGGAGATTTAAAAGCTTGACCCTTGGAAGTCCCCCTAGTTTTCCCTGCGAGGGGGGCCTCTTCCTCCTATCAGTGTTATTCAGTTGTCCTCCCCCCGCACTAAAGCGGGTCCTCTCCACAGACAGGGGACTGCTCACAGAGGGTCACACTCAAAAGAGTGGGAGCAACCAATTGCGGACCAAGGCAGGTGGGGTGAATAAGTACCCAAGTACCTAGACCAAACACCTGTAAATGGTGATGAGGTTTAAAGTTTAATGGAGAGTCTATTTTATTCTTATTAATTATTTTTAATTCTTTGTTAATGATTATTGTATATATGCAGATAAAGGGGGGAAGTAAGTGTATGCTCCTGAGTAGTTGAGAGGGTATAGGGGGTGTTTAGAGATATTCATGTACGTAAAATTATAGTATTAGTGTAATGAAAATATATAGTAAATATATTATGAATAGATGGACAGGTCATCCTTTAGCTCTTTTCAATGATGAGTACATATAGAATAAGTATGTCAGTTAGATGATAATTACCATTGAGTTATCAAGAGTTCTAATGAACAGGTTTTATTATGATGGGAATAAAAATGAGAATAAGTGAAGTGATGTGAAAGGTGTGTAAAAATGTAAAGATATGTGAAGAAATGTGAAGTATAAATAAATATAAGGATTGCATGAGAAGGGGTGAAGTGATGCAATATTGGGGAAGAATTGTGGAAAAAAGTCAGTGGAAGATGATAGTGAGGTGCAAATGCTAGTGATGAACTGGAGGGAATGGGAAAGAAAGGAAAAGGAGAAAGGGAAAAAAGGGAGCATGAAAGAGAAGAGAACACAAGAAACAACAAAAAAACAGCAAAACACATTAAACAAAAAGGGGAAGAAGGTGAGGGCAATGGGGAGGGAAGGAAGGAATGGGGGAGTGGGGGGGGGGGGCAAAGAAATGGAGAAAGGGGGAGAAAAAGAGGGAAAAGGGAAAAAAGAAGAAATAGAGGGAATAGGAAGGGAACTATGAAAAGGGGTGAAGAAGTGGAGTGTGAGGTGTAATGACTAGTCAAGGATGTCTACGAAATGTGAAAACGAAGGGGGATTAAAATAATGATAATAATGAATGTAAGAATGCGGTGAATCGTTACAATAATGTGATGTGCTGGTGAGAGAAAACAAGGAGTGAATTGAAAGAGCAAAATAAGGTGATAGTGGATATCAAAATATACCTGAGAATTATACAGAGTAAAGTATGCAGTGGCCATAAGGTATGCAAGCCAGACCAGGTTACTTACATGACAGCAGTGTAATAGTATTAAAAACACTGAAAGGAGCAATGAAACTAGGGACCTTTTGAGAAAAGAAAAGTAAATATGTTCACTCAGTAATAGTTTCTTAGATTTTGAAGCCAATTAGTAAGTTAGAAGACTGTATTTAAAGATACATATCTTAAGACAACAGCCCGCAAGACACCTGCTTACTAGGGATGAGCTTCGTGTTCGAGTCGAACATACGTTCGACTCGAACATCGGCTGTTCGATCGTTCGACGAAGATCGAACGATTTGGGCCGTTCGCGCCAAATTCGAGTGACGCGAACGGCCCACAATGCACTACGCCATCGCAGTGTCATCCAGGCGCTGTGATTGGCCAAGCATGCACTGTGACCCCGCATGCTTGGCCAATCACAGCGCCGGCAGCGAGGAGAGCAATGATTGGCCACAGGCAGGATGCCTGTGGCCAATTATTGCTGAGGGTGTTTAGTACACGCCCCACACTATAAAAGGCCGCCAGCACGGCGGCCTAGTGTAGTGTGTTCCGGAGCAGGGATAGAGCAGCATAGGCAGGGACAGTGACTTTTATTTCTTTCTTGCTTAACCTGGATTCCTTTAGTTTAGGGAAAGAGAAGGATAGGTAGGGAGAGTGTCAGTGTGTTTTGTGCTTGTGCTATAGTGTGCTTAAAAAAAATATTTTTTATAGGGACAGAAAACTGTAGGTAGGGAGAGTGTCAGTTTCTTTCACTGTGCAAGTCCTTTTTTCTAGGGACCTGGAAGGACAGTGAGTGAATTCTCCTTGTGCTATATTGTGCTTAAAAAAAACATTTTTTCTAGGGACAGAAAACTGTAGGTAGGGAGAGTGTCAGTTTCTTTCACTGTGCAAGTCCTTGTTTCCAGGGACCTGGAAGGACAGTGAGTGAATTCTCCTTGTGCTATATTGTGCTTAAAAAAAACTTTTTTTCTAGGGACAGAAAACTGTAGGTAGGGAGAGTGTCAGTTTCTTTCACTGTGCAAGTCCTTGTTTCTAGGGACCTGGAAGGACAGTGAGTGAATTCTCCTTGTGCTATATTGTGCTTAAAAAAAACATTTTTTCTAGGGACAGAAAACTGTAGGTAGGGAGAGTGTCAGTTTCTTTCACTGTGCAAGTCCTTGTTTCCAGGGACCTGGAAGGACAGTGAGTGAATTCTCCTTGTGCTATATTGTGCTTAAAAAAAACATTTTTTCTAGGGACAGAAAACTATAGGTAGGGAGAGTGTCAGTTTCTTTCACTGTGCAAGTCCTTGTTTCCAGGGACCTGGAAGGACAGTGAGTGAATTCTCCTTGTGCTATATTGTGCTTAAAAAAAACATTTTTTCTAGGGACAGAAAACTGTAGGTAGGGAGAGTGTCAGTTTCTTTCACTGTGCAAGTCCTTGTTTCTAGGGACCTGGAAGGACAGTGAGTGAATTCTCCTTGTGCTATATTGTGCTTAAAAAAAACATTTTTTCTAGGGACAGAAAACTGTAGGTAGGGAGAGTGTCAGTTTCTTTCACTGTGCAAGTCCTTGTTTCCAGGGACCTGGAAGGACAGTGAGTGAATTCTCCTTGTGCTATATTGTGCTTAAAAAAAACATTTTTTCTAGGGACAGAAAACTGTAGGTAGGGAGAGTGTCAGTTTCTTTCACTGTGCAAGTCCTTGTTTCCAGGGACCTGGAAGGACAGTGAGTGAATTCTCCTTGTGCTATATTGTGCTTAAAAAAAACATTTTTTCTAGGGACAGAAAACTGTAGGTAGGGAGAGTGTCAGTTTCTTTCACTGTGCAAGTCCTTGTTTCTAGGGACTTGGAAGGACAGTGAGTGAATTCTCCTTGTGCTATATTGTGCTTAAAAAAAACATTTTTTCTAGGGACAGAAAACTGTAGGTAGGGAGAGTGTCAGTTTCTTTCACTGTGCAAGTCCTTGTTTCTAGGGACCTGGAAGGACAGTGAGTGAATTCTCCTTGTGCTATATTGTGCTTAAAAAAAACATTTTTTCTAGGGACAGAAAACTGTAGGTAGGGAGAGTGTCAGTTTCTTTCACTGTGCAAGTCCTTGTTTCCAGGGACCTGGAAGGACAGTGAGTGAATTCTCCTTGTGCTATAGTGTGCTTAAAAAAAACATTTTTTCTAGGGACAGAAAACTGTAGGTAGGGAGAGTGTCAGTTTCTTTCACTGTGCAAGTCCTTGTTTCTAGGGACCTGGAAGGACAGTGAGTGAATTCTCCTTGTGCTATATTGTGCTTAAAAAAAACATTTTTTCTAGGGACAGAAAACTGTAGGTAGGGAGAGTGTCAGTTTCTTTCACTGTGCAAGTCCTTGTTTCCAGGGACCTGGAAGGACAGTGAGTGAATTCTCCTTGTGCTATATTGTGCTTAAAAAAAACATTTTTTCTAGGGACAGAAAACTGTAGGTAGGGAGAGTGTCAGTTTCTTTCACTGTGCAAGTCCTTGTTTCTAGGGACCTGGAAGGACAGTGAGTGAATTCTCCTTGTGCTATATTGTGCTTAAAAAAAACATTTTTTCTAGGGACAGAAAACTGTAGGTAGGGAGAGTGTCAGTTTCTTTCACTGTGCAAGTCCTTGTTTCCAGGGACCTGGAAGGACAGTGAGTGAATTCTCCTTGTGCTATAGTGTGCTTAAAAAAAACATTTTTTCTAGGGACAGAAAACTGTAGGTAGGGAGAGTGTCAGTTTCTTTCACTGTGCAAGTCCTTGTTTCTAGGGACCTGGAAGGACAGTGAGTGAATTCTCCTTGTGCTATATTGTGCTTAAAAAAAACATTTTTTCTAGGGACAGAAAACTGTAGGTAGGGAGAGTGTCAGTTTCTTTCACTGTGCAAGTCCTTGTTTCCAGGGACCTGGAAGGACAGTGAGTGAATTCTCCTTGTGCTATATTGTGCTTAAAAAAAACATTTTTTCTAGGGACAGAAAACTGTAGGTAGGGAGAGTGTCAGTTTCTTTCACTGTGCAAGTCCTTGTTTCTAGGGACCTGGAAGGACAGTGAGTGAATTCTCCTTGTGCTATATTGTGCTTAAAAAAAACATTTTTTCTAGGGACAGAAAACTGTAGGTAGGGAGAGTGTCAGTTTCTTTCACTGTGCAAGTCCTTGTTTCCAGGGACCTGGAAGGACAGTGAGTGAATTCTCCTTGTGCTATAGTGTGCTTAAAAAAAAACATTTTTTCTAGGGACAGAAAACTGTAGGTAGGGAGAGTGTCAGTTTCTTTCACTGTGCAAGTCCTTGTTTCTAGGGACCTGGAAGGACAGTGAGTGAATTCTCCTTGTGCTATATTGTGCTTAAAAAAAACATTTTTTCTAGGGACAGAAAACTGTAGGTAGGGAGAGTGTCAGTTTCTTTCACTGTGCAAGTCCTTGTTTCCAGGGACCTGGAAGGACAGTGAGTGAATTCTCCTTGTGCTATATTGTGCTTAAAAAAAACATTTTTTCTAGGGACAGAAAACTGTAGGTAGGGAGAGTGTCAGTTTCTTTCACTGTGCAAGTCCTTGTTTCTAGGGACCTGGAAGGACAGTGAGTGAATTCTCCTTGTGCTATATTGTGCTTAAAAAAAACATTTTTTCTAGGGACAGAAAACTGTAGGTAGGGAGAGTGTCAGTTTCTTTCACTGTGCAAGTCCTTGTTTCAAGGGACAGAGAAGGACACCTGAAGGTAGCCCTTATTGCTTTTTTCCCATCTCCCTGCAGGCCATCTATTAGAATGTCTGGAAGGCAAACAAGGAGAGGCAGACAGTCAGGAGGCAATAAAAGAGGGCAAGCAGGCTCTGTGTCTGGGGGCAACAGTGCTGGTCGTGGACGCGGTGCATTGTCATCAGCACATGGCCATGGGACACGCTTGTCCTTCTTTTCGGCAGCTGGACATGTTGAGCCACATCATGCCGAAGACTTGGTAGAGTGGATGACCAAGCCCTCCTCCTCCTCCTCATCCTCTCTCACCCAGGCTCAGGGTACTGGCAAAGCAGCTGCCAAAGCGTCCTCTTCCCTGGTATCAATGTCAGACTCATCATCAGTCACTCCTTCCCTAGACCCACCATGTCCTCCTCCTGAGGAGTCCCCCGAACTGTTTGAGCACAGTGTTGGGTACATGCTCCAGGAGGATGCCCAGCGTTTCGAAGGGTCTGATGATGAAACCCAGCTACAGGAAGGCAGTAGGGTGAGAGCAGACAGAGGGGATGCTCAAGAAGGACACCAATCTGGCAGTCATGTTCCAGCAGCTGCAGCATACTGCCAGATTGGCTCCAGTGATGAGGAGGGAGGGGATGATGAGGTCACTGACTCCACGTGGGTGCCTAATAGGAGAGAGGAGGAGGAGGATGAGGAGGAGGCACATCTCCAACGAGACAAGATGCCCTTTGGTGGCCAGCGTAAGGGCAGTACACCGACGGAATCACACCGCAGAGCTCCGCCTGTGCAGGGCGCTGCCTCTGCCCGTCATTCAAAAAGTTCCTTGGTGTGGGCCTTTTTTGAGGCTAGTGCATCAGATCGCATAGCTGCTGTTTGCAACATATGTCTCAAGCGTATATCGCGTGGCCAAAACATCAGCCGCTTGGGTACCACATGCCTGACCAGACATATGTTGACCTGCCATGCAGCTCGTTGGCAAGCCTACCTCAAAGACCCACACCAAAGAACAAAGCGAACCTCTCCTTGCACCGCATCAGCTGGGATCTCCAACCCCACTATAACTTCAGTCCTCTCAGAAACATGCACTGAGAGGAATGAAGGTGTAGAATTAGGTGTGTCACAGCCAAGTACTTGCGGCCACTCTGCTAGCAGTACACCGACGTCCGATTCTAGCAGGCAAATTTCCCTGCCCCAGCTGCTGGACCGTCGAAAGAAGTTCACTCCCAGCCATCCACATGCCCAGCGGTTGAATGCTAGCTTGGCTAAATTGCTAGCGCTTCAACTGCTGCCTTTTCAGTTGGTAGACTCGGCCCCCTTCCGTGAGTTTGTGCAATGTGCGGTTCCTCAGTGGCAGGTTCCCAAACGCCACTTTTTCTCACGGAAGGCTATTCCGGCTCTCTACCGGCATGTGGAAGGCAATGTCTTGGCCTCGCTGGACAGGGCGGTCAGCGGTAAGGTGCATATTACCGCTGACCATGGTCCAGCAGGCATGGACAGGGACGTTACCTTTCTTTCACGGCCCATTGGGTCACTCTTTTGGCAGCTGGGAAGGATGCAGGACAAGGTGCAGTAGTGTTGGAGGTTGTCCCACCGCCACGCCTCCAAAATGCTACTACTGGTTGTGACACACCTCTCTCCTCCACCCCCTCCTCTTCTTCTTCCTCCATGGCCTCTTCCTGTGGTTTGTCCTATGAACCAGCGGTGCTCCGTAGCCGTTCACGGGGCTACGCAAGTACGCAGGCAAAAAGATGCCATGCCGTGCTTGCGCTGGTGTGTTTGGGGGACAGAAGCCACACTGGGGCAGAGGTCCTGTCTGCTCTGCAGGGCCAGGCCGTGAGGTGGTTGACGCCACGCCAGCTTAAGCCAGGAATGGTGGTTTGCGACAATGGCACCAACCTCCTCTCCGCCCTCCGACAGGGACAACTGACCCATGTGCCCTGTGTGGCTCACGTCCTTAACCTGGTGGTGCAGCGGTTCTTGGGCAGGTACCCGGGCTTACAGGATGTCCTGAGGCAGGCCAGGAAACTCTGTGTGCATTTCCGCAGATCTTATAATGCCAGTGCTCGCCTGGCTGAGCTGCAAAAGGAGTTGAACCTGCCCAAGAACCACCTTATATGTGACATGCCCACCAGGTGGAACTCAACGTTGGCCATGCTGCAGCAGCTGCACACGCAGCAGAGGGCCATCAATGAGTACCTGTGCGACTACGGCACCAGGACAGGGTCAGGGGAGCTTGTTTTTTTTTTCTCCACGCCAGTGGGGCATGATCAGGGATGCATGCACTGTCCTGGCACCATTTGAGGAGGCCACGAGGATGGTGAGCAGTGACAGTGCATGCATCAGTGACACTGTACCTCTTGTCCACCTGTTGGAGCACACGCTGCGTGGAATAATGGACAGGGCACTTGAGGCAGAACAGAGGCAGGAAGAGGAGGACTTCCTTGCCTCTCAAGGCCCCCTTTACCCAGACAGTGTTCCTTCTGTCCCACCCATCGCACAGGAAGAGGAAGAGGAGGAGGAGGAGGAGGAGGAGGAGGATTGTGTCAGCATGGAGGTGGAGGCTGGCACTCAGCATCATCAGCAGCAGTCTTTTAGGGATGATTTACAGTCCCAAGAAACCAGTGGACTTGTACGTGGCTGGGAGGAAGTGACTGCGGATCATGTCGTCCTTAGTGACCCAGAGGACTCCGGAGCGAATGCCTCAGCAAACCTACGCTGCATGGCCTCCCTGATCCTGCAAAGTCTGCGGAAGGATCCTCGTATTCTTCGGATCAAGGAGAGGGACCATTACTGGCTGGCCACTCTCCTTGATCCACGGTACAAGGGAAAGGTTGCGGACCTTATGTTACCGTCGCAGAGGGAGCAGAGGATGAGACAACTCCGGGAGGCCTTGCAGAAAGGTCTGTGCAACGCGTTCCCAGAGACTGGGAGGTTACAAACTCCTGGTCCAGGACAACGAGTTGCTGAGGCTTCGGCCAGTCAAAGAAGGAGCGGTGGGGAAGGTGGCCGTCTGACCGATGCGTTCAGACAATTCTTTAGTCCGCAGCCCCAAAGTATGATTGGTTCCAGCAACCATCGCCAGCGTCTGATAAACATGGTGCAGGAATATCTAGGGGCAAGGTCAGACTTGGACACCTTCCCCACCGAAAATCCTCTGGCTTACTGGGTCTTGAGGATGGATCACTGGCCAGAGCTTGCACAGTATGCAATTGAGCTACTGGCCTGTCCTGCATCCAGCGTTCTTTCGGAACGCACATTCAGTGCTGCTGGAGGATTTGTCACGGATCACAGGGTGCGCCTGTCCACCGACTCGGTTGATCGACTGACTTTCATCAAGATGAACCAGTCTTGGATCACCACCAGCTACCACACACCTGATGCTGATATAACAGACTAATTGATTTTAACATGTCACGTCCCTTCAAGACTGATGCTGATGCTGAGTGCCTGTGCTGTTATGTTGACTGGCTATCCTCCTCCTCCGAGTCCTCAATGATACGATTGATGATGATAGCTTGGAAGATCATTTTTGTTTATGGGTGCCGCCACCAGTGGCTAAGGCCCAATTTTTCAGCCCCTGTTTTACAGGGGCGTGTACTTACAATTTTTTTAGCAATAATTTGCCATAGGGCTCATTGCTGTGCTCCAAGTACAGTATCTGTGAGGGGTTGTAGTGTTGTGCCACCAGTGCCTAAGGCCCAATTTTTCAGCCCCTGTTCAACAGGGGCATGCAATTACAATTCTTGATGTAATAATTCACAGCAGGGCCCATTCCTGCACCCACCAAGAGTAAGTCTGAGGGCTTACAGTGTTGTGGCAACGCCACCACCACCACCACCACGAAAGGCCCAATTTTTCAGCCCCTGTTCAAAAGGGGCATGTAATTACAATTCTTGATCTAATAATTCACAGCAGGGCCCATTCCTGCACCCACCAAGAGTAACTCTGAGGGCTTACAGTGTTGTGGCAACACCACCACCACCACCACGAAAAGCCCAATTTTTCAGCCCCTGTTCAACAGGGGCATGCAATTACAATTCTTGATCTAATAATTCACAGCAGGGCCCATTGCTGCACCCACCAAGAGTAACTGTCAGGGCTTACAGTGTTGTGGCACCAGCACCACCATCAAAGGCCCAATTTTTACTACCACTGTTCAACAATTATATGTAATTAAAATTCCTGATATAATAGTTGACAGCAGGGCGTTCCAGCACCAACTAAGAGTAACTGTGAGTGCTTACAGTGTTGTGCCAACACCAACAACTAAGGGGCCTATTTCTGCAGAGTATATACGGCAGGTCCCTACTTTCAAACATCCAACTTACAAACGACTCCTACTTGCAAACGAAAGAAGACAACAGGAAGTGAGAGGAAATCTACCCCTAGGAAGGAAAATTCTCTCCTGTAAGAATAAATATGGGAGAAAGGTGTCTCCTCTGTACTGATGCTTTATCAGCAATCCTTGTTTCAAGAAAAACACCACATTTCAAAAACAGTTGTCATTGGGACGGAAAGTGAGGTGAAATGTTCTGAACAAGGGCACAGACAGCAAAACAAATGTTACAGGGGTGATAACCCTTACCTATGTTTCCCAAAAAGTTTAAAAATAGATTTTTGGGCTGGAGCTACACTTCAACAATGTACCTGTTCAAAATTACAAACACATTCTACATAAGAACAAACCTACAGTCCCTGTCTTGTATGCACCGCCTGTATACGGCTGTTCAGAGTATATAGGGCCTTTTTTATTTTATGTGCGGGGTTCCCCTTAATATCCATACAAGACCCAAAGGGGCTGGTAATGGGCTGGGG
Organism: Rana muscosa; assembly: GCA_029206835.1. Taxonomy (NCBI): domain Eukaryota; kingdom Metazoa; phylum Chordata; class Amphibia; order Anura; family Ranidae; genus Rana; species Rana muscosa. The sequence goes on from CM055116.1 coordinate 10,825,152, forward strand.
TAGGGGGGGGGGGGTCATGGGGTAGCTATGCCATTTTTCTTAAAGATTTTCATCCATATTACCGGGACCAGACATTACATTAAAGCCGCAAGCAGTTTTAAATGGCTTTTTTTTCCTTTAGAAGTGTCATTTTGTGCAGGGACAGTTCTAAACACGGGAAACACGTGGCACTTCACAGGCATACTTTAGACACCCCCCAGGTACGATATTTAAAGGAATATTTGACTTTTTTTTTCACTTTATGCATCATTAAAATGACTGCTCCCGAAAAACGACCGTTTTTAAAACTTCTTTTTGCATTGATACATGTCCCCTGGTGCAGAACCCGGGTTCCCAAACCCTTTTTAGGACAATAACATGCATAATAGTTGTTATAATTAGCACTTTAGAATTCGAACGTTCGCATCCATTGTATTTAATAGGGTTCTAATGTTCGTACGAACTTTCGGTCCGTTCGCGGGTTCTGGTGCGAACCGAACCCGGGGGTGTTCGGCTCATCACTACTGCTTACCTCTCGAGCAATGTGGAGTCAGTTTCTGTACTTCATGGGAAGTCAGCAGACAATTTTCCATGTTGGAGTAAGGTTTAAATACTTACCCACCTATTTGCTAATTAGGGGATCCTCCCCTAATACATTTCAGGTGCTGGGTTCCTCCCCCTACCGTCCGCATGGTGCTCCCGAGTGTGGCTCCCTCGTCGTTCTAGTGGAGAGGAAACCCGTGTGCAAAAATCAGCGTCCGCATCGGCCCGGGGCGTATGCTTGGAACGAGACGCTGCAACGGCGTCACTTATCGCCGCGCACGGACGCCACGCCAGAGCGGCCGCCCGGCGATGGACATGGAACGACACGACGCTGTCGGAGCGCCATCTAGTGGTGTGTACACCAACTGTAGGCACTGAAGGAAGGGACGCTGACGCGTTCCTCCCCCAGTGCCGGAGAGCAGGATGCCTGAAGGAGTAGGTTCCCAGCCCAGTGCGAGGAGACGGAGGCCAAACACTGGAAAAAACCTATGCCCCACAAAAAAAGGGGGGAGAGAAGATGAGATCAAAGCTTATGCGAAAAAGTTATGTTATCTTAACGCATGGATATATCTATTTACATCATGTTTTCATTTTACTAACATTTATAAGAGAGCTGTACCCGACAGGGAATAATGACAGCATGAAAACAGAGAGGGTATAATGAGTTAGAGGAAAAAATTGGTAGAAAACTAGTTGATTTAAAAAAAAAGGTATTTGGGTCATGGTATTTTAAATTCTCAGAAAAAAGAGATACTAAAGGAGATGGGAATGGGGACATTTGTCTAATATATTAGTTAGTTTAAATATCGGGTCTGTCTTACCTATTACTAGGTCAATCACAATGGTCCATTTAGCTATAAAAATTTCTATGTCAATATTGCCCTAACTATTGAGGGAATTTGAGTACTGCAAAGGATCCCTATCTCCTATAAATGGGTTTTCCCAATGAAAAGCCCTTAAGAAAGGGAACAAATAAAGATCCATTTTTGCTCAATCTGGAGCAATCTTTTGTTCCAAACGGCCCTGTATGTGCATGTTACTAATACTCATATTGTAAACATATTTGGAAGTTCTACACCAAAAACGTTGTCGGGTTTTGCCTACATAGAATGCCCCGCACTCACAGGTCATCCAGTAGACCACCCCTTGTGTCTGACAGTTAACATAGTGTTTCGGTTTGAAATTCGTACCATCCGGCAGAATGAATTTTTTTTCTTTACGGATGAAAGGACAGTGGGCACAATGTCCACAGGGAAAAGTCCCGAATGTGGAACAGTGTTTTTTGTTAGTTCTAAAATACTCACTTTTTACTAGTTTATCCTTTAGAGATCCCACTCTCCTAAAGGAAATGGAAGGAACAGGTGGGACAAAGGCCTTAACAACGTCATCGTCTGTTAGAATTGACCAATGTCGTGATATGATGTTCCTAATTTGTTGGTGCTGTGCTGAATAACGCATGTAAAAAGATTTGTCGTTCCAATATGTCGGTCGAAGAGGAACTAGCTCTCGACTCCCTTCGCAAAAACCAATCATTGATAATAAAACCCTCAGATAAAGGAGGCAATGTTGTCCTTATGGACAACATCATGTATAAAAAAATGTGCAAAAATATCTTAGACAATAGGGAATGGTAGAAAACCATACACATCAGATACATTGAAAAATCCAATGGGACAAAGGCCTTAACAACGTCATCGTCTGTTAGAATTGACCAATGTCGTGATGTGATGTTCCTAATTTGTTGGTGCTGAGCTGAATAACGCATAATAATGCATAGTGGGTCACTTTTGTTAGTAGTTGTCATTTGAGGCCCAGAGAGCAAGCTTCTATGAGTTTGACGAACAGTCCGCGGCTGTATCTGCTTTCTAAGAGGCGGAGTTGAAGCTCACCTGCTTCAATTTTAAAGAGTGTGTCGTTTGAGCAGTTTCTCCATAGTCGGAGATACTGTCCATAAGGGATATCATTTTTTAGGGGGATGGGATGGAAGCTAGCCGCATGCAGGACTGTATTGCCTGCTGTGTTTTTGCGGTATAAGGTACTTGTGATATTTCCTTGGATATCACAATTTATTTTGACGTCCAAAAAAGTCACGACCTTACATTGTGAGTCATTGTAAATTTTAAATTATAGTTATTGATATTTAGAAGGTCAAAGAACTGTATAAGTTCAAACTCTGTGCCACTCCAGATGACAAATATGTTGTCGATGTACCTGAGCCATGTATGGACATGGCTCAGGTACACGACGAGGCCGCTCCCACTCCCCCAGGTACAGGTTGGCGTAGGATGGGGCACAACGTGTCCCCATCGCCACCCCCTGCACCTGGAGGTAGTGGGAGCCGTCAAAGGAAAAGTAATTGTTATTCAGAATATGATCCAAACCATCAATGATAAAGTTATTTGTGGCCCTGTTATAGCGTAAGCCCCTCTGTAGTATATTGTTGATCAATTGTAATCCCTTTTGGCGTGGGATTGAAGAGTACAAGGCCTCTACATCGATTGTGACCAGGATAGCCTGGTCAGGTAATCGCAGTTCTTCAATCATCTTTAAAAAATGAATGGTGTCCTTTAGAAATGTAGGTAATGAAATTACAAAAGGTTGAAGATATGAATAAATCACCCTTCTAAGGTTCTCAGATATTCCACCATTTCCGAATACTATAGGGCGGCCGGTGGGATTGGTGGGGCTCTTGTGAATTTTTGGCAAGCTGTAAAAAGTTGGCGTGCGAGGATGTTTTGTACGTACAAAATCATACACATCTTTGGTAATGATTCCGTCCTTGTAAGTCCAATCTATTAAACTGCAAAAAGTCTGGTTGCATTTCTCAATGTATCTGATGTGTATGGTTTTATACCATTCCCTATTGTCTAAGATATTTTTGCACATTTTTTTATACATGATGTTGTCCATAAGGACAACATTGCCTCCTTTATCTGAGGGTTTTAATATCAATGATTGGTTATTGCGAAGGGAGTCGAGAGCTAGTTCCTCTTCGACCGACATATTGGAACGAAAAAATCTTTTTACATGCGTTATTCAGCTCAGCACCAACAAATTAGGAACATCATATCACGACATTGGTCAATTCTAACAGACAATGACATTGTTAAGGCCTTTGTCCCACCTGTTCCTTCCATTTCCTTTAGGAGAGTGGGATCTCTAAAGGATAAACTAGTAAAAAGTGAGTATTTTAGAACTAACAAAAAACACTGTTCCACATTCGGGACTTTTCCCTGTGGACATTGTGCCCACTGTCCTTTCATCCATAAAGAAAAAATGTTCATTCTGGTGGTACGACTTTCAAACCGAAACACTATGTTAGCTGTCAGACACAAGGGGTGGTCTACTTGATGACCTGTGAGTGCGGGACATTCTATGTAGGCAAAACCCGACAACGTTTTTGGTGTAGAACTTCCAAACATGTTTACAATATGAGTATTGGTAACATCTACTTTCCTTTAGGATGACATGTAGTCAGTCAACACGACTACAAAATGCCACAAGTATGTTTCGCCGCACTGGACCGGATGCACATACCGGGCCGTGGCGGCGATTGGAACAAAAGATTGCTCCAGATTGAGAAAAAATGGATCTTTAGATTGCAAGCTACCACTTATCCGGGCCTCAATGAGGCAATATCATTTGTTCCCTTTCTTAAGGGCTTTTCATCGGGAAAAAACAGTTAGAGGAGATAGGGACCCTTTGCAGTACTCAAATTCCCTCAACAGTTAGGGCAATATTGACATAGAAATTTTTATAGCTAAATGGACCATTGTGATTGACCTAGTAATAGGTAAGACAGACCCGATATTTAAACTAACTAATATATTAGACAAATGTCCCCATTCCCATCTCCTTTAGTATCTTTTTTTTTCTGAGAATTTAAAATACCATGACCCAAATACCTTTTTTTTAAAAATCAACTAGTTTTCTACCAATTTTTTCCTCTAACTCATTGTACCCTCTCTGTTTTCACGCTGTCATCATTACCTGTCGGGTACAGCTCTCTTATAAATGTTAGTAAAATGAAAACATGATGTAAATAGATATATCCATGCGTTAAGATACTCTGTATTTTTGAAATTTACAGTAATGATAGGTTGTTAAATCATAACTTTTCACATAAGCTTTGATCTCATCTTCTCTCCCCCCTTTTTCCGTGGGGCATAGGTTTTTTCCAGTGTTTGGCCTCCGTCTCCTCGCACTGGGCGGGGAACCGACTCCTTCAGGCATCCTGCTCTCCGACACTGGGGGAGGGATGCGTCAGCGTTCCTTCCTTCAGCGCCTACAGTTGGTGTACACACCACTAGATGGCGCTCCAACAGCGTCGTGCCGTTCCATGTCCATTGCCGGGGGGTGCTCTGGCGTGGCGTCCGTGCGCGGCGATGAGTGACGCCGTTGCGGCGTCTTGTTCCCACGCATGCGCCCTGGGCCGATGCGGACGCTGATTTTTGCACACGGGTTTCCTCTCCACTGGAATGACGAGGGGGCCACACTCGGGAGCACCATGCTGACGGTAGGGGGAGGAACCCAGCACCTGAAATGTATTAGGGGAGGATCCCCTAATTAGCAAATAGGTGGGTAAGTATTTAAACCTTACTCCAACATGGAAAATTGTCTGCTGACTTCCCATGAAGTACAGAAACTGACTCCACATTGCTCGAGAGGTAAGTAGGTGTCTTGCGGGCTGTTGTCTTAAGATATGTATCTTTAAATACAGTCTTCTAACTTACTAATTGGCTTCAAAATCTAAGAAACCATTACTGATTGAACATATTTACTTTTCTTTTCTCAAAAGGTCCCTAGTTTCATTGCTCCTTTCAGTGTTTTTAATACTATTACACTGCTGTCATGTAAGTAACCTGGTCTGGCTTGCATACCTTATGGCCACTGCATACTTTACTCTGTATAATTCTCAGGTATATTTTGATATCCACTATCACCTTATTTTGCGCTTTCAATTCACTCCTTGTTTTCTCTCACCAGCACATCACATTCATTGTAACGATTCACCGCATTCTTACATTCATTATTATCATTATTTTAATCCCCCTTCGTTTTCACATTTCGTAGACATCCTTTACTAGTCATTACACCTCACACTCCACTTCTTCACCCCTTTTCATAGTTCCCTTCCTATTCCCTCAATCTCTTCTTTTTTCCCTTTTCCCTCTTTTTCTCCCCCCCTTCTCCGGTTCTTTGCCCCCCCCCACTCCCCCACTCCTTCCCTCCCTCCCCATTGCCCTCACCTCCTTCCCCTTTTTGTTTAATGTTTTTTGCTGTTTTTTTGTTGTTTCTTGTGTTCTCTTCTCTTTCATGCTCCCTTTTTTCCCTTTTTTATTTTCCTTTCTTTCCCATTCCCTCCAATTCATCACTAGCATTTGCACCTCACTATCATCTTCCACTGACTCTTTTCCACAATCCTTCCCCAATATTGCATCACTTCACCCCTTCTCATGCAATCCTTATATTTATTTATACTTCACATTTCTTCACATATCTTTACATTTTTACACACCTTTCACATCACTTCACTTATTCTCATTTTTATTCCCATCATAATAAAACCTGTTCATTAGAACTCTTGATAACTCAATGGTAATTATCATCTAACTGACATACTTATTCTATATGTACTCATCATTGAAAAGAGCTAAAGGATGACCTGTCCATCTATTCATAATATATTTTCATTACACTAATACTATAATTTTACGTACATGAATATCTCTAAACACCCCCTATACCCTCTCAACTACTCAGGAGTATACACTTACTTTCCCCCTTATCTGCATATATACAATAATCATTAACAAAGAATTAAAAATAATTAATAAGAATAAAATAAATAGACTCTCCATTAAACTTTAAACCTCATCACCATTTACAGGTGTTTGGTCTAGGTACTTGGGTACCTATTCACCCCACCTGCCTTGGTCCGCAATTGGTTGCTCCCACTCTTTTGAGTGTGACCCTCTGTGAGCAGTTCCCTGTCTGTGGAGAGGACCCACTTTAGTGCGGGAGGAGGACAACTGAATAACACTGATAGGAGGAAGAGGCCCCCCTCGTGGGGAAAACTAGGGAGACTTCCAAGAGTCAAGCTTTTAAATCTCCGGTTCTGCCATTCATGTGATCAAGAGGGTAAACATACAACTAAGTCTGTTTTTAATGTTAATACTCATATAGCATTTTCTCTTGTTCTCCCTTCTTAGCTTTTTTGATATGTAAGACTAATTATGACTAAAAAATTATTTGTAACCAAAAAAACATATATTGACTTGCTTCAAATTGATGAGAGATTTTCTGTAATGTGCTATGAATCTAATATATTTACCCATTCATGTTCTACAGAATGTAAGACCCCCTGAGGAAGACCGCATAGGTCGAAATGCATCGGGGCTTCCCTCTGTGTACCACATGTATTTATACATATGATTTCATTTCAATTGTCCACACTATGTACATTTTTTGCCTATTCTTGTATACATGTACTTGGCTTTTGTATATACCGGAGTTCATATAAACAATTGGATCAATCAATTTTTAATGTGTCCAACCTTTGAATAAAACTATTTTACATAATTAATTTTGTTACATACTTCTTGCTGCTAAAAAATCCCTCAGGAAAAATATCCGTTTTGTTCAATATCCATTTCGGGATGCACAGCCCTCTCATATATGTATATGTGTCTAACTAAGCTAGAGTACATTAGAACTATAAACACTGTAACATGAATGATGGTGTTTGATGGCTGACAGTGCTAGAGAGTGAGGAATGCAGGAATACAAAGATCTGACATCTATGGTGATCCAGATACATTCTGTAGACCAAAAAAAAATCCTGCAATTGGGCTAACAAATGTCCAATGTCCTTTATAAACCCAGGTAAACGACCAACAAGCAGTTGGAGAAATTGATCAACCCATTCTCCTAATTTTTCCAATAGCGATCCTGATATGAATGACACTACATAACATAATCTCATTGTTTTGAAACGCCTATGCCTGCTGTGCTTCTTCCTTTATTTTCTCCATGTGTTTTTAAATGTTTCGATTGCTTCTGATCAGTATGCACCCGTCCCATTTGGAGTGCTTATTTTGTTATAAATATCAGTTTTTAACCACTTCAATACCCAGCAATGAAATGACGCCCACAGATGGGATCTCCCATCCTGGGTGGCCATCATATGACGTCCTGGGCTTTGTGGGGGAATATCTGAATGATGCCTGCAGCTAGAGGCATCATTCAGATATCCTTCTCTTCTGCCAGCGATTCTGCGCATGATGAGAACAATCATAGTGGCGGTTCCGCCGCTTGATCATTCTTATAGGTGGCAGGAGTGGACAGCCCCACCTCCCGCCGCCATCCCGTGCTTCTCCGGGCTCTCCCGTGCCATCGGGGCCCGGAGAAAGAATCGTCCGGCGCCGGTGTCTGGTAACATGACAAGCATAGAGATGAATGGTGACCAGATGGTCACCAGTCATCTCTATGACCGTCGGAGGCCCGGGCGTGATGTGATGACGTCACGCCCGGGTTCCCAAAAGTAAACAAAGCCGCGATTGCGGCTGAAAGCATGAGATCGGAATTTATTTTTCCCAATCTCATGCTTTCCAGCCTGGAGGAGAGATGTGGGGTCTTATTGACCCCGCATCTCTCCATAAAGAGGTCCTGTCACACACCATTCCTATTACAAGGGATGTTTACATTCCTTGTAATAGGAATAAAAGTGATAAAAAATTTTTTTTTAAAAAGTGTAAAAGTAAGTAAAAAAAAAATAATAATAATAAAAGTGTCTGGAGACAAATTTGCACGCTCAAGCCTGAGCAGGCGCAAACCTACCTTCAGAACTATGTACAAAAATGACAAAAATAGAAAAACATAATACCAGAGTGCCTGAATGAAAGAAGTAAATTTCAGCAAAGAGGAGAGGACAGAAACATATTCACAATCATGACATTCCCTCCCACAATCCTATTGCAACTAGGTCCCACCCAATCTCCGGTGAAGTTGCTTGATGGTCTCTTGCATGGGAAAGAAACACATATCATACAAATAAATAACATTCTATCACTATTGTATGTACATGAATCAAACCATCTCCCCTAGAGAAGAAAATTTGTTTCAGCTAACGGTACACACTAAGCCTAGCGTATATTACTTTTTCGTCCATGGACCAACACAGCCTCTCTATTGACAAAGTGGGTATTATCCGTTAATTAGAAGTGACTAGGCAGAAAACTTGTAAAAAAAGTTGCATTACACCTTCTACAGTACTGCCCAGGAGGCGGACCCTCCGGGTATATCACCTCAGTCTGCATCTCGCAGGTCAGTTTTTTTCTGTCTAGCAAGGAGTAGGACATGGCTCCCTTCGGGCCCATTGGTCCGGGGGAAAAAGATATATTTTTTGCTACATTTTTTTTTTTGGTTCCTGCGATCTTCGATCAATTGCTGACTGGGTGACAGGCTGGATCCTCGATCCTTGTAGTCTCCCCAGTTTCGGCCATCGAGCGTGTGCCGACCCTAGCTACGTGCTGGGTTTTCCATGACATGCCCGTCGCTCCACGGGTGGCCGGTGAGCCTACACTCCAGGTCCTGCATCGGACCACTCAGCTTCAGCTGACCTTACGGCCAAGTCGCAGCAGCCTGGCCGGTGAGCTTACGCTCCAAGGCTTGCATCGGACCGCTCAGCTTCGGCTGACCTTACGGCCGAGTCGCAGCAGCCTGTCCGGTGAGCGTTGCGCTCCAGGGCATACATATGATCGTCCCTTTGGGTCCAATCACAGCATGCCTGGCCAACAGTCACCTTCCGTGCGCGGAGGATGATCTGTTTGGAATGTCTTCCAGCATGATACATGCAGGATAGGTAAGTAAACTCCCCTGCCTCGGCTGGGTGATTTGGCTGGACATTCCTGAAGAGATCAAGTAAGTGGTTGTGGCCCCTTTCTTACCTCTCTCCCTGCCTTTTCCCTCCTCCCTGGGCTTCTAGCTAAAGGTTGCTGGGTGCTGGGGGTCACCTAGGGGGTTCCACTGGAGCGGGGCTGGCTGTAACTAACATTTACAAAGATGTCATTTCTGCTTACCTGTGTGTGTGCTTCTTCCCCCTCCATGCTGTCAGCGGCCATTTTGCGGTGGTCCATGCCGGGTTCAGCCTCTGGTGACTGCCCGGCGGCCATCTTCCTGTGGTTTCGGCACCATTTTTCTGTAGTTCCACACCCTCTGGCCTCTATCGACTGTTTCGGCGGCCATGTTTGTAATGATTCATGCTGTATGTATATATTGCCGTTCGGCGGCCATCTTTTTGTGGTCTACGGCTGCTTTGGCCTCCATCTTCGGCTCGGCGACCATTTTCTTAGAGCCCACATTATCTTCCATACAGACGTTTGGCGGCCATTTTGCGAGAGTCTCCGGCCTCTAGGGTGCATTACACTGGCGCGAGAAATTCACACAGGAAGCGCTGATAAAAGAAGCAGACTGACACAGCAGCGGTAGGACAGCATCACAGGCGCAGCACGCAGCATAGCGGTACCGATCCAAGGGTGGTGTGTCCTCTGGGTGACCCAACATCTCTGCAGCACAGGAGGGTGGCCTATTGATATCTTGCCTGGAGCCCTGTGGGTGACAGCGCGTGGTCAGCATGGCATCTGAGCCAGATGTCTTCTCCCCTGAAACACCAGATTTAGCACCTGGTGCCCCTGAGGTGTCTATGAACGCTATGACAGCAATCCTAGAGGCGTTTGCTGCCAGGGTGGAAGCAGCACATGGGAATACAGGGGGTAGTAAATGCCCCCGTCCCCTGCAAGCTTCTGGGGATAATTCTGATGCAGAACCAGGTCCAGCTACGGCTCAGGGCCCAGATTCTGACGCATCAGAGACTGCAGACCGTGACCAGACAGTGAGGATGACTCCAAGCCCAGGTCAGTACGCAAGACGGCTTTGGTATCTGACCCTATTACTGCAGTGCGGGATACGCTAAAGTTGGAAAATACTGCAGAAGCAGCAGAGACTCCGGTCCACTTTGGGTTTCATAAACCTGCCCGCACTGCTAAGGTGTTCCCTTGTGTGTCTTATTTTGATAAACTCTTATACAAGGAATGGGAGAACCCACTGAGGGTCTTTACAGCCCCAAAGAGGTTTGCGGCACGGTACCCCTTTGAGGAGAGTTTTCTGAAGAAATGGACCTCTCCCCCTATAGTGGACCATCCGGTGTCCAGACTTAATAGAGCCACCACAATTCCAGTAGAAGGGGCTCCTGTTTTCAAGGACCCTGTGGATAAGAAGGCTGAAGCACTCGCTTGCTACCTATACTCAGTGGTAGGCTCGGCAGTACGCCCGGCATTGGCCCGGCATTGGCGGGGGCCCTAGTGTCTCAGACACTTACTGAATGGGCAAGATTGCTACTCCAGGGGTTAAGGAGCGAGATGCTCCTCCTGATGAGATAACATTGGCCGACCAGTTGGTCCAGGGCCTTAGGTTTGTCTGCGAGTCAGACATGGATACTATACCCCTGCTGTCAGAAGCTTCGACTTATGCAGTAGCAATACGCCGCCTGATGTGGCTAAAGGGCTGGTCTGCAGACCAGACCTCCAAGAAAGCCCTGTTGGATCTGCCTTTTAAGGGCGACAGACTTTTTGGGGCCTCTATGGATGACATCATCAAGGATGCCACAGGAGATAAAAGCACTTTGCTTCCTCAAACTAGCAAGGGTAGGGGCCATGCCAAGGGCCCTCCTTTACTGCACGCAATCGGTTTTTTCATCCCCCTAGGGTGACAGGGAAAAGACCCCAGGCCCAAGGACAAAAGCGTCCTTGGTCCCGCAGACCCAAAAAGCCTGCGGACAAATCTGCATCCGCATGAAGGTCCGCCCCCATCCAGCTCTCGGGTGGGGGGACGTCTTCGCAAATTTGCGACTCAGTGGACAGCTCTAGTCTCTGACAGGTGGGTTTGCGAAGTAATCTCCTCAGGCTACAAGATAGAATTTCTATCTTGTCCACCGGACAGATTCGTCACCTCCAATCTCCAGCTACTACCGACCCATCGGGAGGCCCTGTATGGGGCGGTCCAGGGTCTACTGGAACGCGGGGTAGTTATTCCAGTTCCAGAACAGGAACGGGGTCAGGGTTTTTACTCAAATCTGTTCATTGTGCCGAAGAAGGAGGGGGTTCGTCCAATCTTGGATCTCAGAGCCCTCAATTGCTTTGTGAAGGTACAAACATTTCGGATGGATTTGGTTCGATCTGTAGTCACGGCTCTCCATCCGGGGGACTTTCTGGCCTCCTTGGACATCAAGGACGCATACCTGCATGTCCCCATAAACTCCAGACACCAGTGGTTTCTGCGATTTGCTATCGGGAAGAACCACTACCAGTTTGTGGCCCTCCCGTTTGGCCTTGCCTCAGCACCGAGGACGTTCACCAAGGTGCTCGATCCGATTCTGGCACTTTTAAGACAGCGGGGTATCGCTATCATGGCCTACTTGGATGACCTTCTGCTGAAGGCCCCTTCAAGTTCAGAATTAGAGGTAAGCGTGTCCATTACCTGTCAGACTTTTTGAGACTGTGGTTGGATACTAAACACGCAAAAGTCAATGTTGGTGCCCACTCAACGCCTAGTGTACCTGGGGTTGATTCTGGATTCCTCAGAGGCAAAGGTATTCCTCCCTGTGGAGAAGTTGCAGTACGGCAGCTGACTTCCAGGAATTGGTCGTCACTCCGTTTGTGCATGCGAGTGTTAGACCTCATGGTAGCCTCCTTCGAGGCGGTCCCATATGCTCAATACCACACTCGAGTGTTACAGAAGGAAGTTCTGTCCAGATGGAACAGATGTCCATCATCTCTGGATTATCAAATCCGAGCGAGCCACCTAGTCAGAAGACCCCTGGTATGGTGGCTGACAGCACCGGCTCTAATGGCCGGGAAGTAATTTCTACCGGTTTTACTGGATAGTGATCAAGATGGACACCAGCCTTCAGTCAGCGCAAGGTCGCTGGACCCCAGAGGAAGCCCTCCTGCCGATCAATGTCCTGGAAATCCGGGCGATCAGGCTGTGCCTCTTCAAATGGTCTCAGAGGCTGCAAGGGCGTCCAGTCAGACAACGCCATAGCAGTGGCATATGTCAATCATCAAGGAGGAACAAGAAGCTCAGCTGCAGCATCGGAGGTCGCTTGCATCCTGAAGTGGGCAGAGAAGAGCGTACCGGCACTGTCGGCCGTGTACATTCCGGGTGTGGAAAACTGGCAGGCGGACTACCTGAGCCGCCAGATGCTGGACCAGGGAGAATGGTCCTTACAGCCGGAGGTGTTCCAACTCCTCGGCCAAAGATGGGGCACACCAGACGTAGATATTCTGGCTTCCCGACTCAATCGGAAGGTATTGAGGTTTGTGGCCCGGTCAAGAGACCCATGGGCAGATGCAATGGACGCGTTGGTGGCATCGTGGGGTCAGTATCGGCTAATCTATGCCTTCCCTCCCTTAAGGCTTCTTCCTCTTCTGCACCACAGAGTGGAGGCAGAGGGAATTCCAATGATCCTAATTGCTCCAGATTGGCCTCAGCGTAGTACGTCTGGTAGCAGACGTCCCCTGGCGCCTACCACTACGGAAGGACCTGCTATCGCAAGGTACCATACTCCATCCTGCTTTATGGTCACTGGCTTTAACGGCGTGGCTATTGAGAGCCAGGTACTGAGAGACCGGGGCCTATCAGATTCAGTAATCTCTACTATGAGAAGTGCTCGGAAACCGTCCTCTAGGAAGGTTTATCACCGCACTTGGAAGGCCTACATCTCCATGTGTGAGGAAATGAAATGGCATGCGCATACTTATTTGGTTTCCAGAATCCTGCTGTTTTTACAGCGTGGGGTGGACCAAAGGCTTGCCTTAAGTACGATTAAGGGATAGATATCTGCCCTGGCTGTCTTTTTTCAGTGACCCCTGGCGACTCACTCTCTCGTGAGTACATTTGTGCAGGGGGTTCGACATGTGGCCCCCTCCGGTCCGTCCCCCGCTACCTCCGTGGGACTTGAACCTGGTCCTCTCGGTGCTTCAGAAGGCACCGTTTGAGAATATTAGAGATATCCCCCTGTTGACACTTTCTCAGAAGGTGGTCTTTTTGGTGGCTGTTACGTCAGTTAGACGAGTCTCTGAGCTGGCAGCCTTGTCCTGCAAGGCTCCCTATTTGATTTTCCACAAGGATAAGGTGGTGCTGCGGCCACAGCCTTCCTTTCTTCCGAAAGTCGTTTCGGCTTTTCATCTCAACAAAGACATTGTACTTCCATCCTTGTGTCCTCATCCGTCGAATCCTAAGGAGTCGGCGTCGCATTCCTTGGACGTTGTCCGAGCTTTGAGAGTATACCTATCTGCTACTTCCCTGTTCCGGAAGTCAGACTCACTGTTTGTTTTGGTGGCTGGTCCCAAGAAGGGCCAAGCAGTCTCGTTGGCCACCATCTCTAGGTGGATCCGACAGATAGTAATCCAGACTTACGCCTTAAGGGGTCAAGTGCCCCCCTTTCCGGTCATGGCGCATTCGACCAGGGCAATAGGTGCCTCTTGGGCTTTCCGACATCAAGCGTCTGTTTCCCAATTATGTAAAGCGGAGACTTGGTCGTCTGCTCACACTTTCACAAAATTCTACAAAGTTGATGTAGGTGCATCTTCGGATGCCTCTTTCGGCCGCAAAGTTTTGCTGGCGGCTGTTTAGAGTTGCAACTCCTCCATTGGAGGAGTGCTGTTTTGTGTTTGGGGTGAAGTTTATTTTTATGCTGTTACCGCCCCTCGTTTTTTTCTCTGACACTGCTTTGGGATGTCCCACTTTGTCAATAGAGAGGCTGTGTCGGTCCATGGACGAAAGAGTAAATATGATTTTTTACTCACCGTAAAATCCTTTTCTCTGAGTCCATGGACCGACACAGCACCCACCCCTCCTTTTAAGTTTGTACTGCTTTTTGACAAACTGATCTGCGAGATGCAGACTGAGGTGATATACCCAGAGGGTCCGCCCCCTGGGCGGTACTGTAGAATGTGTGATGCAAAACTTTTTACAAGTTTTCTGCCTAGTCACTCCTAATTAACGGATAATACCCACTTTGTCAGTAGAGAGGCTGTGTCGGTCCATGGACTCAGAGAAAAGGATTTTACGGTGAGTAAAAAATCCTATTTTTTCTTATAGCAGTACCATATAAGTGCTTTTAAAAGTTTTGCAGGACACTACCACCTAGTGGCAGCGCACACATGTGACTCTCTTTAGCCTAAGTGCGTTCTAACGCACCACCACACAAGGATCCCCTTGTTGATCTTGGCGGCTTCAAGCTTGGCTCTGACTAGCTCTACCCAAAGTTCTTTTCACTTGTTGAGAAAAAAAAAGGAAGGAAACAATAACAAAAACAGCCCTTCAAAAAGTAAAACAATCTCCGGAAATAGAGTCAGCACAGCAGTTCAAGGCATTGTCTCCAAAGTGGTAACAAAAAAACACACAAAAGTCCCACTTTAAAGGTAAAACCGTGGGTCAGGTAGAGTCAGAGACTTCAGTCCTTGTCCAAAGTCTCAATGGAGTAGGTCGCATCATCTTTGTCTCTACTGCAGATCACGACTCGATCCACATGTATTTGTTGACCAAGAGACCAATCTTTTCGGCAGCCCTTATATCTTCCAGTCATCACTGCCGAGCAACTGAAGTATCTGTGGCCTTTCTTTACCTCTAAGCGATCCCATGCAAAGTCAGTATATCATCGCTCCCGAGAGGCCTCGATTTCAAACAATAAGTCCTTTGGGACATATGGGTATTCCCATCCATAGTCCGCAGCAACCTTCTGGCTCAACAGCCGCTGTAATGAAAGAGACAAACCGCTTCAAGCTGTAAAGCTCCAATAGTTGCTTCCGCCCTGTTACTCAAAGAGGGGCTGGCTCTGCACTAATGCATGGGAAAATGAAAGAGCCCTGGACTGCCGCACTCTGTATAAATAATTTATTTTTCAAAAAATTATAAAAAATCCAAAATTTAAACCATAAGTCCAAAAACAAGCAAAAAACAGAAAGTTGACATGCAGGGGTAAATGGCTGACGAGTTTCACATCAGAAATTGATGCATACTCATAGCTCATATTTCCTTTGGGTCAGGCACCCAAGCGTCCCTAATAGAATGGACACTGACCTTGGTTCCTTTCCCCGGCCGACCTCGGCCATCACCCGTCATGGATCGTTCAGAAACTCCTCCGGCTGGATGATCTAATTCAAGCGAGCGCTGGGGTGGGCCTCCACCGCGGCCGCGTGAAGCCTTCACGAGTTCTACCTTCCTTTTAGCAGGCGGAAGGGAGGGCTCTGTTGCGACTGATGCAGCATCCGCTGGGTTCTCGAATCTCGAACAGGAATTCCCCACAGTGGGTACATCTCCTGAAAGGCAGAAGATGCACAATCAGTCCCTGACACTTTACACAGATCATGCCCAAGGCCTCCGCATCTCAGCATGCATAAAGGAGGCGAAGCGGCCTCTGGGCTTCAACCGGATTCCTGTGTCAGTCAAAGAGGCAGCAATAGGGGTCACATCCATGGTTGGACCAGGCAAAAGAGTACAAGATCCCAGTGAAGCAGGTTTCCAAGAAGGAGCAGACATGTCGCTTCATCAACAGTTCATCAGATAATGTCCCCCTTTCGCGCCAAACGCACCACGAGGAGCTCACACTTTCTGAGCTCCTCCCCTTTCTTGTTCCTTCACTGCACTTACTTTGCGGGCTTTTCCAGTTAAGACACGCCCACAAACTATGCAGCTGGAAATACAGCCAGGTCTGAATTTTCCTTTCCCTTGTTTGTGGCGCAGGTTAAATTTCGAAAATGGCCGACCTCCATGGAGCCTTTCATGGGAATAAAGTCCAACTTTTCCGGGGGGTATACACTGCAAAAATCCCAGACTACGAGCCCCCACGTGAAGCGATACCCCCAGCTGAGAGGGCTGCTGGAACAGATTTTTGGGCCTGTACCCACTGCCGTCAACCCCAGTAACTGACTCTAACCTCCCTTGGCACAGATAACAGTAATATGGGATTGCGAAACCCGTCAGATATGGGGATCACAATGCCGCAACAAACATAAACCACACAGCAATAGGCTTAACCACAAGTTATTTTACTGAATATGAAGCATGCAGTTTAAACAGTAATACATATGTACATGCAGAGCCCTGCAATGTTAATCACACAGCATATAACAAGTGCTAAGTTTAAATAGTATCCCACACACTAAATGTCTTTGACTATGCTCGCGAGCTTCTCCCTCGTGGGCAAGATGGCGCCCAAACAATATTTAGCAGTCTGCACTCAGGCCTGACTATTGCTGATACGGTGCTTCCGTTGGGAAGGATCTTCGCTAGCAGTGGTGGTGCACTTTGTAGGTTATTTGTAATCCACAGGTAACACAACAGTTGACTACTAAAAAGTTCAACTAACGCTGCACAGCACACTGTCCCTCTGGCGTGCAATGTAACACCCTCTGGTAGTGGTGGTTCCAGAACTAGGAAACTGGGCCTAAGACTAGTCAGTAATTTCTGAGCAAGTGCTCTCTCACCCGACCGGACCAGTCCGTACAACCGACTTCCACAGCTGGGACATCAGCACACCGTCTCACAGCACCGCAGTCTCTGATCCTCCCAACAATCCTTGGCAGGATGGATGGACGAGATGACTCCTGGGTTTTCCCGTGAAGGTCGGAGGGCTCTTTGGATCTCAGGGCCCAACTCTTAGGCCCAGTCCAACAGCAGACTCAGCGTAGGTTCCACTTGCTAAGTGGGCGGCGTCCAAAGAGACCCGTCTGTTGTTCCGCTCCCCTTTAAATAGGCCTTCCCCAGCAGACCTTGCACCGGACAATGCACTCTGGATGTCCCACTGCACACTGGGTAAGGTAGTCTTTTGGAGCTCCTTAAAGCAACACCCCGCTACACCTGTTATCTGCTCCTAGCCTGACAGTCTGCATATACTTATGTTCTTTTTGACCTATTGTAATGCCATGGATGTTAGGGTTTTGTCTAATGTTAAATAGGAAGGGTTCTAGACAGAGGGCAAAAAGAAGGGGGATACAGAGCAGCCCTGACATGTATCATTATGCAGGGTGAAGGGTTCACTGAGGAACCCATTTATTCTAATTTGGGCAGTAGGATGCCTATAGAGAGCTGCCACTCCAGTGAACATCCGGGGGCCAAATCCTACATGGGACAGGACCGCCAGCAGATAGTCCCAGTCCACCCTGTCGAATGCTTTTTCAGCATCTGTAGAGAGTAACTGGGTGGGCTGGGAACAACGCTGTGTATGTACTGTTAGCATTAATGTTCTAAGAGAGTTGTCTTTGGCCTCTCTGCCGGGAATAAAACCTGTCTGGTCTGGGGATACTCATTTCGGAAGCAACGGAAGTAGACAGTTTGCTAAGACCTTCGCGTATATCTAGGCGTCAATGTTTAGTAGCGAAATGGGTCTATAGCTAAGTAAATAGGATATGTTGGAATGTCTTATAGTATTTGGCGGTGTAACAGTCTGGTCCAGGGACCTTACCAAAGGTTACGTTCTTTGATAGCTGTAACCATTTTCGTCTTCTGTGATGGGAAGTTCCAGAAGGTTCAGAGTTTCTGGTGGTAGCTTAGGCATGTTTTGGACAGGAATGTATCTATCAATGTCTTATGAGTAGCAGGGTCAGTTGCATGGTGTTCTTTTTGAACATTATAAAGGTCTTGATAGAAATCCCTGAATACTTTGGCTATGTCTGTTGAAGTTGTGGTACTGTGGTACCCCACCAGTGTAGTGACCCAGAATTCTTAACTGGATGGGTTGAGGGGCTCCAGAGAGTAGGGATGAGCTCAGTGTTCGAGTCGAACATACATTCGACTCGAACATCGGCTGTTCGATCGTTCGACGAAGATCGAACGATTTGGGCCGTTCGCGCCAAATTCGAGTGACGCGAACGGCCCACAATGCACTACGCCATCGCAGTGTCATCCAGGCGCTGTGATTGGCCAAGCATGCACTGTGACCCCGCATGCTTGGCCAATCACAGCGCCGGCAGCGAGGAGAGCAATGATTGGCCACAGGCAGGATGCCTGTGGCCAATTATTGCTGAGGGTGTTTAGTACACGCCCCACACTATAAAAGGCCGCCAGCACGGCGGCCTAGTGTAGTGTGTTCCGGAGCAGGGAAAGAGAAACATAGGCAGGGACAGTGACATTTATTTTTTTCTTGCTTAACCTGGATTCCTTTAGTTTAGGGAAAGAGAAGGATAGGTAGGGAGAGTGTCAGTGTGTTTTACTGTGCGAATCCTTGTTTCTAGGGACAGGGAAGGACAGTGAGGGAATTCTCCTTGTGCTATAGTGTGCTTTAAAAAAACATTTTTTCTAGGGACAGAAAACTATAGGTAGGGAGAGTGTCAGTGTGTTTTACTGTGCGAATCCTTGTTTCTAGGGACAGGGAAGGACAGTGAGGGAATTCTCCTTGTGCTATAGTGTGCTTTAAAAAAAACATTTTTTCTAGGGACAGAAAACTATAGGTAGGGAGAGTGTCAGTTTCTTTCACTGTGATAATCCTTGTTTCTAGGGACAAAGAAGGAAAGTGAGTGAAATTCTCCTTGTGCTATAGTGTGCTTTAAAAAAACATTTTTTCTAGGGACAGAAAACTATAGGTAGGGAGAGTGTCAGTGTCTTTTACTGTGCAAATCCTTGTTTCTAGGGACAGGGAAGGACAGTGAGGGAATTCTCCTTGTGCTATAGTGTGCTTTAAAAAAACATTTTTTCTAGGGACAGAAAACTATAGGTAGGGAGAGTGTCAGTGTGTTTTACTGTGCGAATCCTTGTTTCTAGGGACAGGGAAGGACAGTGAGGTAATTCTCCTTGTGCTATAGTGTGCTTTAAAAAAACATTTTTTCTAGGGACAGAAAACTATAGGTAGGGAGAGTGTCAGTTTCTTTCACTGTGATAATCCTTGTTTCTAGGGACAAAGAAGGAAAGTGAGTGAAATTCTCCTTGTGCTATAGTGTGCTTTAAAAAAACATTTTTTCTAGGGACAGAAAACTATAGGTAGGGAGAGTGTCAGTGTCTTTTACTGTGCGAATCCTTGTTTCTAGGGACAGGGAAGGACAGTGAGGGAATTCTCCTTGTGCTATAGTGTGCTTTAAAAAAACATTTTTTCTAGGGACAGAAAACTATAGGTAGGGAGAGTGTCAGTGTGTTTTACTGTGCGAATCCTTGTTTCTAGGGACAGGGAAGGACAGTGAGGTAATTCTCCTTGTGCTATAGTGTGCTTTAAAAAAACATTTTTTCTAGGGACAGAAAACTATAGGTAGGGAGAGTGTCAGTGTGTTTTACTGTGCGAATCCTTGTTTCTAGGGACAGGGAAGGACAGTGAGGGAATTCTCCTTGTGCTATAGTGTGCTTTAAAAAAACATTTTTTCTAGGGACAGAAAACTATAGGAAGGAAGAGTGTCAGTTTCTTTCACTGTGATAATCCTTGTTTCTAGGGACAAAGAAGGAAAGTGAGTGAAATTCTCCTTGTGCTATAGTGTGCTTTAAAAAAACATTTTTTCTAGGGACAGAAAACTATAGGTAGGGAGAGTGTCAGTGTGTTTTACTGTGCGAATCCTTGTTTCTAGGGACAGGGAAGGACAGTGAGGGAATTCTCCTTGTGCTATAGTGTGCTTTAAAAAAACATTTTTTTCTAGGGACAGAAAACTATAGGAAGGAAGAGTGTCAGTTTCTTTCACTGTGATAATCCTTGTTTCTAGGGACAAAGAAGGAAAGTGAGTGAAATTCTCCTTGTGCTATAGTGTGCTTTAAAAAAACATTTTTTCTAGGGACAGAAAACTATAGGAAGGAAGAGTGTCAGTTTCTTTCACTGTGATAATCCTTGTTTCTAGGGACAAAGAAGGAAAGTGAGTGAAATTCTCCTTGTGCTATAGTGTGCTTTAAAAAAACATTTTTTCTAGGGACAGAAAACTATAGGTAGGGAGAGTGTCAGTGTCTTTTACTGTGCGAATCCTTGTTTCTAGGGACAGGGAAAAACAGTGAGGGAATTCTCCTTGTGCTATAGTGTGCTTTTAAAAAACATTTTTTCTAGGGACAGAAAACTATAGGAAGGAAGAGTGTCAGTTTCTTTCACTGTGATAATCCTTGTTTCTAGGGACAAAGAAGGAAAGTGAGTGAAATTCTCCTTGTGCTATAGTGTGCTTTAAAAAAACATTTTTTCTAGGGACAGAAAACTATAGGTAGGGAGAGTGTCAGTGTGTTTTACTGTGCAAATCCTTGTTTCTAGGGACAGGGAAGGACAGTGAGGGAATTCTCCTTGTGCTATAGTGTGCTTTAAAAAAACATTTTTTCTAGGGACAGAAAACTATAGGTAGGGAGAGCGTCAGTGTGTTTTACTGTGCGAATCCTTGTTTCTAGGGACAGGGAAGGACAGTGAGGGAATTCTCCTTGTGCTATAGTGTGCTTTAAAAAAACATTTTTTCTAGGGACAGAAAACTATAGGTAGGGAGAGTGTCAGTGTGTTTTACTGTGCGAATCCTTGTTTCTAGGGACAGGGAAGGACAGTGAGGGAATTCTCCTTGTGCTATAGTGTGCTTTAAAAAAACATTTTTTCTAGGGACAGAAAACTATAGGAAGGAAGAGTGTCAGTTTCTTTCACTGTGATAATCCTTGTTTCTAGGGACAAAGAAGGAAAGTGAGTGAAATTCTCCTTGTGCTATAGTGTGCTTTAAAAAAACATTTTTTCTAGGGACAGAAAACTATAGGAAGGGAGAGTGTCAGTGTGTTTTACTGTGCGAATCCTTGTTTCTAGGGACAGGGAAAAACAGTGAGGGAATTCTCCTTGTGCTATAGTGTGCTTTAAAAAAACATTTTTTCTAGGGACAGAAAACTATAGGAAGGAAGAGTATCAGTTTCTTTCACTGTGATAATCCTTGTTTCTAGGGACAAAGAAGGAAAGTGAGTGAAATTCTCCTTGTGCTATAGTGTGCTTTAAAAAAACATTTTTTCTAGGGACAGAAAACTATAGGTAGGGAGAGTGTCAGTGTCTTTTACTGTGCGAATCCTTGTTTCTAGGGACAGGGAAGGACAGTGAGGGAATTCTCCGTGTGCTATAGTGTGCTAAAGCATTCCTCATCAACCATCTTTGAAATCCTTGTTTTTTTGGACAGTCAGGGAAATTGTCGTTGTGCTATTCTGTGCAAAAGCAATCATCCTCAACCATATTTAGAAATCCTTAAGTAAAGGGACAGAGAAGGACACCTGAAGGTAGCCCTTATTGCTTTTTTCCCATCTCCCTGCAGGCCATCTATTAGAATGTCTGGAAGGCAAACAAGGAGAGGCAGACAGTCAGGAGGCAATAAAAGAGGGCAAGCAGGCTCTGTGTCTGGGGGCAACAGTGCTGGTCGTGGACGCGGTGCATTGTCATCAGCACATGGCCATGGGACACGCTTGTCCTTCTTTTCGGCAGCTGGACATGTTGAGCCACATCATGCCGAAGACTTGGTAGAGTGGATGACCAAGCCCTCCTCCTCCTCCTCATCCTCTCTCACCCAGGCTCAGGGTACTGGAAAAGCAGCTGCCAAAGCGTCCTCTTCCCTGGTATCAATGTCAGACTCATCATCAGTCACTCCTTCCCTAGACCCACCATGTCCTCCTCCTGAGGAGTCCCCCGAACTGTTTGAGCACAGTGTTGGGTACATGCTCCAGGAGGATGCCCAGCGTTTCGAAGGGTCTGATGATGAAACCCAGCTAGAGGAAGGCAGTAGCGTGAGAGCAGACAGAGGGGATGCTCAAGAAGGACACCAATCTGGCAGTCATGTTCCAGCAGCTGCAGCATACTGCCAGATTGGCTCCAGTGATAAGGAGGGAGGGGATGATGAGGTCACTGACTCCACGTGGGTGCCTAATAGGAGAGAGGAGGAGGAGGAGGATGAGGAGGAGGCACATCTCCAACGAGGCAGGATGCCCTTTGGTGGCCAGCGTAAGGGCAGTACACCGACGGAATCACACCGCAGAGCTCCGCCTGTGCAGGGCGCTGCCTCTGCCCGTCATTCAAAAAGTTCTTTGGTGTGGGCCTTTTTTGAGGCTAGTGCATCAGATCGCACAGCTGCTGTTTGCAACATATGTCTCAAGCGTATATCGCGTGGCCAAAACATCAGCCGCTTGGGTACCACATGCCTGACCAGACATATGTTGACCTGCCATGCAGCTCGTTGGCAAGCCTACCTCAAAGACCCACACCAAAGAACAAAGCGGACCTCTCCTTGCACCGCATCAGCTGGGATCTCCAACCCCACTTTAACTTCAGTCCTCTCTGAAACATGCACTGAGAGGAATGAAGGTGTAGAATTAGGTGTGTCACAGCCAAGTACTTGCGGCCACTCTGCTAGCAGTACACCGACGTCCGATTCTAGCAGGCAAATTTCCCTGCCCCAGCTGCTGGACCGTCGAAAGAAGTTCACTCCCAGCCATCCACATGCCCAGCGGTTGAATGCTAGCTTGGCTAAATTGCTAGCGCTTCAACTGCTGCCTTTTCAGTTGGTAGACTCGGCCCCCTTCCGTGAGTTTGTGCAATGTGCGGTTCCTCAGTGGCAGGTTCCCAAACGCCACTTTTTCTCATGGAAGGCTATTCCGGCTCTCTACCGGCATGTGGAAGGCAATGTCTTGGCCTCGCTGGACAGGGCGGTCAGCGGTAAGGTGCATATTACCGCTGACTCATGGTCCAGCAGGCATGGACAGGGACGTTACCTTTCTTTCACGGCCCATTGGGTCACTCTTTTGGCAGCTGGGAAGGATGCAGGACAAGGTGCAGTAGTGTTGGAGGTTGTTCCACCGCCACGCCTCCAAAATGCTACTACTGGTTGTGACACACCTCTCTCCTCCACCCCCTCCTCTTCTTCTTCCTCCATGGCCTCTTCCTGTGGTTTGTCCTCGGAACCAGCGGTGCTCCGTAGGCGTTCAAGGGGCTACGCAAGTACGCAGGCAAAAAGATGCCATGCCGTGCTTGCGCTGGTGTGTTTGGGGGACAGAAGCCACACTGGGGCAGAGGTCCTGTCTGCTCTGCAGGGCCAGGCCGAGAGGTGGTTGACGCCACGCCAGCTTAAGCCAGGAATGGTGGTTTGCGACAATGGCACCAACCTCCTCTCCGCCCTCCGACAGGGACAACTGACCCATGTGCCCTGTGTGGCTCACGTCCTTAACCTGGTGGTGCAGCGGTTCTTGGGCAGGTACCCGGGCTTACAGGATGTCCTGAGGCAGGCCAGGAAAGTCTGTGTGCATTTCCGCAGATCTTATAATGCCAGTGCTCGCCTGGCTGAGCTGCAAAAGGAGTTGAACCTGCCCAAGAACCGCCTTATATGTGACATGCCCACCAGGTGGAACTCAACGTTGGCCATGCTGCAGCGGCTGCACACGCAGCAGAGGGCCATCAATGAGTACCTGTGTGACTACGGCACCAGGACAGGGTCAGGGGAGAATGTTTTTTTTTCTCCACGCCAGTGGGGCATGATCAGGGATGCATGCACTGTCCTGGCACCATTTGAGGAGGCCACGAGGATGGTGAGCAGTGACAGTGCATGCATCAGTGACACTGTACCTCTTGTCCACCTGTTGGAGCACACGCTGCGTGGAATAATGGACAGGGCACTTGAGGCAGAACAGAAGCAGGAAGAGGAGGACTTCCTTGCCTCTCAAGGCCCCCTTTACCCAGACAGTGTTCCTTCTGTCCCACCCATCGCACAGGAAGAGGACGAGGAGGAGGAGGAGGAGGAGGAGGAGGAGGAGGATTGTGTCAGCATGGAGGTAGAGGCTGGCACTCAGCATCATCAGCAGCAGTCTTTTAGGGATGATTTACAGTCCCAAGAAACCAGTGGACTTGTACGTGGCTGGGAGGAGGTGGCTGCGGATCATGTCGTCCTTAGTGACCCAGAGGACTCCGGAGCGAATGCCTCAGCAAACCTACGCTGCATGGCCTCCCTGATCCTGCAAAGTCTGCGGAAGGATCCTCGTATTCTTCGGATCAAGGAGAGGGACCATTACTGGCTGGCCACTCTCCTTGATCCACGGTACAAGGGTAAGGTTGCGGACCTTATGTTACCGTCGCAGAGGGAGCAGAGGATGAGACAACTCCGGGAGGCCTTGCAGAAAGGTCTGTGCAACGCGTTCCCAGAGACTGGGAGGTTACAAACTCCTGGTCCTGGACAACGAGTTGCTGAGGCTTCGGCCAGTCAAAGAAGGAGCGGTGGGGAAGGTGGCCGTCTGACCGATGCGTTCAGACAATTCTTTAGTCCGCAGCCCCAAAGTATGATCGGTTCCAGCAACCATCGCCAGCGTCTGATAAACATGGTGCAGGAATATCTAGGGGCAAGGTCAGACTTGGACACCTTCCCCACCGAAAATCCTCTGGCTTACTGGGTCTTGAGGATGGATCACTGGCCAGAGCTTGCACAGTATGCAATTGAGCTACTGGCCTGTCCTGCATCCAGCGTTCTTTCGGAACGCACATTCAGTGCTGCTGGAGGATTTGTCACGGATCACAGGGTGCGCCTGTCCACCGACTCGGTTGATCGACTGACTTTCATCAAGATGAACCAGTCTTGGATCACCACCAGCTACCACACACCTGACGCTGATATAACAGACTAATTGATTTTAACATGTCACATCCCTTCAAGACTGATGCTGATGCTGAGTGCCTGTGCTGTTATGTTGACTGGCTATCCTCCTCCTCCGAGTCCTCAATGATACGATTGATGATGATAGCTTGGAAGATCATTTTTGTTTATGGGTGCCGCCACCAGTGGCTAAGGCCCAATTTTTCAGCCCCTGTTTTACAGGGGCGTGTAATTACAATTTTTTTAGCAATAATTTGCCATAGGGCTCATTGCTGTGCTCCAAGTACAGTATCTGTGAGGGGTTGGAGTGTTGTGCCACCAGTGCCTAAGGCCCAATTTTTCAGCCCCTGTTTAACAGGGGCGTGTCATTACAATTTTTGAAGCAATACTTTGCAACAGGGCTCATTGCTGTGCTCCAAGTACAGTATCTGTGAGG
This sequence comes from Rana muscosa, assembly GCA_029206835.1. Lineage (NCBI taxonomy): Eukaryota > Metazoa > Chordata > Amphibia > Anura > Ranidae > Rana > Rana muscosa. The sequence continues at coordinate 10,850,703 of CM055116.1, forward strand.
GGTTGTAGTGTTGTGCCACCAGTGCCTAAGGCCCAATTTTTCAGCCCCTGTTCAACAGGGGCATGCAATTACAATTCTTGATCTAATAATTCACAGCAGGGCCCATTGCTGCACCCACCAAGAGTAACTCTGAGGGCTTACAGTGTTGTGGCAACGCCACCACCACCACCACCACGAAAGGCCCAATTTTTCAGCCCCTGTTCAAAAGGGGCATGTAATTACAATTCTTGATCTAATAATTCACAGCAGGGCCCATTCCTGCACCCACCAAGAGTAACTCTGAGGGCTTACAGTGTTGTGGCAACACCACCACCACCACCACCACCACGAAAGGCCCAATTTTTCAGCCCCTGTTCAACAGGGGCATGCAATTACAATTCTTGATCTAATAATTCACAGCAGGGCCCATTGCTGCACCCACCAAGAGTAACTCCGAGGGCTTACAGTGTTGTGGCAACGCCACCACCACCACCACCACAAAAGGCCCAATTTTTCAGCCCCTGTTCAAAAGGGGCATGTAATTACAATTCTTGATCTAATAATTCACAGCAGGGCCCATTCCTGCACCCACCAAGAGTAACTCTGAGGGCTTACAGTGTTGTGGCAACACCACCACCACCACCACCACCACAAAAGGCCCAATTTTTCAGCCCCTGTTCAACAGGGGCATGTAATTACAATTCTTGATCTAATAATTCACAGCAGGGCCCATTCCTGCACCCACCAAGAGTAACTCTGAGGGCTTACAGTGTTGTGGCAACACCACCACCACCACCACGAAAGGTCCAATTTTTCAGCCCCTGTTCAACAGGGGCATGCAATTACAATTCTTGATCTAATAATTCACAGCAGGGCCCATTGCTGCACCCACCAAGAGTAACTGTCAGGGCTTACAGTGTTGTGGCACCAGCACCACCATCAAAGGCCCAATTTTTACTACCACTGTTCAACAATTATATGTAATTAAAATTCCTGATATAATAGTTGACAGCAGGGCGTTCCAGCACCAACCAAGAGTAACTGTGAGTGCTTACAGTGTTGTGCCAACACCAACAACTAAGGGGCCTATTTCTGCAGAGTATATACGGCAGGTCCCTACTTTCAAACATCCAACTTACAAACGACTCCTACTTGCAAACGCAAGAAGACAACAGGAAGTGAGAGGAAATCTACCACTAGGAAGGAAAATTCTCTCCTGTAAGAATAAATATGGGAGAAAGGTGTCTCCTCTGTACTGATGCTTTATCAGCAATCCTTGTTTCAAGAAAAACACCACATTTCAAAAACAGTTGTCATTGGGACGGAAAGTGAGGTGAAATGTTCTGAACAGGGGCACAGACAGCAAAACAAATGTTACAGGGGTGATAACCCTTACCTATGTTTTCCAAAAAGTTTAAAAATAGATTTTTGGGCTGGAGCTACACTTCAACAATGTACCTGTTCAAAATTACAAACAGATTCTACATAAGAACAAACCTACAGTCCCTGTCTTGTATGCACCGCCTGTATACGGCTGTTCAGAGTATATAGGGCCTTTTTTATTTTATGTGCGGGGTTCCCCTTAATATCCATACAAGACCCAAAGGGGCTGGTAATGGGCTGGGGTAGGGGGGGGGGCTGTGATGGGGTAGCTATGCCATTTTTCTTAAAGATTTTCATCCATATTACCGGGACCAGACATTACATTAAAGCCGCAAGCAGTTTTAAATGGCTTTTTTTCCTTTAGAAATGTAATTTTGTGCAGGGACAGTTCTAAACACGGGAAACACGTGGCACTTCACAGGCATACTTTAGACACCCCCCAGGTACGATATTTAAAGGAATATTTGACTTTTTTTTTTTCACTTTATGCATCATTAAAATGACTGCTCCCGAAAAACGACCGTTTTTAAAACTTCTTTTTGCATTGATACATGTCCCCTGGTGCACAACCCGGGTTCCCAAACCCTTTTTAGGACAATAACATGCATAATAGTTGTTATAATTAGCACTTTAGAATTCGAACGTTCGCATCCATTGTATTTAATAGGGTTCAAATGTTCGTATGAACTTTCGCTCCGTTCGCGGGTTCTGGTGCGAACCGAACCCGGGGGTGTTCGGCTCATCACTACCAGAGAGCTTATAATGTACAGAGGAAACTGGCGTTTCAGTTTCCTCATTATTTAATAAAGTGAACTTTGGGACCTGGAGCCCGGGGATTTCGTAGAGATCCGGGTGGGATGAGATCCCCAGTCCTGGGTCCAGATTTTGAGATTTACCAGCACACTGACTGGTCAGGTGTGTGTGGACCTGATAGGACAGTCAGGACCAGCATTCTGGGCTCCACCCTCCCGAGGAGTCCAGGCTTGCAAGGGAGAACCCAGAGTGTGCAGTTGTACACTGGAGCAGCTAGAGAAACTGGAATAGCTAGAGAGTGCAGGCTGCACTGTGAAACCCAGAGACCTGAGTCTGAGGTTGCTGACAGGAGTCAGGAAGGCTCCATGCGGGAGCCTGAGCAGTGGTGCTGCTGCTGAAGAGAGCCAGGCGGCTTGGTATTTTCATTTGCACTTTTGCATGTGTGAGCCAGGAGGCTGAACATACTACCATTTTATGTTGATGGTGAAAACCCCCTGCAAGGGAAACCACATTTGTTTTCATTTCTGGAACTTTGTTTGATTTTCTTTAATAAAAGTGGGCCAACAAGCCCTCAAAAAGGAAACATTTGTGTGGGACTGTTCTCGCTAGTGGGTGCTACACTTGAGCAAACAACCCCCAACATTACAAGTGGCGGCTCAAATGCTGGAAAAACTGGAGATCCCTGGAAAAAGTAACTTGCAACTTGCTTTAAAGTGACAGTGCTTCATTTTTGCTGGACAGCGCAAAAGTTTGGTGGAGTGACTGCAAAGATGATGCAAGGGTTTGAGCCTGCCGGAGAGTATTGCAGACTGTTTTTTGCTACTCCAACTCCAATTAAAGGGGAAGTGCATGTGGTTGCCCCTGGTAACACTGGTGCAAGCAGGCCAGCTGTTAATGTGCAAAATCCCAAGCTTACAAGAGGATGCAATTGGGGAAGCCCTGTTAAGGCTCTGAATCAAGAGCGCTGTTTGCGGTGCAGAGAGTGGGGGCATGTTGTCTCCAAGTGCCCTTTGTCTCAGTCTCCAAGACAAGGTGACGTGGCCCGACAAAGGTCTGCAACAATGTTTGGGAAGCCTGATTTGAGTCCCAGGAGTGTTCAAAAGGCTGATCAGAAGTTTCGAGGGGTATGTGGTTGCCCGTAGAAACGGCGGTGATGTCAAGTCTGCGGACCACGTGAGAAACGTATTGCCGACAGAGGATCGTGGCAAGTTGAAAGAAACAATGCTCCAAGGATCGCAAAGTCGCTGCGTTTGGGAAAGTCAGCAAAGTACAGCTGGAAGAGTGCCCATCTCCCTTAGCAATGAGAGATCAAATGTTAACCAAAAGGAGCTACAATGCAGATGTGGAGCGGTGTCCCACTAAAGATATGTGCAGAAATGTACCATGCCTGGAATGTGGTCAACTTGGGCATGGAATTTTTTCTTGTCCCAGGTTATGGAACATGGCTGGAGATATGGCTACTGGGCAGAAGTCTTTGTCAGCGAGCCCAGGTTCCTGTTTAAAAATGTTTTCAGTTACCTCTGGCAACAGTGAGGAAGTACCTGTTGTGCCTGCAGGGGGTGCTATGGAGTCAAAAATGGCTGCTGAAGTTTCATCCCATGGCCACCAGGGAGAGTTGGCCAGCGAAAGTGCAACAAAGGATAAACAACGCACTCAAGTGAACATGGCAACCCCTGGTACAGTGATGGGTAAGACTGTTACTGGTAAATGCATTCAAGAGACTGACTATGTGACTGTGCACATTGGAGTGGAAGTGACCCCAAATGGGAGAGCCACTGTCTGTGTAGAAAAGGACTTGCCTTGCTGCAGTGCCCTGTCCAGTGGGGAGGCAAGTGGTAAACTTGATTATGACAATGTGATGGGTAAAACTGCTAATATTGTGTTGGCTAAAGTTGATGGTACAGTTGCTAATGGGCTAGTGCAGCTCACTAGAGAAAAAAACATTGTTATGAATGCCGTTAAAGATGTGCTATCTCCACTAGGAACTGAGATGAAGGCTACAGAGGTGTCCCTAGAAACCCCCAGGGAGCTCTGCGTTTTGGAGCCGGAGGTTGCCTGGGACAGCTTTGGTACCGCTCTAAGGGATAAGAGGGTACCTGAACCTGGTGATAACAAAACGGTTAATGCTAAAACGGAAATGTTTGAAAACACTCATTATGGAAATAGGTTATTGCAGTCTGGCAATGACAGGTGTGAAGGTGTTCATGCGTTTAATGAAGTGCCATCAGAGCAGGGTGGTGAGAGTGTGGTATTGCAGCCTGCTCTCGTTAAAAATGTGTTACCACAGTCTGGTTTGAACAAAGGTGACATGTGCAATGTGTCGGTTGCTGAGCCACTCTGTCCCTCTGTAGCGCAAAGATAACAGACCAGGACAGATGGGCAAAAAGCCTGTTGGCTTTGTTGGTAAAAGTGGAGAGACATGATTTCTGCAGTGCCAGATGAAGGACCTGCAGAGCAACTTATACCTGTATGCAAGAGTGCACTTGCTGCTGCAGATGATGTTGCTCATGAGATGGAAGCGCCAAGTAAGGGCGAATGCACAGAGGTCATGTCTGTGATCCACTAAGGGCCTAATGATATGGTAATAAATGGTGCCGTGCCAAATGAGCTAGTGTTGGTGGAAGTGCGAGATGGCACAGCAATAAATGAAGTGATTGTAGTCACAGGTCCAAATGTTGTTTTATGCGATGATGGTCAGGGGTCAGGACAATTGCTGGCAGAGGATCTCATGCCAATGGGGTTTGTGTATAGTGAAGTTGCCATAGACAACCACTCTGCTGGGTGCAGTTCCTCTCCAGACACTGCCCTGCCAAACATGGGTGAAATGAAATATGACAAACGCATTGATATTTCTGACCATGATGAAAAATGCAGCACAATTTTTGATGGTTTGGTTACCATGGGTGATAAAAATTATGGCAGACCTGATGGTCAAGGTGATGCGATTTCTGCTAATCCTAAAAAACGTGTGGAGATAAATGGTGTGACTGACCTAGAAGAGGTAAAAGGTACAGCAGAATTGGTCCCCCTACAGGTTCAGGAGGGTAATTCTGGGGAAGGTTTCCTGAGGTTTGAAGAACTTCTAGGATCTGAGAAGGATCCTGGTAAACAATGGTTGGAGGGAAATAGTCCAAAGCTCAGCAAGGTATCACATAACTTAGAAACCTCAGAGTGGCAAGACAGTCAGGATGTCCTTCAGAGGGAGACTAGGACAAGGCTGCAGTCTTATGAGGATGTTAGTGATGAAACTGCCAGAATGAAGCATGCAATGTACATGGGGAAACAAGTGGCGCTAAGTTTGGACAGTAAGGGGGTGCCCATGCATAGAGCTCAGAGAGGGACCAGTGTCACCCCAATAAAAGAGCCCCCGCTTATCACTAAACAAGTGTTTAAAAATCTGATCCCTTCCAAATTAAAGAAAGGAAAAAGGGGTGGTCTATCGGAAAATGAGGGAGCCCTTGGTAACCTGAATGGTATCAGACCCTTAAAGCTCAGAAATCAACCTCTGGTGCAAAAAGGTGCCAAGAGTAGTAAACTCCCTACTGATGAGGTGGCTAGTGTAGGTCCAAGGGAAATAGAAAGACATCGCTTTTGGAAGCGTGCACGCAATAAGATATGGGAGTGTCTTTGCAGAGCCCGAGTAAACGTAGCAGGGGGATGTGGAGAAAGTCACCTGATGGGACAAGATTTGGCCCATGTGGGTGGTAGCTGGCATGGTCATGCCAAAGTGAGGAGGTTGGACTGGTGTGTTCCACCCTCTGGGTCAAAACAAGGGGGGGGGGTATGTGGTAGTGTGGTACCCCACCAGTGTAATGACCCAGAATTCTCAACTGGACAGGTTGAGGGGCTCAAGAGAGCTTATAATGTACAGAGGAAACTGGCGTTTCGGTTCTCCTCATTATTTAATAAAGTCCACTTTGGGACCTGGAGCCCGGGGATTTCGTAGAGATCCGGGTGGGATGAAATCCCCAGTCCTGGGTCCAGATTTTGAGATTTACCAGCACACTGACTGGTCAGGTGTGTGCTGGCCTATTTGTAGACACCTGACCATGGTTCTGGGCTCCACCCTCCCGAGGAGTCCAGGCTTGCAAGGGAGAACCCAGAGTGTGCAGGTGTGCACTGGAGTAGCTAGAGAAGCTGGAGTAGCTAGAGAGTGCAGGCTGCACTGTGAAACCCAGAGACCTGATTCGGCGTACACACAATCGTTTTTCCTGCCATTTTTTAAACTGACGTTTTTCTCGTCGTTTTTTTTTCATGTTTCCTCTCAAGCCTGTCTTGCGTACACACGATCATTTTAAAAAACGTTCAAGCAAAGCGCAGTGGTGTACAACACATACGACGGCACTATAAAGGGGAAGTTCCGTTCGGATGGCGCCACCCTTCATGTTAGTAAAGTTTGTTGAGCGACGATTCGCAATTTTCAGCCTCGTGCTTTTCAGTCCGTTACAGCGTGACGAATGTGCTATCTCCATTACAAACGCTAGTTTTACCAGAAAGAGCGCTCCCGTCTCATACTTGATTCTGAGCATGCGCGTTTTTTTCACCTCGTCAAAGCATACACACTATCGTTTTTCACGTCGTTAAAAAAAACGACATGAAAAACGACGTGAAAAAATAGAGCATGTTCGAAATTTTTAATGGCCGTTTTTCACGTCGTTAAAAATGCTCTGGAGCATACACACAATTGTTTTTAATGCCCATTTTTAAAAATGGCATTTTTAATGGCATGAAAAACGATTGTGTGTATGGGGCATGAGTCTGAGGTTGCTGACAGGTGTCAGGAGGGCTCCATGCGGGAGCCTGAGCAGTGGTGCTGCTGCTGAAGAGAGCCAGGCGGCTCTGTATTTTCATTTGCACTTTTGCATGTGTGAGCCAGGAGGCTGAACATACTACCATTTTATGTTGATGGTGAAAACCCCCTGCGAGGAAAACCACATTTGTTTTCATTTCTGGAACTTTGTTTGATTTTCTTTAATAAAAGTGGGCCAACAAGCCCTCAAAAGGAAACATTTGTGTGGGACTGTTCTCGCTAGCGGGTGCTACACTTGAGCTAACAACCCCCAAACATTACAGCACTCATTTCAATATTTTCTGGGAATTTCCTTCTATTAGTTCATTTTGGACGCCCATTTCCCCTTGAATCCCATGCAATATCTATTGGGGATTTATTTTTTAGGCATCTCTAAAAATGTAGGAAGGTTGATATCTTATATCTTATTGGCTGCTAAGCGGGTTATACCCAGATGTTGGTTATCTACGACTCCCCATACCGTCTCACAATTTCTCAATACAATGGCAGATATACGTAGGATGGAACATTTGAATGCATTGATTGATGACGCTTTTCCACGATTTTATAAAGTTTGGAAAGTATGGGATGATTCTGAGTATTGCACTGAAGGTACCCATTTGATATGATAGGCATTCGTATCTTATACAATTGATACTATACAGGGTAGTTCTAGTTCAGGATGAGTTTTAAGTTCTCCATAGTGCCAATTTTCTTTTTTTTTCCTTCTGTAATGTTTTCCTTCCCCTTCACTGCCTTAAAGCAGAGGTTCGCCCACCACTGCAAAAACGAAAAGCCAGCAGCTACACATACTGTAGCTGCTGACTTTTAATGATTGGACACTTACCTGTCCTGGAGTCCAGCAATATCGGCACTGCAGCTTATGTTTCCATCAGCTGTCGGGTGCATGCTGCCTCCATTGTGAGTAAGGGAACCCAGCAGTGAAGCCTTACGGCTTTACACCGGAAACCCTACTGCACATGCATGAGGCTCTGCTCCTCTCTCCTACTGGCCCGGCAGCTTGGGAAGGAGGAGGGAGCCCAGGCAGTGAGGCTCCCGGAAGTCGAAACAGGATACCTGTGAAAGACAGGTATCCTGTCCCCCCCTCCCCCCGAAAGGTGCCAAATGTGGCACCGGAGGGGAGAAGGAGTTCAACGCGCGGAAGTTCCACTTTTGGGTGGAACTCCGCTTTAATTTTTTTTTAAATCTTTTACCCATTTAACCCTGCATTGTATGGTATACTACATTTGTATAACTGAAGTCTAGACATGATTTCTTACGATCTGCGTGTACTATGCTTTTGAAGTCTCACATTTTATTGTATATGTGACAGTTATTTTATTTTTTGAAATGTCCTATGTGGTATTTAACTTTGTAAGCTTTGCAAAATTTCTATAAATAAACAATAAAAAATAAAAAAACTGCACAGGATTTAAAAAGTGTTCAAGCATCATGGGCCGGATGCATAGCACTCACTAGGATGTACCTCTTACCTCATATACTGTATGAAGGGATGAGCTCGGTGTTCGAATCGAACATACGTTCAACTCGACCATCGGCTGTTCGTATCGTTCAACGAAGATCGAACGATTTGGGCCGTTCGCGCCCAATTCGAGTGACGCGAACGGCCCACAATACACTGCGCCATCGCAGTGCAATCCCGGCGCTGTGATTGGCCAAGCATGCACTGTGACCCCACATGCTTGGCCAATCACAGCGCCGGCAGCGAGGAGAGCCATAATTGGCCACAGGCAGGATGCCTGAGGCCAATTATAGCTCAGGGGGCTTTAGTACATGCCCCACACTATAAAAGGCCACCAGCGCGGCGGCCTTGTGTAGTGTGTTCCGGCGTGCAGGGAGAGAGAAGGATAGGCAGGGACAGTGTCTTTGCTATTTGTTCATTAACCTTGTGTGCAGGGAGAGAGAAGGATAGGCAGGGACAGGTTCTTTGCTAAACCTTGTGCATTTACAGCGTGTTGGCGTGCAGGGACAGAGAAGGATAGGCAGGGGACAGTGTCAGTGTCATTTTTGCTAAGCCTCCTGCACAGTATACACCTGAAGCTAGCCCTTATTGCTGTGTTTTCCTGTTGTGTAACACAGGCAGGCATCTGCAGCACTTACAGCGGGCGTAGTGTGCCTCCTGCACAATATACACCTGAAGCTAGCCCTTATTGCTCGTGGTTTTTTTCTTTTGTGTTACACTAACCGGCATCTGCAGCACTTACAATGGGCGTAGTGTGCCTCCTGCACAGGGCTGGCCCAAGACATTGTGCTGCCTGGGCCCAAAAATGAAATGCTGCCCCCCCCCAAAAAAAAATCCTACGCCCATCCTGCAAAGAGACATTTTCATAAAGCAAAGAGACATGCCCCTCCTGCAAAGAGACATGCCCCCTCCTGCAAAGAGACATGCCCCTTCCTGCAAAGGGAATTGTGTAGCATCACGAAAGCTCCCCCTTTCTCTCCACTGCCACCAACCAGCTACGCTCTGATCTCAGCTCAGTGATGCAACATGCTGCAACAGCAGCGCTGCAGTGGCGGCTAGGGTGACCACATTTCCAAACTGCCATTCAGGGATACCCCCCTTCCTTCCCAAAAAAAGATGTATTAGCACTTAAATCATCCTAACATTATGATTGATATGGTGTCAGGATGATCAAATCACATTATTTCTATTATTATTACATTGTAATATATAATGAAATAGTTCAACTCACCATAATGCTGAATCAGTGGGAGCCCCTGAGCTTGTCACTTTCCACCATTCCACCAGATGCAGCTTGTTACTTGCCACCGTTGCCTGCCACCAGATGCACTGTGCCAATTGCCTTCCAAAGCTGTGTCACTTGCCACCTATAGCCTGCCACCAGTTGCAGCTGTGCCACTTGCCACCCATAGCCTGCCACAAGATGCAGCGTGTCACTTGTCACCATTGCCTGTCACCAGATGCAGTGTGTCACTTGTCACCAATGCCTGTCACCAGATGCAGTGTGTCACTTGTCACCATTGCCTGTCACCAGATGCAGCGTGTCACTTGTCACCATTGCCTGTCACCAAATGCAGTGTGTCACTTGTCACCAATGCCTGTCATCAGATGCAGCGTGTCACTTGTCACCATTGCCTGTCACCAAATGCGTGTCACTTGTCACCAATGCCTGTCACCAGATGCAGCGTGTCACTTGTTACCATTGCCTGGCACCAAATGCAGCGTGTCACTTGTCACCAATGCCTGTCACCAGATGCAGCGTGTCACTTGTCACCATTGCCTGTCACCAAATGCAGTGTGTCACTTGTCACCAATGCCTGTCACCAGATGCAGCGTATCACTTGTTACCATTGCCTGTCACCAAATGCAGTGTGCCACTTGTCACCAATGCCTGTCACCAGATGCAGCGTGTCACTTGTCACCATTGCCTGTCACCAAATGCAGTGTGTCACTTGTCACCAATGCCTGTCACCAGATGCAGCGTGTCACTTGTCACCATTGCCTGTCACCAAATGTAGTGTGTCACTTGTCACCAATGCCTGTCACCAGATGCAGCGTGTCACTTGTTACCATTGCCTGTCACCAAATGCAGCGTGTCACTTGTCACCAATGCCTGTCACCAGATGCAGCGTGTCACTTGTCACCATTACCTGTCACCAAATGCAGTGTGTCACTTGTCACCAATGCCTGTCACCAGATGCAGCGTGTCACTTGTTACCATTGCCTGTCACCAAATGCAGTGTGCCACTTGTCACCAATGCCTGTCACTAGATGCAGCGTGTCACTTGTCACCATTGCCTGTCACAAAATGCAGTGTGTCACTTGTCACCAATGCCTGTCACTAGATGCAGCTTGTCACTTGTTACCATTGCCTGTCACCAAATGCAGCGTGTCACTTGTTACCAATGCCTGTCACCAAATGCAGTGTGTCACTTGTCACCAATGCCTGTCACCAGATGCAGCGTGTCACTTGTTACCATTGCCTGTCACCAAATGTGTGTCACTTGTTACTAATGCCTGTCACCAGATGCAGCGTGTCACTTGTTACCATTGCCTGTCACCAAATGCAGCATGTCACTTGTTACCATTGCCTGTCACCAGATGCAGCGTGTCACTTGTTACCATTGCCTGTCACTAGATGCAGTGTGTCACTTGTCACCAATGCCTGTCACCAGATGCAGCGTGTCACTTGTTACCATTGCCTGTCACCAAATGCAGAGTGTCACTTGTTACCATTGCCTGTCACCAAATGCAGTGTGTCACTTGTCACCAATGCCTGTCACCAGATGCAGCGTGTCACTTGTTACCATTGCCTGTCACCAAATGTGTGTCACTTGTCACCAATGCCTGTCACCAGATGCAGCGTGTCACTTGTCACCATTACCTGTCACCAAATGCAGTGTGTCACTTGTCACCAATGCCTGTCACCAGATGCAGCGTGTCACTTGTTACCATTGCCTGTCACCAAATGCAGTGTGCCACTTGTCACCAATGCCTGTCACTAGATGCAGCGTGTCACTTGTCACCATTGCCTGTCACAAAATGCAGTGTGTCACTTGTCACCAATGCCTGTCACCAGATGCAGCTTGTCACTTGTTACCATTGCCTGTCACCAAATGCAGCGTGTCACTTGTTACCAATGCCTGTCACCAAATGCAGTGTGTCACTTGTCACCAATGCCTGTCACCAGATGCAGCGTGTCACTTGTTACCATTGCCTGTCACCAAATGTGTGTCACTTGTTACTAATGCCTGTCACCAGATGCAGCGTGTCACTTGTTACCATTGCCTGTCACCAAATGCAGCATGTCACTTGTTACCATTGCCTGTCACCAGATGCAGCGTGTCACTTGTTACCATTGCCTGTCACCAGATGCAGTGTGTCACTTGTCACCAATGCCTGTCACCAGATGCAGCGTGTCACTTGTTACCATTGCCTGTCACCAAATGCAGCGTGTCACTTGTTACCATTGCCTGTCACCAAATGCAGTGTGTCACTTGTCACCAATGCCTGTCACCAGATGCAGCGTGTCACTTGTTACCAATGCCTGTCACCAAATGTGTGTCACTTGTCACCAATGCCTGTCACCAAATGCAGTGTGTCACTTGTTACCATTGCCTGTCACCAAATGCAGCGTGTCACTTGTTACCAATGCCTGTCACCAAATGCAGTGTGTCACTTGTCACCAATGCCTGTCACCAGATGCAGTGTGTCACTTGTTACCATTGCCTGTCACCAAATGTGTGTCACTTGTCACCAATGCCTGTCACCAAATGCAGCGTGTCACTTGTTACCATTGCCTGTCACCAAATGCAGTGTGTCACTTGTCACCAATGCCTGTCACCAGATGCAGCGTGTCACTTGTTACCATTGCCTGTCACCAAATGCAGTGTGTCACTTGTCACCAATGCCTGTCACCAGATGCAGCGTGTCACTTGTTACCATTGCCTGTCACCAAATGTGTGTCACTTGTCACCAATGCCTGTCACCAAATGCAGCGTGTCACTTGTTACCATTGCCTGTCACCAAATGCAGTGTGTCACTTGTCACTAATGCCTGTCACCAAATGCAGTGTGCCAATTGTTACCATTGCCTGTCACCAAATGCAGTGTGCCACTTGTTACCATTGCCTGTCACCAAATGCAGTGTGTCACTTGTCACCAATGCCTGTCACCAAATGCAGTGTGCCACTTGTTAACATTGCCTGTCACCAAATGCAGAGTGTCACTTGTTACCATTGCCTGTCACCAAATGCAGAGTGTCACTTGTCACCAATGCCTGTCACCAAATGCAGCGTGTCACTTGTTACCATTGCCTGTCACCAAATGCAGCGTGTCACTTGTCACCAATACCTGTCACCAAATGCAGCGTGTCACTTGTTACCATTGCCTGTCACCAGATGCAGCGTGTCACTTGTCACCATTGCCTGTCACCAAATGCAGCGTGTCACTTGTCACCAATGCCTGTCACCAAATGCAGCGTGTCACTTGTTTCCATTGCCTGTCACCAGATGCAGCGTGTCACTTGTCACCATTGCCTGTCACCAAATGCAGCGTGTCACTTGTCACCAATGCCTGTCACCAAATGCAGCGTGTCACTTGTTTCCATTGCCTGTCACCAAAAGCAGCGTGTCACTTGTTACCATTGCCTGTCACCAAATGCAGCGTGTCACTTGTCACCAATGCCTGTCACCAAATGCAGCGTGTCACTTGTTACCATTGCCTGTCACCAAATGCAGCGTGTCACTTGTTACCATTGCCTGTCACCAGATGCAGCGTGTCACTTGTCACCAATGCCTGTCACCAAATGCAGCGTGTCACTTGTTACCATTGCCTGTCACCAGATGCAGCGTGTCACTTGTCACCAATGCCTGTCACCAAATGCAGCCTGTCACTCATAGCCTGGCTCTCTCTCCCTCCCTTCCCTTCAGCTTTGCATGCTGGGGGCTGCAGTTTCCCCCCTAGAATTGCCACTATTGTCTGTCACCAAATGCAGCGTGTCACTTGTTACCATTGCCTGTCACCAAATGCAGTGTGTCACTTGTCACCAATGCCTGTCACCAGATGCAGCGTGTCACTTGTTACCATTGCCTGTCACTAAATGGAGTGTGTCACTTGTCACCAATGCCTGTCACCAGATGCAGCGTGTCACTTGTTACCATTGCCTGTCACCAAATGTGTGTCACTTGTCACCAATGCCTGTCACCAGATGCAGCGTGTCACTTGTTACCATTGCCTGTCACCAAAAGCAGTGTGCCACGTGTTACCAATGCCTGTCACCAGATGCAGCGTGTCACTTGTCACCATTGCCTGTCACCTTATGCAGTGTGTCACTTGTCACCAATGCCTGTCACCAGATGAAGCGTGTCACTTGTTACCATTGCCTGTCACCAGTTGCAGCGTGTCACTTGTTACCATTGCCTGTCACCAAATGCAGCGTGTCACTTGTCACCAATGCCTGTCACCAGATGCAGCGTGTCACTTGTCACCATTGCCTGTCACCAAATGCAGTGTTTTACTTGTCACCATTGCCTGTCACCAAATGCAGCGTGTCACTTGTCACAAATGCCTGTCACCAGATGCAGTGTGTCACTTGTCACCATTGCCTGTCACCAAATGCAGTGTGTCACTTGTCACCAATGCCTGTCACCAGATGCAGCGTGTCACTTGTTACCATTGCCTGTCATCAAATGCAGTGTGCCACTTGTCACCAATGCCTGTCACCAGATGCAGCATGTCACTTGTCACCATTGCCTGTCACAAAATGCAGTGTGTCACTTGTCACCAATGCCTGTCACCAGATGCAGCGTGTCACTTGTTACCATTGCCTGTCACCAAATGCAGCGTGTCACTTGTTACCAATGCCTGTCACCAAATGCAGTGTGTCACTTGTCACTAATGCCTGTCACCAGATGCAGCGTGTCACTTGTTATCATTGCCTGTCACCAAATGTGTGTCACTTGTTACCAATTTCTGTCACCAGATGCAGCGTGTCACTTGTTACCATTGACTGTCACCAAATGCAGCGTGTCACTTGTTACCATTGCCTGTCACAAAATGCAGCGTGTCACTTGTTACCATTGCCTGTCACCAGATGCAGCGTGTCACTTGTTACCATTGCCTGTCACCAGATGCAGTGTGTCACTTGTTACCAATGCCTGTCACCAGATGCAGCGTGTCACTTGTTATCATTGCCTGTCACCAAATGTGTGTCACTTGTTACCAATTTCTGTCACCAGATGCAGCGTGTCACTTGTTACCATTGACTGTCACCAAATGCAGCGTGTCACTTGTTACCATTGCCTGTCACAAAATGCAGCGTGTCACTTGTTACCATTGCCTGTCACCAGATGCAGCGTGTCACTTGTCACCAATGCCTGTCACCAGATGCAGCGTGTCACTTGTTACCATTGCCTGTCACCAAATGCAGTTTGTCACTTGTCACCAATGCCTGTCACGAAATGCAGTGTGTCACTTGTTACCAATGCCTGTCACCAAATGCAGTGTGTCACTTGTCACTAATGCCTGTCACCAGATGCAGCGTGTCACTTGTTATCATTGCCTGTCACCAAATGTGTGTCACTTGTTACCAATTTCTGTCACCAGATGCAGCGTGTCACTTGTTACCATTGACTGTCACCAAATGCAGCGTGTCGCTTGTTACCATTGCCTGTCACCAGATGCAGCGTGTCACTTGTTACCATTGCCTGTCACCAGATGCAGCGTGTCACTTGTCACCAATGCCTGTCACCAGATGCAGCGTGTCACTTGTTACCATTGCCTGTCACCAAATGCAGTTTGTCACTTGTCACCAATGCCTGTCACGAAATGCAGTGTGTCACTTGTTACCAATGCCTGTCACCAAATGCAGTGTGTCACTTGTCACCAATGCCTGTCACCAGATGCAGTGTGTCACTTGTTACCATTGCCTGTCACCAAATGTGTGTCACTTGTCACCAATGCCTGTCACCAAATGCAGCGTGTCACTTGTTACCATTGCCTGTCACCAGATGCAGCGTGTCACTTGTTACCATTGCCTGTCACCAAATGTGTGTCACTTGTCACCAATGCCTTTCACCAGATGCAGTGTGTCACTTGTCACCAAAGCCTGTCACCAAATGCAGCGTGTCACTTGTTACCATTGCCTGTCACCAAATGTGTGTCACTTGTCACCAATGCCTGTCACCAAATGCAGCGTGTCACTTGTTACCATTGCCTGTCACCAAATGCAGCGTGTCACTTGTTACCATTGCCTGTCACCAAATGCAGCATGTCACTTGTTACCATTGCCTGTCACCAGATGCAGCGTGTCACTTGTCACCAATGCCTGTCACCAAATGCAGCGTGTCACTTGTTACCATTGCCTGTCACCAAATGCAGCGTGTCACTTGTCACCAATGCCTGTCACCAAATGCAGTGTGCCACTTGTTACCATTGCATGTCACCAAATGCAGTGTGTCACTTGTCACCAATGCCTGTCACCAAATGCAGTGTGTCACTTGTTACCATTGCCTGTCACCAAATGCAGCGTGTCACTTGTCACCAATGCCTGTCACTAAATGCAGTGTGTCACTTGTTACCATTGCCTGTCACCAGATGCAGTGTGCCACTTGTTACCATTGCCTGTCACCAAATGCAGCATGTCACTTGTTACCATTGCCTGTCACCAAATGCAGTGTGTCACTTGTCACTAATGCCTGTCACCAGATGCAGCGTGTCACTTGTTATCATTGCCTGTCACCAAATGTGTGTCACTTGTTACCAATGCCTGTCACCAGATGCAGCGTGTCACTTGTTACCATTGACTGTCACCAAATGCAGCGTGTCACTTGTTACCATTGCCTGTCACAAAATGCAGCGTGTCACTTGTTACCATTGCCTGTCACCAGATGCAGCGTGTCACTTGTTACCATTGCCTGTCACCAGATGCAGCGTGTCACTTGTCACCATTGCCTGTCACCAAATGCAGTGTTTTACTTGTCACCATTGCCTGTCACCAAATGCAGCGTGTCACTTGTCACAAATGCCTGTCACCAGATGCAGTGTGTCACTTGTCACCATTGCCTGTCACCAAATGTGTGTCACTTGTCACCAATGCCTGTCACAAAATGCAGTGTGTCACTTGTTACCATACCCTGTCACCAAATGCAGCGTGTCACTTGTTACCAATGCCTGTCACCAAATGCAGTGTGTCACTTGTCACCAATGCCTGTCACCAGATGCAGAGTGTCACTTGTTACCATTGCCTGTCACCAAATGTGTGTCACTTGTCACCAATGCCTGTCACCAAATGCAGCGTGTCACTTGTTACCATTGCCTGTCACCAGATGCAGTGTGTCACTTGTTACCATTGCCTGTCACCAAATGTGTGTCACTTGTCACCAATGCCTGTCACCAGATGCAGTGTGTCACTTGTCACCAAAGCCTGTCACCAAATGCAGCGTGTCACTTGTTACCATTGCCTGTCACCAAATGTGTCTCACTTGTCACCAATGCCTGTCACCAAATGCAGCGTGTCACTTGTTACCATTGCCTGTCACCAAATGCAGCGTGTCACTTGTTACCATTGCCTGTCACCAAATGCAGCGTGTCACTTGTTACCATTGCCTGTCACCAGATGCAGCGTGTCACTTGTCACCAATGCCTGTCACCAAATGCAGCATGTCACTTGTTACCAATGCCTGTCACCAGATGCAGCGTGTCACTTGTTACCATTGACTGTCACCAAATGCAGCGTGTCACTTGTTACCATTGCCTGTAGTGATGAGCCGAACACCCCCGGGTTCGGTTCGCACCAGAACCCGCGAACGGACCGAAAGTTCGTACGAACATTAGAACCCTATTAAATACAATGGATGCGAACGTTCGAATTCTAAAGTGCTAATTATAACAACTATTATGCATGTTATTGTCCTAAAAAGGGTTTGGGAACCCGGGTTGTGCACCAGGGGACATGTATCAATGCAAAAAGAAGTTTTAAAAACGTTCGTTTTTCGGGAGCAGTCATTTTAATGATGCATAAAGTGAAAAAAAAGTCAAATATTCCTTTAAATATCGTACCTGGGGGGTGTCTAAAGTATGCCTGTGAAGTGCCACGTGTTTCCCGTGTTTAGAACTGTCCCTGCACAAAATGACACTTCTAAAGGAAAAAAAAGCCATTTAAAACTGCTTGCGGCTTTAATGTAATGTCTGGTCCCGGTAATATGGATGAAAATCTTTAAGAAAAATGGCATAGCTACCCCATGACCCCCCCCCCTACCCCAGCCCATTACCAGCCCCTTTGGGTCTTGTATGGATATTAAGGGGAACCCCGCACATAAAATAAAAAAGGCCCTATATACTCTGAACAGCCGTATACAGGCGGTGCATACAAGACAGGGACTGTAGGTTTGTTCTTATGTAGAATCTGTTTGTAATTTTGAACAGGTACATTGTTTAAGTGTAGCTCCAGCCCAAAAATCTATTTTTAAACTTTTTGGAAAACATAGGTAAGGGTTATCACCCCTGTAACATTTGTTTTGCTGTCTGTGCCCCTGTTCAGAACATTTCACCTCACTTTCCGTCCCAATGACAACTGTTTTTGAAATGTGGTGTTTTTCTTGAAACAAGGATTGCTGATAAAGCATCAGTACAGAGGAGACACCTTTCTCCCATATTAATTCTTACAGGAGAGAATTTTCCTTCCAAGGGGTAGATTTGCTCTCACTTCCTGTTGTCTTCTTGCGTTTGCAAGTAGGAGTCGTTTGTAAGTTGGATGTTTGAAAGTAGGGACCTGCCGTATATACTCTGCAGAAATAGGCCCCTTAGTTGTTGGTGTTGGCACAACACTGTAAGCACTCACAGTTACTCTTGGTTGGTGCTGGAACTCCCTGCTGTCAACTATTATATCAGGAATTTTAATTACATATAATTGTTGAACAGTGGTAGTAAAAATTGGGCCTTTGATGGTGGTGCTGGTGCCACAACACTGTAAGCCCTGACAGTTACTCTTGGTGGGTGCAGCAATGGGCCCTTCTGTGAATTATTAGATCAATAATTGTAATTGCATGCCCCTGTTGAACAGGGGCTGAAAAATTGGGCCTTTCGTGGTGGTGGTGGTGGTGGTGGTGTTGCCACAACACTGTAAGCCCTCAGAGTTACTCTTGGTGGGTGCAGGAATGGGCCCTGCTGTGAATTATTAGATCAAGAATTGTAATTACATGCCCCTTTTGAACAGGGGCTGAAAAATTGGGCCTTTCGTGGTGGTGGTGGTGGTGGCGTTGCCACAACACTGTAAGCCCTCAGAGTTACTCTTGGTGGGTGCAGGAATGGGCCCTGCTGTGAATTATTAGATCAAGAATTGTAATTACATGCCCCTTTTGAACAGGGGCTGAAAAATTGGGCCTTTCGTGGTGGTGGTGGTGGTGGCGTTGCCACAACACTGTAAGCCCTCAGAGTTACTCTTGGTGGGTGCAGCAATGGGCCCTGCTGTGAATTATTAGATCAAGAATTGTAATTACATGCCCCTTTTGAACAGGGGCTGAAAAATTGGGCCTTTCGTGGTGGTGGTGGTGGTGGCGTTGCCACAACACTGTAAGCCCTCAGAGTTACTCTTGGTGGGTGCAGGAATGGGCCCTGCTGTGAATTATTAGATCAAGAATTGTAATTACATGCCCCTTTTGAACAGGGGCTGAAAAATTGGGCCTTTCGTGGTGGTGGTGGTGGTGGCGTTGCCACAACACTGTAAGCCCTCAGAGTTACTCTTGGTGGGTACAGCAATGGGCCCTGCTGTGAATTATTAGATCAAGAATTGTAATTACATGCCCCTGTTGAACAGGGGCTGAAAAATTGGGCCTTAGGCACTGGTGGCACAACACTACAACCCCTCACAGATACTGTACTTGGAGCACAGCAATGAGCCCTGTTGCAAAGTATTGCTTCAAAAATTGTAATGACACGCCCCTGTTAAACAGGGGCTTGAAAAATTGGGCCCTAGGCACTGGTGCCACAACACTCCAACCCCTCACAGATACTGTACTTGGAGCACAGCAATGAGCCCTATGGCAAATTATTGCTAAAAAAATTGTAATTACACGCCCCTGTAAAACAGGGGCTGAAAAATTGGGCGTTAGGCACTGGTGGCGGCACCCATAAAAAAATGATCTTCCAAGCTATCATCATCAATCGTATCATTGAGGACTCGGAGGAGGAGGATAGCCAGTCAACATAACAGCACAGGCACTCAGCATCAGCATCAGTCTTGAAGGGATGTGACATGTTAAAATCAATTAGTCTGTTATATCAGCATCAGGTGTGTGGTAGCTGGTGGTGATCCAAGACTGGTTCATCTTGATGAAAGTCAGTCGATCAACCGAGTCGGTGGACAGGCGCACCCTGTGATCTGTGACAAATCCTCCAGCAGCACTGAATGTGCGTTCCGAAAGAACGCTGGATGCAGGACAGGCCAGTAGCTCAATTGCATACTGTGCAAGCTCTGGCCAGTGATCCATCCTCAAGACCCAGTAAGCCAGAGGATTTTCGGTGGGGAAGGTGTCCAAGTCTGACCTTGCCCCTAGATATTCCTGCACCATGTTTATCAGACGCTGGCGATGGTTGCTGGAACCGATCATACTTTGGGGCTGCGGACTAAAGAATTGTCTGAACGCATCGGTCAGACGGCCACCTTCCCCACCGCTCCTTCTTTGACTGCCCGAAGCCTCAGCAACTCGTTGTCCAGGACCAGGAGTTTGTAACCTCCCAGTCTCTGGGAACGCGTTGCACAGACCTTTCTGCAAGGCCTCCTGGAGTTGTCTCATCCTCTGCTCCCTCTGCGACGGTAACATAAGGTCCGCAACCTTACCCTTGTACCGTGGATCAAGGAGAGTGGCCAGCCAGTAATGGTCCCTCTCCTTGATCCGAAGAATACGAGGATCCTTCCGCAGACTTTGCAGGATCAGGGAGGCCATGCAGCGTAGGTTTGCTGAGGCATTCGCTCCGGAGTCCTCTGGGTCACTAAGGACGACATGATCCGCAGCCACCTCCTCCCAGCCACGTACAAGTCCACTGGTTTCTTGGGACTGTAAATCATCCCTAAAAGACTGCTGCTGATGATGCTGAGTGCCAGCCTCCACCTCCATGCTGACACAATCCTCCTCCTCCTCCTCCTCCTCCTCCTCGTCCTCTTCCTGTGCAATGGGTGGGACAGAAGGAACACTGTCTGGGTAAAGGGGGCCTTGAGAGGCAAGGAAGTCCTCCTCTTCCTGCCTCTGTTCTGCCTCAAGTGCCCTGTCCATTATTCCACGCAGCGTGTGCTCCAACAGGTGGACAAGAGGTACAGTGTCACTGATGCATGCACTGTCACTGCTCACCATCCTCGTGGCCTCCTCAAATGGTGCCAGGACAGTGCATGCATCCCTGATCATGCCCCACTGGCGTGGAGAAAAAAAACCAAGCTCCCCTGACCCTGTCCTGGTGCCGTAGTCGCACAGGTACTCATTGATGGCCCTCTGCTGCGTGTGCAGCCGCTGCAGCATGGCCAACGTTGAGTTCCACCTGGTGGGCATGTCACATATAAGGCGGTTCTTGGCCAGGTTCACCTCCTTTTGCAGCTCAGCCAGGCGAGCACTGGCATTATAAGATCTGCGGAAATGCACACAGACTTTCCTGGCCTGCCTCAGGACATCCTGTAAGCCCGGGTACCTGCCCAAGAACCGCTGCACCACCAGGTTAAGGATGTGAGCCACACAGGGCACATGGGTCAGTTGTCCCTGTCGGAGGGCGGAGAGGAGGTTGGTGCCATTGTCGCAAACCACCATTCCTGGCTTAAGCTGGCGTGGCGTCAACCACCTCTCGGCCTGGCCCTGCAGAGCAGACAGGACCTCTGCCCCAGTGTGGCTTCTGTCCCCCAAACACACCAGCGCAAGCACGGCATGGCATCTTTTTGCCTGCGTACTTGCGTAGCCCCTTGAACGGCTACGGAGCACCGCTGATTCATAGGACAAACCACAGGAAGAGGCCATGGAGGAAGAAGAAGAGGAGGGGGTGGAGGAGAGAGGTGTGTCACAACCAGTAGTAGCATTTTGGAGGCGTGGCGGTGGAACAACCTCCAACACTACTGCACCTTGTCCTGCATCCTTCCCAGCTGCCAAAAGAGTGACCCAATGGGCCGTGAAAGAAAGGTAACGTCCCTGTCCATGCCTGCTGGACCATGAGTCAGCGGTAATATGCACCTTACCGCTGACCGCCCTGTCCAGCGAGGCCAAGACATTGCCTTCCACATGCCGGTAGAGAGCCGGAATAGCCTTCCGTGAGAAAAAGTGGCGTTTGGGAACCTGCCACTGAGGAACCGCACATTGCACAAACTCACGGAAGGGGGCCGAGTCTACCAACTGAAAAGGCAGCAGTTGAAGCGCTAGCAATTTAGCCAAGCTAGCATTCAACCGCTGGGCATGTGGATGGCTGGGAGTGAACTTCTTCCGACGGTCCAGCAGCTGGGGCAGGGAAATTTGCCTGCTAGAATCGGACGTCGGTGTACTGCTAGCAGAGTGGCCGCAAGTACTTGGCTGTGACACACCTAATTCTACACCTTCATTCCTCTCAGTGCATGTTTCAGAGAGGACTGAAGTTATAGTGGGGTTGGAGATCCCAGCTGATGCGGTGCAAGGAGAGGTCCGCTTTGTTCTTTGGTGTGGGTCTTTGAGGTAGGCTTGCCAACGAGCTGCATGGCAGGTCAACATATGTCTGGTTAGGCATGTGGTACCCAAGCGGCTGATGTTTTGGCCACGCGATATACGCTTGAGACATATGTTGCAAACAGCAGCTGTGCGATCTGATGCACTAGCCTCAAAAAAGGCCCACACCAAAGAACTTTTTGAATGACGGGCAGAGGCAGCGCCCTGCACAGGCGGAGCTCTGCGGTGTGATTCCGTCGGTGTACTGCCCTTACGCTGGCCACCAAAGGGCATCCTGCCTCGTTGGAGATGTGCCTCCTCCTCATCCTCCTCCTCTCTCCTATTAGGCACCCACGTGGAGTCAGTGACCTCATCATCCCCTCCCTCCTCATCACTGGAGCCAATCTGGCAGTATGCTGCAGCTGCTGGAACATGACTGCCAGATTGGTGTCCTTCTTGAGCATCCCCTCTGTCTGCTCTCACGCTACTGCCTTCCTGTAGCTGGGTTTCATCATCAGACCCTTCGAAACGCTGGGCATCCTCCTGGAGCATGTACCCAACACTGTGCTCAAACAGTTCGGGGGACACCTCAGGAGGAGGACATGGTGGGTCTAGGGAAGGAGTGACTGATGATGAGTCTGACATTGATACCAGGGAAGAGGACGCTTTGGCAGCTGCTTTTCCAGTACCCTGAGCCTGGGTGAGAGAGGAGGAGGAGGAGGGCTTGGTCATCCACTCTACCAAGTCTTCGGCATGATGTGGCTCAACATGTCCAGCTGCCGAAAAGAAGGACAAGCGTGTCCCATGGCCATGTGCTGATGACAATGCACCGCGTCCACGACCAGCACTGTTGCCCCCAGACACAGAGCCTGCTTGCCCTCTTTTATTGCCTCCTGACTGTCTGCCTCTCCTTGTTTGCCTTCCAGACATTCTAATAGATGGCCTGCAGGGAGATGGGAAAAAAGCAATAAGGGCTACCTTCAGGTGTCCTTCTCTGTCCCTTTACTTAAGGATTTCTAAATATGGTTGAGGATGATTGCTTTTGCACAGAATAGCACAACGACAATTTCCCTGACTGTCCAAAAAACAAGGATTTCAAAGATGGTTGATGAGGAATGCTTTAGCACACTATAGCACAAGGAGAATTTCCCTCACTGTCCTTCCCTGTCCCTAGAAACAAGGATTATCACAGTGAAAGAAACTGACACTCTTCCTACCTATAGTTTTCTGTCCCTAGAAAAAATGTTTTTTTAAAGCACACTATAGCACAAGGAGAATTTCCCTCACTGTCCTTCCCTGTCCCTAGAAACAAGGATTATCACAGTGAAAGAAACTGACACTCTTCCTACCTATAGTTTTCTGTCCCTAGAAAAAATGTTTTTTTAAAGCACACTATAGCACAAGGAGAATTTCCCTCACTTTCCTTCCCTGTCCCTAGAAACAAGGATTATCACAGTGAAAGAAACTGACACTCTTCCTACCTATAGTTTTCTGTCCCTAGAAAAAATGTTTTTTTAAAGCACACTATAGCACAAGGAGAATTTCCCTCACTTTCCTTCCCTGTCCCTAGAAACAAGGATTATCACAGTGAAAGAAACTGACACTCTTCCTACCTATAGTTTTCTGTCCCTAGAAAAAATGTTTTTTTAAAGCACACTATAGCACAAGGAGAATTTCCCTCACTGTCCTTCCCTGTCCCTAGAAACAAGGATTATCACAGTGAAAGAAACTGACACTCTTCCTACCTATAGTTTTCTGTCCCTAGAAAAAATGTTTTTTTAAAGCACACTATAGCACAAGGAGAATTTCCCTCACTTTCCTTCCCTGTCCCTAGAAACAAGGATTATCACAGTGAAAGAAACTGACACTCTTCCTACCTATAGTTTTCTGTCCCTAGAAAAAATGTTTTTTTAAAGCACACTATAGCACAAGGAGAATTTCCCTCACTGTCCTTCCCTGTCCCTAGAAACAAGGATTATCACAGTGAAAGAAACTGACACTCTTCCTACCTATAGTTTTCTGTCCCTAGAAAAAATGTTTTTTTAAAGCACACTATAGCACAAGGAGAATTTCCCCTCACTTTCCTTCCCTGTCCCTAGAAACAAGGATTATCACAGTGAAAGAAACTGACATTCTTCCTACCTATAGTTTTCTGTCCCTAGAAAAAATGTTTTTTTAAAGCACACTATAGCACAAGGAGAATTTCCCTCACTTTCCTTCCCTGTCCCTAGAAACAAGGATTATCACAGTGAAAGAAACTGACACTCTTCCTACCTATAGTTTTCTGTCCCTAGAAAAAATGTTTTTTTAAAGCACACTATAGCACAAGGAGAATTTCCCTCACTTTCCTTCCCTGTCCCTAGAAACAAGGATTATCACAGTGAAAGAAACTGACACTCTTCCTACCTATAGTTTTCTGTCCCTAGAAAAAATGTTTTTTTAAAGCACACTATAGCACAAGGAGAATTTCCCTCACTTTCCTTCCCTGTCCCTAAAAACAAGGATTATCACAGTGAAAGAAACTGACACTCTTCCTACCTATAGTTTTCTGTCCCTAGAAAAAATGTTTTTTTAAAGCACACTATAGCACAAGGAGAATTTCCCTCACTGTCCTTCCCTGTCCCTAGAAACAAGGATTATCACAGTGAAAGAAACTGACTCTCTTCCTACCTATAGTTTTCTGTCCCTAGAAAAAATGTTTTTTTTTAAAGCACACTATAGCACAAGGAGAATTTCCCTCACTTTCCTTCCCTGTCCCTAGAAACAAGGATTATCACAGTGAAAGAAACTGACACTCTTCCTACTGTGAGGGGGTTAGCTCGGCAGCGGGTGTGTGTGACCCCCGGGATGGGCTCCCCACCCAAAACAGGCCCAGCAAACGGAGGTTGTGGTTTTCAAAATCAAAAAGGTGCGG
Source organism: Rana muscosa (assembly GCA_029206835.1). Classification (NCBI taxonomy): domain Eukaryota; kingdom Metazoa; phylum Chordata; class Amphibia; order Anura; family Ranidae; genus Rana; species Rana muscosa. The sequence goes on from CM055116.1 coordinate 10,875,652, forward strand.
TTTATTTTCTATTTACAGTGACAAAACACAGCAAAGCAAAAGAAACATAACCAAAATAAATCCTGGTCAAGTTGACCTCTGACTAAACATACAGGTTTCCTAACTAACAACTGGGATCAGCCTAGTGCTGTCCTAGTCCCTAAGTCCCTGGTTTTAAATGTCCAAGCAAATAGCCACACAGGCTTTTTCTCACCGCACAGGGGTTCACTCTCCCTAGACAGTCCACACAGGTCTGGTTCCAGGCATGAGCTAACATCTAATGAAGCTGGGAGTTCTTATAGAGGCCTAAATGAGCTGACAAGCTTCAGCTGGCCTCATCAACTCCCTGTCTGCACGACGCCCAGCCCTCTCCCTAGAGGTATGAGTCATCAATGAGCCCACTAGTCTCAGCTGGGCTTCATTAACTCTCTACCTAGTTGTATAAGTCGGCGTAAAGCCTGAATCTGGGCGAAATATATCTACCCCCCTGGATGCAACCAGGTGACTTTACCTTCCTGCTGTCACATACCCCCCCCTCTTGTTTTAACCTCGGGGTTGGAACACCAGCAATCAGGCACTCATGTACTCGAGACAAAGCATCCACATTCCCCATTTGAACGCCAGGGCGATGCTTTACTGTGAAGTTGAATTCCTGGAGGGCCAGGAACCACCTATTCACTCTTCTATTTGTTTCCTTGTTTTGAGCCATCCACTTTAACGGAGCGTGATCCGTAACCATGTCAAAGTGCCTACCTAGCAGGTAGTACCGAAGGGAATCTAGAGCCCACTTCACCGCTAAACACTCCTTTTCAACGGTGGCGTAATTTACCTCATGGGACTTCAACTTCCTGCTGAGGTAAATGACTGGGTGCTCTTCCCCGTTCCAGACCTGGGACAATACTGCTCCTAACCCCACATATGACGCATCACTTTGTACGACAAAGTCTTTAGAGAAGTCGGGTGAGTACAACACTGGCTGGCTACATAAGGCTTGTTTCAAGAATTGGAATGCTGCCTCAGCCTCGGGGGTCCATTTAATCATGACCGACCCTTTCCCCTTCGTCAGGTTGGTTAGGGGCACAGCCTTAGAAGCAAAGTGGGGAATGAATCGCCGATAATACCCAGCGATTCCCAGAAAGGCTCGTACCTGCTTCTTGCTGTTGGGACGTGGCCAACTCTGGATGGCCTCGACTTTGTTGAGTTGGGGTTTTATTACTCCCCTCCCAATGGTGTACCCAAGATATTTGGCCTCCTCCTGCCCAATGGTACACTTCTTGGGGTTAGCCGTAAACCCCGCTTCCCGAACAGAGTCCAGGACTGCTTGCACTTTTGGCAGATGTGAGGCCCAATCTGTGCTATGGACAATTACGTCATCCAGGTAAGCCGCAGCATACTTCCGATGGGGCCTCAGCATCTGGTCCATTTTCCGCTGGAATGTGGCCGGCGCATTCTGTAACCCGAACGGCATTCTGTTATATTGGAACGCCCCGTCTGGGGTTACAAATGCGGTTTTCTCTTTGGCCGACTTGGCCAGGGGGATTTGCCAATACCCTTTTGTGAGGTCAAGAGTCGTCATGTATCGGGCTGTTCCCAGCCGGTCGATCAACTCATCTATACGTGGCATGGGGTAGGTGTCAAATTTTGTAACTTTGTTCAACTGACGAAAATCGTTACAAAATCGCCAGCTCCCATCCGGTTTAGGCACCAACACGATGGGACTAGACCAATCACTTTGGGACTCCTCTATCACCCCTAAGTTCAGCATTTTCTGTACTTCCTCCCGTATTGCCTCCCGTCGAGCCTCTGGGATCTGATAGGGTTTTAACTTCACCCTTTCACCGGGCGGGGTAATGATGTCATGCTCTACCCCAGATGTTTGTCCCGGCAGCTCAGAGAATACCTCCTTGTTGCGAAGCACAAACTCCTTAACCTCCTGTTGTTGGGGTTGTGACAAGGTGGCTGCTATTCCAACCTCAGGAATCACGCAACCAGTTTGAGCTGGTGACCAAGTGTCTGCGACTAGGGACTCTCTATCCCTCCAGGCTTTCAACAGATTAACGTGATAGATCTGTTCGGGCTTTCGCCTTCCTGGTTGTCTGACCTTGTAATTCACTTCGCTCACTTTTTCCATTATCTCGTAGGGGCCTTGCCATTTGGCAAGGAATTTACTTTCAACCGTAGGGATAAGTACCAATATCCTATCCCCCGGGGAAAAGGTACGGGTCTTGGCTCCACGGTTGTACACTCTCTGCTGTGCCAACTGCGCTTGGGCCAAATGTTCCTTCACGATGGGCATTACCTGTGCAATTCGATCTTGCATCAGGGCGACATGCTCAATCACACTCCTGTGGGGAGAACTGTCACTTTCCCAAGTTTCCTTGGCAATATCCAACAGCCCTCTTGGGTGTCTCCCATACAGTAACTCAAAGGGGGAGAATCCCGTAGAGGATTGGGGCACCTCCCTAATAGCAAACATCAAATAAGGAAGTAAACAGTCCCAATCCTTTCCATCTCTATCCACCACTTTCTTCAACATTTGTTTTAGGGTTTTGTTGAATCTTTCAACCAGCCCATCGGTTTGGGGGTGATACACAGACGTACGCAATTGCGTCACTTTGAACAATTTACACAGCTCTTTCATAACCCGGGACATAAAGGGTGTACCTTGGTCCGTAAGCAGTTCTTTACAAATACCCACCCGGCTAAAAACAAGAGATAGCTCTTTGGCTATGGTTTTGGCCGAGGTATTTCGGAGAGGGATCGCTTCTGGATAACGGGTGGCATAGTCCATTATAACTAATATGTACTGGTGCCCCCTAGCGGACTTGATTATAGGACCTACCAAATCCATGGCGATCCTCTCAAACGGGACCTCAATGATGGGTAGAGGGACCAGCGGGCTACGGAAATGTGGCATCGGGGCCAACCTCTGACACACAGGGCAGGAGGAACAATAATTTTCTACGTCCTTCATCACCCCCGGCCAATAGAATCTCTGTAATACCCTCTCTCGGGTTTTCTCTGTCCCCAGATGACCTCCAAGAATGTGCCCATGGGCCAACTCCAACACCAACTTCCTGTAAGGTTTGGGCACCACAAGCTGCTCAACAGTTTCTTCTGCCCTTTTTGCCACCCGATACAGTAGGTCCTTCTCTACGCTGAAGTATGGGTAAGTGCAGGTATTATCTGGGTTCACTAACTCGCCATCTATTTTCACTACGTTTTCCCGTGCCTTTATTAGGGTGGGGTCTTTCAACTGTTCTGTGGCAAAGTTTTCCCTGTGAACCTCAAGATCAGAAAACTCCACAGACGGTAGGTTTTCGTCTGAGGAGGTGGGCTCCTCTCCAGTTTCTTGAGTCTCCCCTGCCAATACTGATAAGGGAAATTCCGGAGAGTCCTCACCACTCTCAGGGGAGTTCTGGCTATCACATTCCTGGTACATAGGGGCACCAGTGAGGGGCTCAGGATCATCCCACAGTTCCCAGAACTTCGGAAAATCCCTTCCCACAATGGCGTCATACGGTAACTGAGATACTAAGCCCACTGGATGAGAGAGGGTACCTTTGGGGGTCTCGAAACACACTGTAGTCACTGGATACTCTCGGGTGTCCCCATGCACACAAATAACAGCTACCTTGCTATTCCCAGAGACCTCTGTTTTAACTAACTCAGCCTTTATCAGGGTCCCAAGGCTACCTGAATCCAGCAATACCACAACATTTCTACCATTAACACACATTTTGCATAAATGTTTCTCAGTTCCTCGAATGGCAGTGCATGCGACTGTCGCACACAGCGACTGACGTCTGCCCGTCAGAAAGTCACACTGCATGGGTTCCTCCACAACCGGGCAATTGGCTGCAATATGTCCCGCTTGCCGGCAGCGGTAGCAAACGATCCTTCTTGCCGCCTCTTGAGCCGCTGATTTCCCAGGCTGTTCTCGCCAAACTTGGGGTAGAGCTCCCACCCTCTCACTCTCTCCACCCTCACCCCTTGGAATCCTCTTATCCGCCCCTGGGGATGGTCTGGTCTTAGGGTGGAAAGTCCGAGTGTCTCTGGAAGAGGCCGTCAGGTTCTCTGTAGCCAAGTATTTCTCCACACGATCCACAAGACCATCGGCCGTCTCTGGGTCTCCATGGCTTACCCACTTTTGGATGGCAGTAGGAAGAGCTCTCAAAAACCGATCCATTACAACACGTTCCACAATCTTTGGTGCGGACAAAGTCTCTGGCTGTAGCCACTTTCTGCTCAGGTGAATGAGATCATACATTTGAGACCTGGGGGGTTTTCCAAGCTGGAAAGTCCAGTTATGCACACGCTGAGCCCGGACAGCCTGGGTGACACCCAGCCTTGCCAATATTTCAGCTTTTAGCATCACATAGTCTTTTGCTTGGTTAGGCTCTAGGTCATAGTAAGCTTTCTGCGATTCACCAGTTAACAGAGGAGCCACCAGTCCAGCCCACTGCTCCTCAGGCCACTTTTCTCTTTCAGCGGTCCTTTCAAATGTGGTCAAAAACACCTCTGGATCATCCTCTCCAGTCATTTTTGTCAATAAACGACTCACCCCAAAGGACGCGGTATTAGTGGGACGGCTTTCCTCACTGGTCTGCGGACGTTGCTGCATTACTGCTTCCATCTGTTGTTGTAGTCTCTGCTCTTGCTTCTGCAACAGGTCTATGAAGCGGGCCTCCGATTGCTGCTGGGCTCGTTGCTGAGCCTCCAGACTCTGTTGCAAAGTTGCGTTTGTCTGCTGCTGGGCTGCAAGGCTCCTTTGCAAACCTGCATTTGTCTGCTGTTGATTGGCATTTGCTAGAGCCAGCTGTTTCAGTATCTCCTCCATGCTGGCTTAAAAAAAACTGCCACTGGTTCTCCACCAACTGTGAGGGGGTTAGCTCGGCAGCGGGTGTGTGTGACCCCCGGGATGGGCTCCCCACCCAAAACAGGCCCAGCAAACGGAGGTTGTGGTTTTCAAAATCAAAAAGGTGCGGTTTATTTTCTATTTACAGTGACAAAACACAGCAAAGCAAAAGAAACATAACCAAAATAAATCCTGGTCAAGTTGACCTCTGACTAAACATACAGGTTTCCTAACTAACAACTGGGATCAGCCTAGTGCTGTCCTAGTCCCTAAGTCCCTGGTTTTAAATGTCCAAGCAAATAGCCACACAGGCTTTTTCTCACCGCACAGGGGTTCACTCTCCCTAGACAGTCCACACAGGTCTGGTTCCAGGCATGAGCTAACATCTAATGAAGCTGGGAGTTCTTATAGAGGCCTAAATGAGCTGACAAGCTTCAGCTGGCCTCATCAACTCCCTGTCTGCACGACGCCCAGCCCTCTCCCTAGAGGTATGAGTCATCAATGAGCCCACTAGTCTCAGCTGGGCTTCATTAACTCTCTACCTAGTTGTATAAGTCGGCGTAAAGCCTGAATCTGGGCGAAATATATCTACCCCCCTGGATGCAACCAGGTGACTTTACCTTCCTGCTGTCACACTACCTATAGTTTTCTGTCCCTAGAAAAAATGTTTTTTTAAAGCACACTATAGCACAAGGAGAATTTCCCTCACTGTCCTTCCCTGTCCCTAGAAACAAGGATTATCACAGTGAAAGAAACTGACACTCTTCCTACCTATAGTTTTCTGTCCCTAGAAAAAATGTTTTTTTAAAGCACACTATAGCACAAGGAGAATTTCCCTCACTTTCCTTCCCTGTCCCTAGAAACAAGGATTATCACAGTGAAAGAAACTGACACTCTTCCTACCTATAGTTTTCTGTCCCTAGAAAAAATGTTTTTTTAAAGCACACTATAGCACAAGGAGAATTTCCCTCACTTTCCTTCCCTGTCCCTAGAAACAAGGATTATCACAGTGAAAGAAACTGACACTCTTCCTACCTATAGTTTTCTGTCCCTAGAAAAAATGTTTTTTTAAAGCACACTATAGCACAAGGAGAATTTCCCTCACTTTCCTTCCCTGTCCCTAGAAACAAGGATTATCACAGTGAAAGAAACTGACACTCTTCCTACCTATAGTTTTCTGTCCCTAGAAAAAATGTTTTTTTAAAGCACACTATAGCACAAGGAGAATTTCCCTCACTTTCCTTCCCTGTCCCTAGAAACAAGGATTATCACAGTGAAAGAAACTGACACTCTTCCTACCTATAGTTTTCTGTCCCTAGAAAAAATGTTTTTTTAAAGCACACTATAGCACAAGGAGAATTTCCCTCACTTTCCTTCCCTGTCCCTAGAAACAAGGATTATCACAGTGAAAGAAACTGACACTCTTCCTACCTATAGTTTTCTGTCCCTAGAAAAAATGTTTTTTTAAAGCACACTATAGCACAAGGAGAATTTCCCTCACTTTCCTTCCCTGTCCCTAAAAACAAGGATTATCACAGTGAAAGAAACTGACACTCTTCCTACCTATAGTTTTCTGTCCCTAGAAAAAATGTTTTTTTAAAGCACACTATAGCACAAGGAGAATTTCCCTCACTGTCCTTCCCTGTCCCTAGAAACAAGGATTATCACAGTGAAAGAAACTGACTCTCTTCCTACCTATAGTTTTCTGTCCCTAGAAAAAATGTTTTTTTTAAAGCACACTATAGCACAATGAGAATTTCCCTCACTTTCCTTCCCTGTCCCTAGAAACAAGGATTATCACAGTGAAAGAAACTGACACTCTTCCTACCTATAGTTTTCTGTCCCTAGAAAAAATGTTTTTTTAAAGCACACTATAGCACAAGGAGAATTTCCCTCACTGTCCTTCCCTGTCCCTAGAAACAAGGATTATCACAGTGAAAGAAACTGACACTCTTCCTACCTATAGTTTTCTGTCCCTAGAAAAAATGTTTTTTAAAAGCACACTATAGCACAAGGAGAATTTCCCTCACTTTCCTTCCCTGTCCCTAGAAACAAGGATTATCACAGTGAAAGAAACTGACACTCTTCCTACCTATAGTTTTCTGTCCCTAGAAAAAATGTTTTTTTAAAGCACACTATAGCACAAGGAGAATTTCCCTCACTTTCCTTCCCTGTCCCTAGAAACAAGGATTATCACAGTGAAAGAAACTGACACTCTTCCTACCTATAGTTTTCTGTCCCTAGAAAAAATGTTTTTTTAAAGCACACTATAGCACAAGGAGAATTTCCCTCACTTTCCTTCCCTGTCCCTAGAAACAAGGATTATCACAGTGAAAGAAACTGACACTCTTCCTACCTATAGTTTTCTGTCCCTAGAAAAAATGTTTTTTTAAAGCACACTATAGCACAAGGAGAATTTCCCTCACTTTCCTTCCCTGTCCCTAAAAACAAGGATTATCACAGTGAAAGAAACTGACACTCTTCCTACCTATAGTTTTCTGTCCCTAGAAAAAATGTTTTTTTAAAGCACACTATAGCACAAGGAGAATTTCCCTCACTGTCCTTCCCTGTCCCTAGAAACAAGGATTATCACAGTGAAAGAAACTGACTCTCTTCCTACCTATAGTTTTCTGTCCCTAGAAAAAATGTTTTTTTTAAAGCACACTATAGCACAATGAGAATTTCCCTCACTTTCCTTCCCTGTCCCTAGAAACAAGGATTATCACAGTGAAAGAAACTGACACTCTTCCTACCTATAGTTTTCTGTCCCTAGAAAAAATGTTTTTTTAAAGCACACTATAGCACAAGGAGAATTTCCCTCACTGTCCTTCCCTGTCCCTAGAAACAAGGATTATCACAGTGAAAGAAACTGACACTCTTCCTACCTATAGTTTTCTGTCCCTAGAAAAAATGTTTTTTAAAAGCACACTATAGCACAAGGAGAATTTCCCTCACTTTCCTTCCCTGTCCCTAGAAACAAGGATTATCACAGTGAAAGAAACTGACACTCTTCCTACCTATAGTTTTCTGTCCCTAGAAATTTTTTTTTTTTAAAGCACACTATAGCACAAGGAGAATTTCCCTCACTTTCCTTCCCTGTCCCTAGAAACAAGGATTATCACAGTGAAAGAAACTGACACTCTTCCTACCTATAGTTTTCTGTCCCTAGAAAAAATGTTTTTTTAAAGCACACTATAGCACAAGGAGAATTTCCCTCACTTTCCTTCCCTGTCCCTAGAAACAAGGATTATCACAGTGAAAGAAACTGACACTCTTCCTACCTATAGTTTTCTGTCCCTAGAAAAAATGTTTTTTTAAAGCACACTATAGCACAAGGAGAATTTCCCTCACTTTCCTTCCCTGTCCCTAGAAACAAGGATTATCACAGTGAAAGAAACTGACACTCTTCCTACCTATAGTTTTCTGTCCCTAGAAAAAATGTTTTTTTAAAGCACACTATAGCACAAGGAGAATTTCCCTCACTTTCCTTCCCTGTCCCTAGAAACAAGGATTATCACAGTGAAAGAAACTGACACTCTTCCTACCTATAGTTTTCTGTCCCTAGAAAAAATGTTTTTTTAAAGCACACTATAGCACAAGGAGAATTTCCCTCACTGTCCTTCCCTGTCCCTAGAAACAAGGATTATCACAGTGAAAGAAACTGACTCTCTTCCTACCTATAGTTTTCTGTCCCTAGAAAAAATGTTTTTTTAAAGCACACTATAGCACAAGGAGAATTTCCCTCACTTTCCTTCCCTGTCCCTAGAAACAAGGATTATCACAGTGAAAGAAACTGACACTCTTCCTACCTATAGTTTTCTGTCCCTAGAAAAAATGTTTTTTTAAAGCACACTATAGCACAAGGAGAATTTCCCTCACTGTCCTTCCCTGTCCCTAGAAACAAGGATTATCACAGTGAAAGAAACTGACACTCTTCCTACCTTTAGTTTTCTGTCCCTAGAAAAAATGTTTTTTTAAAGCACACTATAGCACAAGGAGAATTTCCCTCACTTTCCTTCCTTGTCCCTAGAAACAAGGATTATCACAGTGAAAGAAACTGACACTCTTCCTACCTATAGTTTTCTGTCCCTAGAAAAAATGTTTTTTTAAAGCACACTATAGCACAAGGAGAATTTCCCTCACTTTCCTTCCCTGTCCCTAGAAACAAGGATTATCACAGTGAAAGAAACTGACACTCTTCCTACCTATAGTTTTCTGTCCCTAGAAAAAATGTTTTTTTAAAGCACACTATAGCACAAGGAGAATTGCCCTCACTTTCCTTCCCTGTCCCTAGAAACAAGGATTATCACAGTGAAAGAAACTGACACTCTTCCTACCTATAGTTTTCTGTCCCTAGAAAAAATGTTTTTTTAAAGCACACTATAGCACAAGGAGAATTTCCCTCACTTTCCTTCCCTGTCCCTAGAAACAAGGATTATCACAGTGAAAGAAACTGACACTCTTCCTACCTATAGTTTTCTGTCCCTAGAAAAAATGTTTTTTTAAAGCACACTATAGCACAAGGAGAATTTCCCTCACTGTCCTTCCCTGTCCCTAGAAACAAGGATTATCACAGTGAAAGAAACTGACTCTCTTCCTACCTATAGTTTTCTGTCCCTAGAAAAAATGTTTTTTTAAAGCACACTATAGCACAAGGAGAATTTCCCTCACTTTCCTTCCCTGTCCCTAGAAACAAGGATTATCACAGTGAAAGAAACTGACACTCTTCCTACCTATAGTTTTCTGTCCCTAGAAAAAATGTTTTTTTAAAGCACACTATAGCACAAGGAGAATTTCCCTCACTGTCCTTCCCTGTCCCTAGAAACAAGGATTATCACAGTGAAAGAAACTGACACTCTTCCTACCTATAGTTTTATGTCCCTAGAAAAAATGTTTTTTTAAAGCACACTATAGCACAAGGAGAATTTCCCTCACTTTCCTTCCTTGTCCCTAGAAACAAGGATTATCACAGTGAAAGAAACTGACACTCTTCCTACCTATAGTTTTCTGTCCCTAGAAAAAATGTTTTTTTAAAGCACACTATAGCACAAGGAGAATTTCCCTCACTTTCCTTCCCTGTCCCTAGAAACAAGGATTATCACAGTGAAAGAAACTGACACTCTTCCTACCTATAGTTTTCTGTCCCTAGAAAAAATGTTTTTTTAAAGCACACTATAGCACAAGGAGAATTTCCCTCACTGTCCTTCCCTGTCCCTAGAAACAAGGATTATCACAGTGAAAGAAACTGACACTCTTCCTACCTATAGTTTTCTGTCCCTAGAAAAAATGTTTTTTTAAAGCACACTATAGCACAAGGAGAATTTCCCTCACTTTCCTTCCTTGTCCCTAGAAACAAGGATTATCACAGTGAAAGAAACTGACACTCTTCCTACCTATAGTTTTCTGTCCCTAGAAAAAATGTTTTTTTAAAGCACACTATAGCACAAGGAGAATTTCCCTCACTTTCCTTCCCTGTCCCTAGAAACAAGGATTATCACAGTGAAAGAAACTGACACTCTTCCTACCTATAGTTTTCTGTCCCTAGAAAAAATGTTTTTTTAAAGCACACTATAGCACAATGATAATTTCCCTCACTTTCCTTCCCTGTCCCTAGAAACAAGGATTATCACAGTGAAAGAAACTGACAGTCTTCCTACCTATAGTTTTCTGTCCCTAGAAAATATGTTTTTTTAAAGCACACTATAGCACAAGGAGAATTTCCCTCACTGTCCTTCCCTGTCCCTAGAAACAAGGATTATCACAGTGAAAGAAACTGACACTCTTCCTACCTATAGTTTTCTGTCCCTAGAAAAAATGTTTTTTTAAAGCACACTATAGCACAAGGAGAATTTCCCTCACTTTCCTTCCCTGTCCCTAGAAACAAGGATTATCACAGTGAAAGAAACTGACACTCTTCCTACCTATAGTTTTCTGTCCCTAGAAAAAAATGTTTTTTTAAAGCACACTATAGCACAAGGAGAATTTCCCTCACTTTCCTTCCCTGTCCCTAGAAACAAGGATTATCACAGTGAAAGAAACTGACACTCTTCCTACCTATAGTTTTCTGTCCCTAGAAAAAATGTTTTTTTAAAGCACACTATAGCACAAGGAGAATTTCCCTCACTGTCCTTCCCTGTCCCTAGAAACAAGGATTATCACAGTGAAAGAAACTGACACTCTTCCTACCTATAGTTTTCTGTCCCTAGAAAAAATGTTTTTTTAAAGCACACTATAGCACAAGGAGAATTTCCCTCACTTTCCTTCCCTGTCCCTAGAAACAAGGATTATCACAGTGAAAGAAACTGACACTCTTCCTACCTATAGTTTTCTGTCCCTAGAAAAAATGTTTTTTTAAAGCACACTATAGCACAAGGAGAATTTCCCTCACTTTCCTTCCCTGTCCCTAGAAACAAGGATTATCACAGTGAAAGAAACTGACACTCTTCCTACCTATAGTTTTCTGTCCCTAGAAAAAATGTTTTTTTAAAGCACACTATAGCACAAGGAGAATTTCCCTCACTGTCCTTCCCTGTCCCTAGAAACAAGGATTCACACAGTAAAACACACTGACACTCTCCCTACCTATTGTTTTCTGTCCCTAGAAATTTTTTTTTTTTAAAGCACACTATAGCACAAGGAGAATTTCCCTCACTGTCCTTCCCTGTCCCTAGAAACAAGGATTATCACAGTGAAAGAAACTGACACTCTTCCTACCTATAGTTTTCTGTCCCTAGAAAAAATGTTTTTTTAAAGCACACTATAGCACAAGGAGAATTTCCCTCACTGTCCTTCCCTGTCCCTAGAAACAAGGATTATCACAGTGAAAGAAACTGACTCTCTTCCTACCTATAGTTTTCTGTCCCTAGAAAAAATGTTTTTTTAAAGCACACTATAGCACAAGGAGAATTTCCCTCACTTTCCTTCCCTGTCCCTAGAAACAAGGATTATCACAGTGAAAGAAACTGACACTCTTCCTACCTATAGTTTTCTGTCCCTAGAAAAAATGTTTTTTTAAAGCACACTATAGCACAAGGAGAATTTCCCTCACTGTCCTTCCCTGTCCCTAGAAACAAGGATTATCACAGTGAAAGAAACTGACACTCTTCCTACCTATAGTTTTCTGTCCCTAGAAAAAATGTTTTTTTAAAGCACACTATAGCACAAGGAGAATTTCCCTCACTTTCCTTCCTTGTCCCTAGAAACAAGGATTATCACAGTGAAAGAAACTGACACTCTTCCTACCTATAGTTTTCTGTCCCTAGAAAAAATGTTTTTTTAAAGCACACTATAGCACAAGGAGAATTTCCCTCACTTTCCTTCCCTGTCCCTAGAAACAAGGATTATCACAGTGAAAGAAACTGACACTCTTCCTACCTATAGTTTTCTGTCCCTAGAAAAAATGTTTTTTTAAAGCACACTATAGCACAAGGAGAATTTCCCTCACTTTCCTTCCCTGTCCCTAGAAACAAGGATTATCACAGTGAAAGAAACTGACACTCTTCCTACCTATAGTTTTCTGTCCCTAGAAAAAATGTTTTTTTAAAGCACACTATAGCACAAGGAGAATTGCCCTCACTTTCCTTCCCTGTCCCTAGAAACAAGGATTATCACAGTGAAAGAAACTGACACTCTTCCTACCTATAGTTTTCTGTCCCTAGAAAAAATGTTTTTTTAAAGCACACTATAGCACAAGGAGAATTTCCCTCACTTTCCTTCCCTGTCCCTAGAAACAAGGATTATCACAGTGAAAGAAACTGACACTCTTCCTACCTATAGTTTTCTGTCCCTAGAAAAAATGTTTTTTTAAAGCACACTATAGCACAAGGAGAATTTCCCTCACTGTCCTTCCCTGTCCCTAGAAACAAGGATTATCACAGTGAAAGAAACTGACTCTCTTCCTACCTATAGTTTTCTGTCCCTAGAAAAAATGTTTTTTTAAAGCACACTATAGCACAAGGAGAATTTCCCTCACTTTCCTTCCCTGTCCCTAGAAACAAGGATTATCACAGTGAAAGAAACTGACACTCTTCCTACCTATAGTTTTCTGTCCCTAGAAAAAATGTTTTTTTAAAGCACACTATAGCACAAGGAGAATTTCCCTCACTGTCCTTCCCTGTCCCTAGAAACAAGGATTATCACAGTGAAAGAAACTGACACTCTTCCTACCTATAGTTTTATGTCCCTAGAAAAAATGTTTTTTTAAAGCACACTATAGCACAAGGAGAATTTCCCTCACTTTCCTTCCTTGTCCCTAGAAACAAGGATTATCACAGTGAAAGAAACTGACACTCTTCCTACCTATAGTTTTCTGTCCCTAGAAAAAATGTTTTTTTAAAGCACACTATAGCACAAGGAGAATTTCCCTCACTTTCCTTCCCTGTCCCTAGAAACAAGGATTATCACAGTGAAAGAAACTGACACTCTTCCTACCTATAGTTTTCTGTCCCTAGAAAAAATGTTTTTTAAAGCACACTATAGCACAAGGAGAATTTCCCTCACTGTCCTTCCCTGTCCCTAGAAACAAGGATTATCACAGTGAAAGAAACTGACACTCTTCCTACCTATAGTTTTCTGTCCCTAGAAAAAATGTTTTTTTAAAGCACACTATAGCACAAGGAGAATTTCCCTCACTTTCCTTCCTTGTCCCTAGAAACAAGGATTATCACAGTGAAAGAAACTGACACTCTTCCTACCTATAGTTTTCTGTCCCTAGAAAAAATGTTTTTTTAAAGCACACTATAGCACAAGGAGAATTTCCCTCACTTTCCTTCCCTGTCCCTAGAAACAAGGATTATCACAGTGAAAGAAACTGACACTCTTCCTACCTATAGTTTTCTGTCCCTAGAAAAAATGTTTTTTTAAAGCACACTATAGCACAATGATAATTTCCCTCACTTTCCTTCCCTGTCCCTAGAAACAAGGATTATCACAGTGAAAGAAACTGACAGTCTTCCTACCTATAGTTTTCTGTCCCTAGAAAATATGTTTTTTTAAAGCACACTATAGCACAAGGAGAATTTCCCTCACTGTCCTTCCCTGTCCCTAGAAACAAGGATTATCACAGTGAAAGAAACTGACACTCTTCCTACCTATAGTTTTCTGTCCCTAGAAAAAATGTTTTTTTAAAGCACACTATAGCACAAGGAGAATTTCCCTCACTTTCCTTCCCTGTCCCTAGAAACAAGGATTATCACAGTGAAAGAAACTGACACTCTTCCTACCTATAGTTTTCTGTCCCTAGAAAAAATGTTTTTTTAAAGCACACTATAGCACAAGGAGAATTTCCCTCACTTTCCTTCCCTGTCCCTAGAAACAAGGATTATCACAGTGAAAGAAACTGACACTCTTCCTACCTATAGTTTTCTGTCCCTAGAAAAAATGTTTTTTTAAAGCACACTATAGCACAAGGAGAATTTCCCTCACTGTCCTTCCCTGTCCCTAGAAACAAGGATTATCACAGTGAAAGAAACTGACACTCTTCCTACCTATAGTTTTCTGTCCCTAGAAAAAATGTTTTTTTAAAGCACACTATAGCACAAGGAGAATTTCCCTCACTTTCCTTCCCTGTCCCTAGAAACAAGGATTATCACAGTGAAAGAAACTGACACTCTTCCTACCTATAGTTTTCTGTCCCTAGAAAAAATGTTTTTTTAAAGCACACTATAGCACAAGGAGAATTTCCCTCACTTTCCTTCCCTGTCCCTAGAAACAAGGATTATCACAGTGAAAGAAACTGACACTCTTCCTACCTATAGTTTTCTGTCCCTAGAAAAAATGTTTTTTTAAAGCACACTATAGCACAAGGAGAATTTCCCTCACTGTCCTTCCCTGTCCCTAGAAACAAGGATTCACACAGTAAAACACACTGACACTCTCCCTACCTATTGTTTTCTGTCCCTAGAAAATTTTTTTTTTTAAAGCACACTATAGCACAAGGAGAATTTCCCTCACTGTCCTTCCCTGTCCCTAGAAACAAGGATTATCACAGTGAAAGAAACTGACACTCTTCCTACCTATAGTTTTCTGTCCCTAGAAAAAATGTTTTTTTAAAGCACACTATAGCACAAGGAGAATTTCCCTCACTGTCCTTCCCTGTCCCTAGAAACAAGGATTATCACAGTGAAAGAAACTGACTCTCTTCCTACCTATAGTTTTCTGTCCCTAGAAAAAATGTTTTTTTAAAGCACACTATAGCACAAGGAGAATTTCCCTCACTTTCCTTCCCTGTCCCTAGAAACAAGGATTATCACAGTGAAAGAAACTGACACTCTTCCTACCTATAGTTTTCTGTCCCTAGAAAAAATGTTTTTTTAAAGCACACTATAGCACAAGGAGAATTTCCCTCACTGTCCTTCCCTGTCCCTAGAAACAAGGATTATCACAGTGAAATAAACTGACACTCTTCCTACCTATAGTTTTCTGTCCCTAGAAAAAATGTTTTTTTAAAGCACACTATAGCACAAGGAGAATTTCCCTCACTTTCCTTCCTTGTCCCTAGAAACAAGGATTATCACAGTGAAAGAAACTGACACTCTTCCTACCTATAGTTTTCTGTCCCTAGAAAAAATGTTTTTTTAAAGCACACTATAGCACAAGGAGAATTTCCCTCACTTTCCTTCCCTGTCCCTAGAAACAAGGATTATCACAGTGAAAGAAACTGACACTCTTCCTACCTATAGTTTTCTATCCCTAGAAAAAATGTTTTTTTAAAGCACGCTATAGCACAAGGAGAATTTCCCTCACTTTCCTTCCCTGTCCCTAGAAACAAGGATTATCACAGTGAAAGAAACTGACAGTCTTCCTACCTATAGTTTTCTGTCCCTAGAAAATATGTTTTTTTAAAGCACACTATAGCACAAGGAGAATTTCCCTCACTGTCCTTCCCTGTCCCTAGAAACAAGGATTATCACAGTGAAAGAAACTGACACTCTTCCTACCTATAGTTTTCTGTCCCTAGAAAAAATGTTTTTTTAAAGCACACTATAGCACAAGGAGAATTTCCCTCACTTTCCTTCCCTGTCCCTAGAAACAAGGATTATCACAGTGAAAGAAACTGACACTCTTCCTACCTATAGTTTTCTGTCCCTAGAAAAAATGTTTTTTTAAAGCACACTATAGCACAAGGAGAATTTCCCTCACTTTCCTTCCCTGTCCCTAGAAACAAGGATTATCACAGTGAAAGAAACTGACACTCTTCCTACCTATAGTTTTCTGTCCCTAGAAAAAATGTTTTTTTAAAGCACACTATAGCACAAGGAGAATTTCCCTCACTGTCCTTCCCTGTCCCTAGAAACAAGGATTATCACAGTGAAAGAAACTGACACTCTTCCTACCTATAGTTTTCTGTCCCTAGAAAAAATGTTTTTTTAAAGCACACTATAGCACAAGGAGAATTTCCCTCACTTTCCTTCCCTGTCCCTAGAAACAAGGATTATCACAGTGAAAGAAACTGACACTCTTCCTACCTATAGTTTTCTGTCCCTAGAAAAAATGTTTTTTTAAAGCACACTATAGCACAAGGAGAATTTCCCTCACTTTCCTTCCCTGTCCCTAGAAACAAGGATTATCACAGTGAAAGAAACTGACACTCTTCCTACCTATAGTTTTCTGTCCCTAGAAAAAATGTTTTTTTAAAGCACACTATAGCACAAGGAGAATTTCCCTCACTGTCCTTCCCTGTCCCTAGAAACAAGGATTCACACAGTAAAGCACACTGACACTCTCCCTACCTATTGTTTTCTGTCCCTAGAATTTTTTTTTTTTTAAAGCACACTATAGCACAAGGAGAATTTCCCTCACTGTCCTTCCCTGTCCCTAGAAACAAGGATTTGCACAGTAAAACACACTGACACTCTCCCTACCTATAGTTTTCTGTCCCTAGAAAAAATGTTTTTTTTAAAGCACACTATAGCACAAGGAGAATTCCCTCACTGTCCTTCCCTGTCCCTAGAAACAAGGATTCGCACAGTAAAACACACTGACACTCTCCCTACCTATCCTTCTCTTTCCCTAAACTAAAGGAATCCAGGTTAAGCAAGAAAAAATAAATGTCACTGTCCCTGCCTATGCTTCTCTTTCCCTGCTCCGGAACACACTACACTAGGCCGCCGTGCTGGCGGCCTTTTATAGTGTGGGGCGTGTACTAAACACCCTCAGCAATAATAGGCCACAGGCATCCTGCCTGTGGCCAATCATTGCTCTCCTCGCTGCCGGCGCTGTGATTGGCCAAGCATGCGGGGTCACAGTGCATGCTTGGCCAATCACAGCGCCTGGATGACACTGCGATGGCGTAGTGCATTGTGGGCCGTTCGCGTCACTCGAATTTGGCGCGAATGGCCCAAATCGTTCGATCTTCGTCGAACGATCGAACAGCCGATGTTCGAGTCGAACGTATGTTCGACTCGAACACGAAGCTCATCCCTAATTGCCTGTCACAAAATGCAGCGTGTCACTTGTTACCATTGCCTGTCACCAGATGCAGCGTGTCACTTGTTACCATTGCCTGTCACCAGATGCAGCGTGTCACTTGTCACCAATGCCTGTCACCAGATGCAGCATGTCACTTGTTACCATTGCCTGTCACCAAATGCAGTTTGTCACTTGTCACCAATGCCTGTCACGAAATGCAGTGTGTCACTTGTTACCATACCCTGTCACAAAATGCAGCGTGTCACTTGTTACCAATGCCTGTCACCAAATGCAGTGTGTCACTTGTCACCAATGCCTGTCACCAGATGCAGTGTGTCACTTGTTACCATTGCCTGTCACCAAATGTGTGTCACTTGTCACCAATGCCTGTCACCAAATGCAGCGTGTCACTTGTTACCATTGCCTGTCACCAAATGCAGCGTGTCACTTGTTACCATTGCCTGTCACCAGATGCAGTGTGTCACTTGTTACCATTGCCTGTCACCAAATGTGTGTCACTTGTCACCAATGCCTGTCACCAGATGCAGTGTGTCACTTGTCACCAAAGCCTGTCACCAAATGCAGCGTGTCACTTGTTACCATTGCCTGTCACCAAATGTGTCTCACTTGTCACCAATGCCTGTCACCAAATGCAGCGTGTCACTTGTTACCATTGCCTGTCACCAAATGCAGCGTGTCACTTGTTACCATTGCCTGTCACCAAATGCAGCGTGTCACTTGTTACCATTGCCTGTCACCAGATGCAGCGTGTCACTTGTCACCAATGCCTGTCACCAAATGCAGCATGTCACTTGTTACCATTGCCTGTCACCAAATGCAGCGTGTCACTTGTCACCAATGCCTGTCACCAAATGCAGTGTGCCACTTGTTACCATTGCCTGTCACCAAATGCAGTGTGTCACTTGTCACCAATGCCTGTCACCAAATGCAGTGTGTCACTTGTTACCATTGCCTGTCACCAAATGCAGCGTGTCACTTGTCACCAATGCCTGTCACTAAATGCAGCGTGTCACTTGTTACCATTGCCTGTCACCAAATGCAGCGTGTCACTTGTTACCATTGCCTGTCACCAGATGCAGCGTGTCACTTGTCACCAATACCTGTCACCAAATGCAGCGTGTCACTTGTTACCATTGCCTGTCACCAGATGCAGCGTGTCACTTGTTACCATTGCCTGTCACAAAATGCAGCATGTCACTTGTTACCATTGCCTGTCACCAAATGCAGCGTGTCACTTGTCACCAATGCCTGTCACCAAATGCAGTGTGCCACTTGTTACCATTGCCTGTCACCAAATGCAGCGTGTCACTTGTTACCATTGCCTGTCACCAAATGCAGCGTGTCACTTGTTACCATTGCCTGTCACCAGATGCAGCGTGTCACTTGTCACCAATACCTGTCACCAAATGCAGCGTGTCACTTGTTACCATTGCCTGTCACCAGATGCAGCGTGTCACTTGTCACCATTGCCTGTCACCAAATGCAGCGTGTCACTTGTCACCATTGCCTGTCACCAAATGCAGCGTGTCACTTGTTACCATTGCCTGTCACCAAATGCAGCGTGTCACTTGTTACCAATGCCTGTCACCAAATGCAGCGTGTCACTTGTCACCATTGCCTGTCACCAAATGTGTGTCACTTGTTACCAATGCCTGTCACCAGATGCAGCGTGTCACTTGTTACCATTGACTGTCACCAAATGCAGCGTGTCACTTGTTACTATTGCCTGTCACCAGATGCAGCGTGTCACTTGTTACCATTGCCTTTCACCAGATGCAGCGTGTCACTTGTCACCAATGCCTGTCACCAGATGCAGTGTGTCACTTGTTACCATTGCCTGTCACCAAATGCAGTTTGTCACTTGTCACCAATGCCTGTCACGAAATGCAGTGTGTCACTTGTTACCATTGCCTGTCACCAAATGCAGCGTGTCACTTGTTACCATTGCCTGTCACCAAATGCAGCGTGTCACTTGTCACCAATGCCTGTCACCAAATGCAGCGTGTCACTTGTTACCATTGCCTGTCACCAAATGCAGCGTGTCACTTGTTACCATTGCCTGTCACCAGATGCAGCGTGTCACTTGTCACCAATACCTGTCACCAAATGCAGCGTGTCACTTGTTACCATTGCCTGTCACCAGATGCAGCGTGTCACTTGCCACCATTGCCTGTCACCAAATGCAGCGTGTCACTTGTCACCAATGCCTGTCACCAAATGCAGCGTGTCACTTGTTACCATTGCCTGTCACCAAATGCAGCGTGTCACTTGTTACCAATGCCTGTCACCAAATGCAGCGTGTCACTTGTCACCATTGCCTGTCACCAAATGTGTGTCACTTGTTACCAATGCCTGTCACCAGATGCAGCGTGTCACTTGTTACCATTGACTGTCACCAAATGCAGGGTGTCACTTGTTACCATTGCCTGTCACCAGATGCAGCGTGTCACTTGTCACCAATGCCTGTCACCAGATGCAGCGTGTCACTTGTTACCATTGCCTGTCACCAAATGCAGTTTGTCACTTGTCATCAATGCCTGTCACGAAATGCAGTGTGTCACTTGTTACCATTGCCTGTCACCAAATGCAGCGTGTCACTTGTTACCAATGCCTGTCACCAAATGCAGTGCGTCACTTGTCACCAATGCCTGTCACCAGATGCAGTGTGTCACTTGTTACCATTGCCTGTCACCAAATGTGTGTCACTTGTCACCAATGCCTGTCACCAGATGCAGTGTGTCACTTGTCACCAAAGCCTGTCACCAAATGCAGCGTGTCACTTGTTACCATTGCCTGTCACCAGATGCAGTGTGTCACTTGTTACCATTGCCTGTCACCAAATGTGTGTCACTTGTCACCAATGCCTGTCACCAGATGCAGTGTGTCACTTGTCACCAAAGCCTGTCACCAAATGCAGCTTGTCACTTGTTACCATTGCCTGTCACCAAATGTGTGTCACTTGTCACCAATGCCTGTCACCAAATGCAGCGTGTCACTTGTTACCATTGCCTGTCACCAGATGCAGTGTGTCACTTGTTACCATTGCCTGTCACCAAATGTGTGTCACTTGTCACCAATGCCTGTCACCAGATGCAATGTGTCACTTGTCACCAAAGCCTGTCACCAAATGCAGCGTGTCACTTGTTACCATTGCCTGTCACCAAATGTGTGTCACTTGTCACCAATGCCTGTCACCAAATGCAGCATGTCACTTGTTACCATTGCCTGTCACCAAATGCAGTGTGTCACTTGTTACCATTGCCTGTCACCAAATACAGCTTGTCACTTGTTACCATTGTCTGTCAACAGATGCAGTGTGTCACTTGTCACCAATGCCTGTCACCAAATGCAGCATGTCACTTGTTACCATTGCCTGTCACCAAATGCAGCGTGTCACTTGTCACCAATGCCTGTCACCAAATGCAGTGTGCCACTTGTTACCATTGCCTGTCACCAAATGCAGTGTGTCACTTGTCACCAATGCCTGTCACCAAATGCAGTGTGTCACTTGTTACCATTGCCTGTCACCAAATGCAGCGTGTCACTTGTCACCAATGCCTGTCACTAAATGCAGCGTGTCACTTGTTACCATTGCCTGTCACCAAATGCAGCGTGTCACTTGTTACCATTGCCTGTCACCAGATGCAGCGTGTCACTTGTCACCAATACCTGTCACCAAATGCAGCGTGTCACTTGTTACCATTGTCTGTCACCAGATGCAGCGTGTCACTTGTTACCATTGCCTGTCACAAAATGCAGCATGTCACTTGTTACCATTGCCTGTCAACAAATGCAGCGTGTCACTTGTCACCAATGCCTGTCACCAAATGCAGTGTGCCACTTGTTACCATTGCCTGTCACCAAATGCAGCGTGTCACTTGTTACCATTGCCTGTCACCAAATGCAGCGTGTCACTTGTCACAAATGCCTGTCACCAAATGCAGCGTGTCACTTGTTACCATTGCCTGTCACCAAATGCAGCGTGTCACTTGTTACCATTGCCTGTCACCAGATGCAGCGTGTCACTTGTCACCATTGCCTGTCACCAAATGCAGCGTGTCACTTGTCACCAATGCCTGTCACCAAATGCAGCGTGTCACTTGTTACCATTGCCTGTCACCAAATGCAGCGTGTCACTTGTTACCATTGCCTGTCACCAAATGCAGCGTGTCACTTGTCACTAATGCCTGTCACCAAATGCAGCGTGTCACTTGTCACTAATGCCTGTCACCAAATGCAGCGTGTCACTCATAGCCTGGCTCTCTCTCCCTCCCTCCCCTTCAGCTTTGCATGCTGGGGGCTGCAGTTTCCCCCCTAGAATTGCCACCAAAGCCTGTCACCAAATGCAGCATGTCACTTGTTACCATTGCCTGTCACCAAATGCAGTGTGCCACTTGTCACCAATGCCTGTCACCAGATGCAGCGTGTCACTTGTCACCATTGCCTGTCACCAAATGCAGTTTGTCACTTGTCACCAATGCCTGTCACCAGATGCAGCGTGTCACTTGTTAAAATTGCCTGTCACCAAATGCAGTGTGTCACTTGTTACCATTGCCTGTCACCAAATGCAGTGAGTCACTTGTCACCAATGCCTGTCACCAGATGCAGCGTGTCACTTGTTACCAATGCATGTCACCAGATGCAGCGTGTCACTTGTCACCAATGGCTGTCACTAAATGCAGCGTGTCACTCATAGCCTGGCTCTCCCTCCCTCCCCTTCAGCTTTGCATGCTGGGGGCTGCAGTTTCCCCCCTAGAATTGCCACCAAAGCCTGTCACCAAATGCAGCATGTCACTTGTTACCATTGCCTGTCACCAGATGCAGCGTGTCACTTGTTACCATTGCCTGTCACCAAATGCAGTGTGTCACTTGTCACCAATGCCTGTCACCAGATGCAGTGTGTCACTTGTCACCAATACCTGTCACCAAATGCAGCGTGTCACTTGTTACCATTGCCTGTCACCAGATGCAGCGTGTCACTTGTCACCATTGCCTGTCACCAAATGCAGCGTGTCACTTGTCACCATTGCCTGTCACCAAATGCAGCGTGTCACTTGTTACCATTGCCTGTCACCAAATGCAGCGTGTCACTTGTTACCAATGCCTGTCACCAAATGCAGCGTGTCACTTGTCACCATTGCCTGTCACCAAATGTGTGTCACTTGTTACCAATGCCTGTCACCAGATGCAGCGTGTCACTTGTTACCATTGACTGTCACCAAATGCAGCGTGTCACTTGTTACTATTGCCTGTCACCAGATGCAGCGTGTCACTTGTTACCATTGCCTTTCACCAGATGCAGCGTGTCACTTGTCACCAATGCCTGTCACCAGATGCAGTGTGTCACTTGTTACCATTGCCTGTCACCAAATGCAGTTTGTCACTTGTCACCAATGCCTGTCACGAAATGCAGTGTGTCACTTGTTACCATTGCCTGTCACCAAATGCAGCGTGTCACTTGTTACCATTGCCTGTCACCAAATGCAGCGTGTCACTTGTCACCAATGCCTGTCACCAAATGCAGCGTGTCACTTGTTACCATTGCCTGTCACCAAATGCAGCGTGTCACTTGTTACCATTGCCTGTCACCAGATGCAGCGTGTCACTTGTCACCAATACCTGTCACCAAATGCAGCGTGTCACTTGTTACCATTGCCTGTCACCAGATGCAGCGTGTCACTTGCCACCATTGCCTGTCACCAAATGCAGCGTGTCACTTGTCACCAATGCCTGTCACCAAATGCAGCGTGTCACTTGTTACCATTGCCTGTCACCAAATGCAGCGTGTCACTTGTTACCAATGCCTGTCACCAAATGCAGCGTGTCACTTGTCACCATTGCCTGTCACCAAATGTGTGTCACTTGTTACCAATGCCTGTCACCAGATGCAGCGTGTCACTTGTTACCATTGACTGTCACCAAATGCAGGGTGTCACTTGTTACCATTGCCTGTCACCAGATGCAGCGTGTCACTTGTCACCAATGCCTGTCACCAGATGCAGCGTGTCACTTGTTACCATTGCCTGTCACCAAATGCAGTTTGTCACTTGTCATCAATGCCTGTCACGAAATGCAGTGTGTCACTTGTTACCATTGCCTGTCACCAAATGCAGCGTGTCACTTGTTACCAATGCCTGTCACCAAATGCAGTGCGTCACTTGTCACCAATGCCTGTCACCAGATGCAGTGTGTCACTTGTTACCATTGCCTGTCACCAAATGTGTGTCACTTGTCACCAATGCCTGTCACCAGATGCAGTGTGTCACTTGTCACCAAAGCCTGTCACCAAATGCAGCGTGTCACTTGTTACCATTGCCTGTCACCAGATGCAGTGTGTCACTTGTTACCATTGCCTGTCACCAAATGTGTGTCACTTGTCACCAATGCCTGTCACCAGATGCAGTGTGTCACTTGTCACCAAAGCCTGTCACCAAATGCAGCTTGTCACTTGTTACCATTGCCTGTCACCAAATGTGTGTCACTTGTCACCAATGCCTGTCACCAAATGCAGCGTGTCACTTGTTACCATTGCCTGTCACCAGATGCAGTGTGTCACTTGTTACCATTGCCTGTCACCAAATGTGTGTCACTTGTCACCAATGCCTGTCACCAGATGCAATGTGTCACTTGTCACCAAAGCCTGTCACCAAATGCAGCGTGTCACTTGTTACCATTGCCTGTCACCAAATGTGTGTCACTTGTCACCAATGCCTGTCACCAAATGCAGCATGTCACTTGTTACCATTGCCTGTCACCAAATGCAGTGTGTCACTTGTTACCATTGCCTGTCACCAAATACAGCTTGTCACTTGTTACCATTGTCTGTCAACAGATGCAGTGTGTCACTTGTCACCAATGCCTGTCACCAAATGCAGCATGTCACTTGTTACCATTGCCTGTCACCAAATGCAGCGTGTCACTTGTCACCAATGCCTGTCACCAAATGCAGTGTGCCACTTGTTACCATTGCCTGTCACCAAATGCAGTGTGTCACTTGTCACCAATGCCTGTCACCAAATGCAGTGTGTCACTTGTTACCATTGCCTGTCACCAAATGCAGCGTGTCACTTGTCACCAATGCCTGTCACTAAATGCAGCGTGTCACTTGTTACCATTGCCTGTCACCAAATGCAGCGTGTCACTTGTTACCATTGCCTGTCACCAGATGCAGCGTGTCACTTGTCACCAATACCTGTCACCAAATGCAGCGTGTCACTTGTTACCATTGTCTGTCACCAGATGCAGCGTGTCACTTGTTACCATTGCCTGTCACAAAATGCAGCATGTCACTTGTTACCATTGCCTGTCAACAAATGCAGCGTGTCACTTGTCACCAATGCCTGTCACCAAATGCAGTGTGCCACTTGTTACCATTGCCTGTCACCAAATGCAGCGTGTCACTTGTTACCATTGCCTGTCACCAAATGCAGCGTGTCACTTGTCACAAATGCCTGTCACCAAATGCAGCGTGTCACTTGTTACCATTGCCTGTCACCAAATGCAGCGTGTCACTTGTTACCATTGCCTGTCACCAGATGCAGCGTGTCACTTGTCACCATTGCCTGTCACCAAATGCAGCGTGTCACTTGTCACCAATGCCTGTCACCAAATGCAGCGTGTCACTTGTTACCATTGCCTGTCACCAAATGCAGCGTGTCACTTGTTACCATTGCCTGTCACCAAATGCAGCGTGTCACTTGTCACTAATGCCTGTCACCAAATGCAGCGTGTCACTTGTCACTAATGCCTGTCACCAAATGCAGCGTGTCACTCATAGCCTGGCTCTCTCTCCCTCCCTCCCCTTCAGCTTTGCATGCTGGGGGCTGCAGTTTCCCCCCTAGAATTGCCACCAAAGCCTGTCACCAAATGCAGCATGTCACTTGTTACCATTGCCTGTCACCAAATGCAGTGTGCCACTTGTCACCAATGCCTGTCACCAGATGCAGCGTGTCACTTGTCACCATTGCCTGTCACCAAATGCAGTTTGTCACTTGTCACCAATGCCTGTCACCAGATGCAGCGTGTCACTTGTTAAAATTGCCTGTCACCAAATGCAGTGTGTCACTTGTTACCATTGCCTGTCACCAAATGCAGTGAGTCACTTGTCACCAATGCCTGTCACCAGATGCAGCGTGTCACTTGTTACCAATGCATGTCACCAGATGCAGCGTGTCACTTGTCACCAATGGCTGTCACTAAATGCAGCGTGTCACTCATAGCCTGGCTCTCCCTCCCTCCCCTTCAGCTTTGCATGCTGGGGGCTGCAGTTTCCCCCCTAGAATTGCCACCAAAGCCTGTCACCAAATGCAGCATGTCACTTGTTACCATTGCCTGTCACCAGATGCAGCGTGTCACTTGTTACCATTGCCTGTCACCAAATGCAGTGTGTCACTTGTCACCAATGCCTGTCACCAGATGCAGTGTGTCACTTGTCACCAATGCCTGTCACCAGAGCCAGCGTGTCAATTGTTACCATTGCCTGTCACCAGATGCAGCGTGTCACTTGTTACCATTGCCTGTCACCAAATGTGTGTCACTTGTCACCATTGCCTGTCACCAAGTGCAGCGTGTCACTTGTTACCATTGCCTGTTACCAGATGCAGCGTGTCACTTGTTACCATTGCCTGTCACCAAATGTGTGTCACTTCTCACCAATGCCTGTCACCAGATGCAGTGTGTCACTTGTCACCAAAGCCTGTCACCAAATGCAGCGTGTCACTTGTTACCATTGCCTGTCACCAAATGCAGTGTGTCACTTGTCACCAATGCCTGTCACCAGATGCAGCGTGTCACTTGTTACCATTGCTTGTCACCAAATGCAGTGTGTCACTTGTCACCAATGCCTGTCACCAGATGCAGCGTGTCACTTGTTACCATTGCCTGTCACCAAATGTGTGTCACTTGTCACCAATGCCTGTCACCAAATGCAGCGTGTCACTTGTTACCATTGCCTGTCACCAAATGCAGCGTGTCACTTGTTACCATTGCCTGTCCCCAAATGCAGCGTGTCACTTGTTACCATTGCCTGTCACCAAATGCAGCGTGTCACTTGTCACCAATGCCTGTCACCAAATGCAGCGTGTCACTTGTTACCATTGCCTGTCACCAAATGCAGCGTGTCACTTGTTACCATTGCCTGTCACCAAATGCAGCGTGTCACTTGTTACCATTGCCTGTCACCAGATGCAGCGTGTCACTTGTTACCATTGCCTGTCACCAAATGTGTGTCACTTGTCACCATTGCCTGTCACCAAGTGCAGCGTGTCACTTGTTACCATTGCCTGTTACCAGATGCAGCGTGTCACTTGTTACCATTGCCTGTCACCAAATGTGTGTCACTTGTTACCAATGCCTGTCACCAGATGCAGTGTGTCACTTGTCACCAAAGCCTGTCACCAAATGCAGCGTGTCACTTGTTACCATTGCCTGTCACCAAATGCAGTGTGTCACTTGTCACCAATGCCTGTCACCAGATGCAGCGTGTCACTTGTTACCATTGCCTGTCTCCAAATGCAGTGTGTCACTTGTCACCAATGCCTGTCACCAGATGCAGCGTGTCACTTGTTACCATTGCCTGTCACCAAATGTGTGTCACTTGTCACCAATGCCTGTCACCAAATGCAGCTTTTCACTTGTTACCATTGCCTGTCACCAAATGCAGCGTGTCACTTGTTACCATTGCCTGTCCCCAAATGCAGCGTGTCACTTGTTACCATTGCCTGTCACCAAATGCAGCGTGTCACTTGTCACCAATGCCTGTCACCAAATGCAGCGTGTCACTTGTTACCATTGCCTGTCACCAAATGCAGCGTGTCACTTGTTACCATTGCCTGTCACCAGATGCAGCATGTCACTTGTCACCAATGCCTGTCACCAAATGCAGCGTGTCACTTGTTACCATTGCCTGTCACCAGATGCGGCGTGTCGCTTTTCACCAATGCCTGTCACCAAATGCAACGTGTCACTCATAGCCTGGCTCTCTCTCCCTCCCCTTCAGCTTTGCATGCTGGGGGCTGCAGTTTCCCCCCTAGAATTGCCACCAAAGCCTGTCACCAAATGCAGCATGTCACTTGTTACCATTGCCTGTCACCAAATGCAGTGTGTCACTTGTCACCAATGCCTGTCACCAAATGCAGCGTGTCACTTGTTACCATTGCCTGTCACCAAATGCAGTGTGTCACTTGTCACCAATGCCTGTCACCAGATGCAGCGTGTCACTTGTTACCATTGCCTGTCACCAAATGCAGTGTGTCACTTGTCACCAATGCCTGTCACCAGATGCAGCGTGTCACTTGTTACCATTGCCTGTCACCAAATGTGTGTCACTTGTCACCAATGCCTGTCACCAAATGCAGCGTTTCACTTGTTACCATTGCCTGTCACCAAATGCAGCGTGTCACTTGTTACCATTGCCTGTCCCCAAATGCAGCGTGTCACTTGTTACCATTGCCTGTCACCAAATGCAGCGTGTCACTTGTCACCAATGCCTGTCACCAAATGCAGCGTGTCACTTGTTACCATTGCCTGTCACCAAATGCAGCGTGTCACTTGTTACCATTGCCTGTCACCAAATGCAGCGTGTCACTTGTTACCATTGCCTGTCACCAGATGCAGCGTGTCACTTGTTACCATTGCCTGTCACCAAATGTGTGTCACTTGTCACCATTGCCTGTCACCAAGTGCAGCGTGTCACTTGTTACCATTGCCTGTTACCAGATGCAGCGTGTCACTTGTTACCATTGCCTGTCACCAAATGTGTGTCACTTGTTACCAATGCCTGTCACCAGATGCAGTGTGTCACTTGTCACCAAAGCCTGTCACCAAATGCAGCGTGTCACTTGTTACCATTGCCTGTCACCAAATGCAGTGTGTCACTTGTCACCAATGCCTGTCACCAGATGCAGCGTGTCACTTGTTACCATTGCCTGTCACCAAATGCAGTGTGTCACTTGTCACCAATGCCTGTCACCAGATGCAGCGTGTCACTTGTTACCATTGCCTGTCACCAAATGTGTGTCACTTGTCACCAATGCCTGTCACCAAATGCAGCTTTTCACTTGTTACCATTGCCTGTCACCAAATGCAGCGTGTCACTTGTTACCATTGCCTGTCCCCAAATGCAGCGTGTCACTTGTTACCATTGCCTGTCACCAAATGCAGCGTGTCACTTGTCACCAATGCCTGTCACCAAATGCAGCGTGTCACTTGTTACCATTGCCTGTCACCAAATGCAGCGTGTCACTTGTTACCATTGCCTGTCACCAGATGCAGCATGTCACTTGTCACCAATGCCTGTCACCAAATGCAGCGTGTCACTTGTTACCATTGCCTGTCACCAGATGCGGCGTGTCGCTTTTCACCAATGCCTGTCACCAAATGCAGCGTGTCACTCATAGCCTGGCTCTCTCTCCCTCCCCTTCAGCTTTGCATGCTGGGGGCTGCAGTTTCCCCCCTAGAATTGCCACCAACGCCTGTCACCAAATGCAGCATGTCACTTGTTACCATTGCCTGTCACCAAATGCAGTGTGTCACTTGTCACCAATGCCTGTCACCAAATGCAGCGTGTCACTTGTTACCATTGCCTGTCACCAAATGCAGTGTGTCACTTGTCACCAATGCCTGTCACCAGATGCAGCGTGTCACTTGTTACCATTGCCTGTCACCAAATGCAGTGTGTCACTTGTCACCAATGCCTGTCACCAGATGCAGCGTGTCACTTGTTACCATTGCCTGTCACCAAATGTGTGTCACTTGTCACCAATGCCTGTCACCAAATGCAGCGTGTCACTTGTTACCATTGCCTGTCACCAAATCCAGCGTGTCACTTGTTACCATTGCCTGTCACCAAATGCAGTGTGTCACTTGTCACCAATGCCTGTCACCAAATGCAGCGTGTCACTCATAGCCTGGCTCTCTCTCCCTCCCTCCCCTTCATCTTTGCATGCTGGGGGCTGCAGTTTCCCCCCTAGAATTGCCACCAAAGCCTGTCACCAAATGCAGCGTGTCACTTGTTACCATTGCCTGTCACCAAATGCAGTGTGTCACTAGTCACCAATGCCTGTCACCAAATGCAGCGTGTCACTTGTTACCATTGCCTGTCACCAAATCCAGCGTGTCACTTGTTACCATTGCCTGACACCAAATGCAGTGTGTCACTTGTCACCAATGCCTGTCACCAAATGCAGCGTGTCAATTGTTACCATTGCCTGTCACCAAATGCAGCGTGTCACTTGTTACCATTGCCTGTCACCAGATGCAGCGTGTCACTTGTCACCAATGCCTGTCACCAAATGCAGCGCATCACTTGTTACCATTGCCTGTCACCAGATGCAGCGTGTCACTTGTCACCAATGCCTGTCACCAAATGCAGCGTGTCACTTGTCACCAATGCCTGTAACCAAATGCAGCGTGTCACTTGTCACCAATGCCTGTCACCAAATGCAGCGTGTCACTCATAGCCTGGCTCTCTCTCCCTCCCTCCCCTTCAGCTTTGCATGCTGGGGGCTGCAGTTTCCCCCCTAGAATTGCAATGGGCCAGCCATTTATTAGGACTACAATAATTTTTCCCTGACCAATAGGAGGAAAAGGGGGAAGAAACATAGCAGGGAACAGCAACATGAAGAGGAGGAGGGGGGAGAAGAGCCCGCAGCTGCTCTCTCCACACACACAGCCGCTCCGATCTCATGCTGTTCTGCTGCCTGTGCCTGCTAATAGAAGGGAGAATGGGCATGAAACAACTGACCTCTTCTGATAGCAGCGCCTGGGGGGGGGGGGGTTGGGAGTAGGCTGCACAGTTTCTGATCCTCGGACCGCTCGGCGCTCGCCGTTCATTAGATTTGCTGAGAGGAAGACATGCAGGGAGGAGGTGGGTGGAGCTAGCGGAGGAGGAGGAAGTTAATTCCTCCTCCGCAATGAATGGTGAGCCTCTCTCTCCTTCTCTGCTGACGTCACTGGTTGCTATACACAAAGCGGACCGCGGCTAGCAACCAGTTTGGTCAGGCAAGCAGGGGCCGCTGGTGAGACCCTTGAAGTGGGTCTTGCCACTGCGGCCAGTGACAGTGACAGACAGTGACACACTAGATGGATCATGGAGGGAACCCCAGGTCCTCAGGCAGTGCGCCCCTGTTGCCGCTCCTCTTAAAGTGCCGCCTGGGACCATGGTCCCACCGGGTCCCATGGTAGGGCCGGCCCTGCTCCTGCACAATATACACCTGAAGGTAGCCCTTATTGCTGTGTTTTCCTGTTGTGTAACACAGGCAGGCATCTTCAGCACTTACAGCGGGCGTAGTGTGCCTCCTGCATAATATACACCTGAAGCTAGCCCTTATTGCTGTGTTTTCCTGTTGTGTAACACAGGCAGGCATCTGCAGCACTTACAGCGGGAGTAGTGCGCCTCCTGCACAATATACACCTGAAGCTAGCCCTTATTGCTCTATTTTCCTGTTGTGTAACACAGGCAGGCATCTGCAGTACTTACAGCGGACGTAGTATGCCTCCTGCACAATATACACCTGAAGCTACCCCTTATTGCTGTTTTTTCCTGTTGTGTAACACAGGCAGGCATCTGCAGCACTTACAGCAGGCGTAGTGTGCCTCCTGCACAGTATACACCTGAAGCTACCCCTTATTGCTTGTGTTTTTTTTTCTTTTGTGTTACACTAACAGGCATCTACAGCACTTACAGTGGGCATAGTGTGCCTCCTGCACAATATACACCTGAAGCTAGCCCTTATTGCTGTGTTTTCCTGTTGTGTAACACAGGCAGGCATCTGCAGCACTTACAGCGGGCGTAGTGCGCCTCCTGCACAATATACACCTGAAGCTAGCCCTTATTGCTGTGTCTTCCTGTTGTGTAACACAGGCAGGCATCTGCAGCACTTACAGCGGGCGTAGTGTGCCTCCTGCACAGTATACACCTGAAGCTACCCCTTATTGCTGTGTTTTCCCATCTGCAGGCCATTAGAATGTCTGGAAGGCCAACAAGGAGAAGCAGACAGTCAGGAGCCAATAAAAGAGGGCAAGCAGGCTCTGTGTCTAGAGACAACAGTGCTGGTTGTGGACGCGGTGCATCGTCATCAGCACGTGGCCATGGGACACGCTTGTCCTTATTTTCGGCAGCTGGACGTGTTGAGCCGCATCGTGCCGAAGACTTGGTAGAGTGGATGACCAATCCCTCCTCATCCTCCTCATCCTCTCTCACCCAGGCTCAGGGTACTGGCAAAGCAGCTGCCAAAGCGTCCTCTTCCCTCGTATCAATGTCATCATCAGTCACTCCTTCC